>CM052552.1:44650248-44669274 GCA_028533065.1 Trachops cirrhosus
GCTCTATCCAGCAAAGCTTTCATTTAGAATGGAAGGGCAGATCAAGTGCTTCTCAGATAAGGTCAAGTTAAAGGAGTTCATCATCACCAAGCCCTTATTATATGAAATATTAAAGGGACTTATCTAAGAAAAAGAAGATAAAAAATATGAACAGTAAAATGACAACAAACTCACAGTTATTAACAACCACATAAAAAAACAAAAACAAACTAAGCAAACTAGAACAGGAACAGAATCACAGAAATGGAAATCACATGGAGGGTTATCAGTGGGGGGTGGAAGGGGGAGAATGGGGGAGAAAGGTACAGGGAATAAGAAACATAATTTGGTAGGTACAAAATAGACAAAGAGAAATTAAAGATATCACAGGAAATGGAGAAGCCAAAGAACTTGGACATAAACTAAGGTGGGGGAATGATAGTAGTGGGGGTACAGTGCAGAGGGGAATTAAGAGGAGAAAAACATGGGACAACTGTAATAGCATAATCAATAAAATATATTTTAAGAATAAGTAAAATATAAACATGCCCATGAATTCTTAGTGTGATGATCCCCCAAATTCTTAACCCCCAGGGGTTTTGGACAT
The DNA here is from genome assembly GCA_028533065.1 of Trachops cirrhosus. NCBI lineage: Eukaryota > Metazoa > Chordata > Mammalia > Chiroptera > Phyllostomidae > Trachops > Trachops cirrhosus. Next base: position 44,650,835 of record CM052552.1, read on the forward strand.
AAGATTAAGAATAAAATTCACTCCAAACATCACTCTTCTTAACACTATGGGGCCTTATTTAGTTGGAGCTATAAAATATTCAACTTAGGGTACATATTTAAAAACCAAATACTCGTTTATCAGCCAGCTGCAGTGACGGAGGAACTAGCCTTGCCCTTTCTTCTAACTACTAGATGTTTGACAATGAAGAATTAACTGTTAAACTACTGAACTTGGTTCAAACTATTTCCACTTACATAGAGCTTGGGGAGAATGAAAATGTTTGTTACTACCTGAACCACCTGAAACAGGTGCAGACACTTCTGGTCATTCCTAAGTCAAAAGTATGTAAAAATCTATCTTGTACAATAATAAAAATAGATAATGAAAAAATTGTCTTAATACAATTAATTTCCAGACTTATAGAAATTTTGTTAGAACAAGGAAGGATTTGAAGGTCCAGGTGGCTCAAAGTGTTATTTCTTACTAAATGTTACAACGGAGCACAGTATTTTGCAGCTACAGCTGTAAACAGGATGAGCTGACAGGAACTCACTATGAAAGTAGCCAACTGCAAAGAAATCAACATGTAATTGACCAAATAGTGTGCATTAGCAATGGCTAAACCTTGCTTCAGCAAGGCTGGGCTTTAGATATGAATCTCCTGTCTCTTTTACTTGCTGCAAGTAAATAAAACCACCTTGCAACAATCTGTCTCATTTTTTAATAGAGTACCCCAAGCTGTGAACACCCTGAGTTCTGTAACAATTTCTATGTATCATTGTCTTGTGAAGGATGTATAAAAGGGTTTTTAAATATGTGGCATTGAAATGTGAAGTCATTCCTTAATACTAAATTCACAAATTCACTGGCACTTTTTAAAAAATGGATTGTTTACTTGAAGATTCACAGTCATACTCCAATGAGTTGGGTGCATTTTGTCGCCTTTGCTACAGTTCCCCTGAGTATTTAAATGACCAGTGGGGCCCTAAATGCAGCTGGTTGACTTACTAATAGTCTCACTGCAATCATAGGGAAACTTCTTTCTGGGTTAAGGAGCCTGGACTGCGACTGCAAGCAGTTGGCTGTGCTGAACCTATTGGGGACTACAGTAGAGCAACTCAGGAAGACAGACACACTCTTAGCATTTTAATCATACTTTTTCAGCTGGGATGGGGGAGGAGGAAGAATCAACTTCCTGCTTGCTTTAAAGTTTGAGAACAGAAGATTCAAGCTTATGAATTTGCAGCTCTACCTCTCTCTGTGGCCTTCCTGTCCTCTTTCAAGTCAGGTACTGAGCCCTAGGCCTCCCAATTGGATCTGGGAATTTGCATGGGCACCTCACTTCCCTCCTTAAACTACACTTGTAGATTTTACCCACACTTCAAGTTTTCCTAGGTTTTGCCTAAGGAAGTAGTCACCTGTCCCTGCCCCCTCACTTGTGCCAGGTGCAGCGTCCTGGTTTTACCACCAAAAGCGATTTGACAGATGCTAAAAGTTGGTGCTGGGACTTGGCACTTGGGCTGAGGGATCTGAGATTTCCGGGTATTCAGCAGATCCCATTATCACTGGTGAATTACTTTCCAGCCCATTGTAATAGCCTTCCTCCTGGACCCACTCCAGAACAAATGGGCTGAGGACGTTGTTGGCCTCCTTTTCAATGGTAAAGTGTTCTTGTAGTGTCTTCTCTAAGCATCTGACCCTGGAACCACCCTCTGTGGACATGTTACCTTCTAAGCTTATCTCTTAACCTGAGTTAAGCTTTCTTAACCTTCCTGTTTCCACCTCCAATCAATGGAACCCAGTGCCAAGGAAAACAGAAATGACTGACAATGTTTACAACAATAGAGCCATTTAGTTATTGATTTTTTTTAAATGGGAGTTGCTTAGGAATGATGGTAAAATAATACTTGAAATACCAGAAATATCAAAGTGTAAGCATTCCTTTATTGTGACTCTAAAGCAAAATATAATAGGAAACATTTAGTTTGCTAATCTAACTGCGTTCCCTCCCCTAATAGCCTAGAAATGCACTTTAAACAGCATAAATGTGATAAATCATTTTTAGTCTTTCAATCTGAAAAATTAAGTGGCAGAGGGTGCTATGATACTTACACTAGTCAATAATAGTTTCAGTTGCATTTAATACCTGAAACAACTCTTGCTTCAGGTGAAAGCAGGGATTGAGTAAAACACACACACAAAGACACAAACAAACAAAACTTATTGCCTGAGGACTTCAGGGAGAAATCACTTGATTAGACCTGGGCAACCCATGTTAAGAGCTGAGCTGCCTCTCTATCCTCCTCCCTGCCCACAGTGGGAGGAAAAGACCCTCTTCTGCTCCAGAAATCAGAGTAAAACCTCAATCCATGCAAATCATTAGTCAAGCCCTTGGACTGGCCAATGCAAATTTAAATGGCCATTATATTTCCCCAATAGAATTAAATGATGTTTTCCATTTATTTAATGATTTTATTTATTTTTAAACAGAGAAGGGAGGGAGAAACCAAGGGAGAGAAGCATCAACATGTGGTTGCCTTTTGTGCACCCCCTACTGGGGACCTGGCCTGCAACCCAGGCATGTGCCCTGACTAGGAATAGAACCAGCAACCCTTTGGTTTGCAGGCTGGCACTCAGTCCACTGAACCACACCAGCCAGGGCTAATGTTTTCAATTTTATCATACCCATCTCTAAATAAAAATTTCCCAAGTTCTTGAGTTTACTTGAGAACTAAATGAATGTGCTCCAAGCCAGTATTAATAAATTTGCAAACAGCTGAGTTTGCCTAGTTGACTTTTGTTTTTTCCTTTCATTGAACTGCTCCAAGATATACTTTTAATTGGTATACATAATTGCTTTTGTGAGTAAGGTCATTCCCAAGTCAAAAAAAGGAACTGAGTCAGTATTTTGTAATGTATATTTCATCACCCACCTACACATGTTTGTCATCTACCAAGTGGGAGTGGCAGGGGTTAGGAAAGGTGTTATTGGGGAGACACCTGAATTAGGGTCCTCCCCCTGCCAGCTTGTTCCTTGGTTCTTACCTTGCTCACAAGACGAATTCAAGTGAGAGACAAACACATGTTGTGGAAATGAGATAGCAAGTTTATTCATGAAACGTGTACAAACACAAAGCTACAAGCAGGCTCCTGGCTAGTCTGAATGGCCCACATATAGAGGAAATAAAGTTGTTAGTAAGTTTGTTCTCTACACTTGAGCTGAGGCTAAAAGTGGGTACTCAGTTAATGAGCATACCCTGACTATTGAGGTTCAGGGGTTATATACCTTAGACAGCTTCTAGGTTCCTCCTCCTTCTTCCCCTTCTAAACCTTGGGAACAATAGACAGCTACAAAAGCTTTCTTTCTCAGCTAGTAAAGGTTCTTTGTCTTAGTGGAATTGCTATAGAAGCTCCCTTTCCCAGCACAGTGTCTCCTTCTGTGTTATCCCTGCTTGTGATGTTCAGAATGCCTGGCAATCTCATCCGACCAGGCTCAGGACTGCTGAGTCAATGGGTCAGACATGTGTCCCTCCTCCTCCCTGCCTTAGTTTACTACTTATCCTGTGTGACAAGAGCATGGGACTGGGAAGTGACCAGAGTTTGCACCTGCCACTCAAGCAGTCCTTTGGCCTCCACTGAAGCTACCAGCCAATGGAATGGCTGAAGGTGGGGTGGGGGCACTGTGGCTGCTGCCCTCATCAGCTTTAGGGTACATAGTTCAGGATGGTTGGTCAGCCAGCATACCCTAGCAGGGGTGTCCAACCTGTGGCCTGCAGGGTGCATGCAACCCAGGGTGTCTGTGAATGCAGCCCAACACAAAATCATTAATTTACTTAAGACATTATGAGATTTTTTTTTGTGATTACATGTTGCAATGTATTTAATGTGTGGCCCAAGACAACTCTTCTTCTTCCAGTGCGGCCCAGAGATGCCAAAAGGTTGGACACTCCTGGACAGAGTCTGTCCATCAGCCCAAGTCTAGCCCAGTCATTTCAGGTAGCTCTCCCTGCAGAGTGAGATGCTGTGTCTGTTCCACCTTTTCCTAGCCCTGCCCACAGGATGGTGTGGATAAAATGGTCCCATGGCTGAGGGTAGGTTTATGTTGGCACAGGACAGTAAAGCATGTAAACCAGTCCTCCTCAGGGCCTGTAGGATTGCCAGAGACTGCCATTCTTAGGAGCAGGACATGGATCTTTCCTGAGGTTAAAAATACTTCTGTTACTCTTTGACTGCTGAAAAATAAAAATAGAATTAATTTTAAAAGGCATTCAATCATGTTAAGAGTTTTGTTGTTCTTTGGAGGGGGGGTGTTTATTTTCAGCCAACCATCTCGTTTTTGCAAAATAGCCCCCTCTGCTATCCTTAGGCAAGAACATGAACTTTTTTGTAGTTTGCAGAACCTGAAAAATGTATTGTTTTCCTTTATTACATCTGTGTTGGTGATATCTTTTATTAGAGCAAGAGACACCATCTGCTTTTATTGCTTCTAAAATCTGTCTATTTAACTCCATGCTGTTTGAAAGGAAGTCCTATTTTTAAAACATTATCTTCATCTTAGTATTTTTGGCTTACTGTTCCCATAATTCTCTTAGGCAGTAATATATCTTTTTTGGTAAAGTCTGGTCTTAATCATGGGGAGGTAACTTTTAAGCTCTAGGACATTTTCCCCTAATGGTCACCTTATTTGTATGTATGTAGGGATTGCTTTAGTTAGTTTCCCAGTTCCCACTGGGGCTTTTAATAAGTCTCTTCAGATCATCATCTTTACAAAAGAATTCACAGTCTCTCACCCCTACTGACTCCCCATCCCTTGCAATGGTTTCTGTAATGTTTGGTGTCACCTTCACTAAGTCTGCTTTCTCTGCTTCCAGTCTGCTGAATATTAATCTCTCCAAACTATCCCTCTAGGCACTTGGATTTCAGGCCAGATGTGAAACTTCCTGATGGCAGGGCCCAGAGACTGCCTTGGGCCCTCACATCTCTCCTTGTGCCTTCTGGGTCTCCTTTGAACACTTCCGTGACAGGAGTGTTAACAGAAAGGGCTTCCATTCCATAATGTAAAAGCAAGTCTCCTTCAGTGGTTATTTTTGGCATGTGACTCTTCAGAGGAGAATAATCTGTTCATTCTAAACATGGAAGTTAAACACAATGGTTGTTTTTCACTGCCTCTTAATTCCCTATTTCAAAATATTCACTATCAGCTGATGCTCCAATTTCTTCTCAGTATCCAGTATGACAGTCTTTAATGTGAAAAAGGCCAGCTGCAGAAATGTCAAGCCAGCCTGCCAAACCTGTGAGCCAAGGGGGGCAGGGAGCAAAACTGAAGGACTCCAATTCTCACGAAGACATCACTGAGCTCTGCAATTTTTCTCCAATTGAAACTGCTTCCTATTTAGTTCCAAAACAGTTCACTTCCCTGTGTTCTTGAACTTGGGCCAGGGTTGTTTCTTAGTCTTTACTGTTCTTCCTCTATAGTGCACTTAAGTAGAAATGTTTCTTTCAGTGGAGCAAGTTCCTTCAGTTCCACTATGAAGCAACGGAATGAGGAGCCAGGGAGCCCTCACACAGAGAGAGGTTCATTTATTAGCTCACCTTGTTTGACTAGAATGTCAGACACAAAAGAGCAAGACCAGTTTAGCATTTTTAAGTTTCAGTCTTTTCTGTGTTGCTCATGCTGAGAGAAGGCTGAGGAAAGGCATACTGCAGAATTTTAAGCCAGTTGCTTATAAGTGTTTTTAAGAGCATCTTTCCCAGCTATTTATATTATGTTTGTATTCAGGGGAAGAAAATCTCTGCCCAGACTAAAAAAAAAACCCTCTTTGAAAACTCTGTGAATCTTTCCTCAGCAACTGCAAATGGGCACTTCTGCCCTCCCCCAGACTACAAGGAGAGCTCTCAGGAGAATAGAGAAAATGTATGAAGAGTTAAACCTTATTTAAAATCAGCCTAATTTTCCCAGTGATAGTGTTATGAAATTGTTCAAGTTCAAGGGAATAGGTAAAATTAGTGCAACAGTACCAGAAGGACATTTAACAAGAGCCTTGCTAAAACCTAAAGGCATATATAAGTGTGGTTTTAAAAAGGGATGATCATTTTTATTTCAAACTGTATTCAGTCCTTCAAAAGAATCACAGAAATGACACTTTCCAAGTACATGTGGACTGCAGAAGGACTAAGAAGTTGATGACATCTCCGCACCCTGGTTCCCACAAACAACCTTAGATGTGAGGCAGTTATGCACTGTCTGAGATGAACTGTAGGGTCAGAGCCAGGGTGTTGGGAAGAAGGATTTTCCACCCACCAGATTAGCCAAGACAAAAATAATTAGATAAAATCCATGTTGCTGAAAGTGTAGCAAACAGACACTCCAAAAAATAGCTTATGGGAGTGAAAGTTGGTGTACCTTTGAAGAACTTTATGTCTTCAAAATGTACAAAGCATACAGCTTTTCTACATAAGGTGACCCTACTTATATCTTAACTTTTAAAAGTTTAAGGAATTAAAAAAAAAGATTTAACTACCTAAAAGGCTATATGTTTCTGTTTCAATTTGCATAAAACATTTCTAGACATTTATTACAAGAAATGTAGTGGCTGCTTCTAGGATATGAGATTGGCAGGTATTTTATATCTTTGTATTCTGTTGAACTTTTTTTCACCACATGCATGTATAATTTTAAAAAATGTGTAAAACACTAGTTTCAAAATAGCACCTGATTTTCATCCTCTGGCTGTGTTATCCTTGACAATTACCCAATCACTCTGAGTTTGTTTCACCATCCATAAAATGGGGAAACTATGTACCTCTTAAAGCTAAGATGGGGAGTAACTCAGACACAAGTCACACAGTGCACAAAACAGGCACTCAATAAATGTCATCTCCCCTTAGCACTAATAAACCTTGCAAATCCTCTTACTTCAACCTCTTCTTATTATTAGTAAAAATGCTAAAGTCAAAAAGGCTTAGGGAGGGCCCTGAATAGTGTGGCTCAATTGGTTGGGCATCATCCTGCAAAGCAAAAGGTCGTGGGTTTGATTCCTGGTCAGGGCACATGCTCAGTCGGGGCAAGCATGAGAGGCAATTAATCAATGTTTCTCTCTCACATTGATGTTTCTCTCCCTCTCTTTCTCCCTCCTTTCCCCTCTTTCTAAAATTAAATAAATAAAACCTTTAGAAAAAAAGGCTTAGGGACTTGCCTAAGGTAGATCAAGTAGTAACCAGGAGAGCCAGGCCCTGATGCCTGGGTTCCTGCACCCTAATATAAAAACTGATTTCATATGAGCCAAGGAATGACCCTGTTACTATGTTATGGCCACACATTACTATGCAGGATACACCTTCTCTTCTGCCTGGCTCACTAGACTTCATGAATCTTGATATTTCCTAAACACCAAATCCACCATGAACTGATGGAGTCCTCTGGGAAGGCAGCACCAAGAGGGAGCTCCAAGAATGTCCTGATCAAAGGCAGCACTAACTTCACTGGGATTTGGATGTGGATGAGCTTTTAAAAATTGTTTGCACCTTATTCCAGCCATGCCATTCAGGTACCAATCTCTAGGTGTGTGTACACACGTACACACACATGCACACACACACACACACACACACTCTATCCTAACTTCCAGCCCTCTGGCATGAACATAGCACCCACAATGTGTTACAACTGGAAAGTTAAACAAAGTTTCTTAAATGAGAAATTCTATGTAAAAACAATACATAATAAATGCCTATTCATAGGCAGTCTGTGTTTAAGCAAGAGGTTCTCCTTCCAGTGCTATTTACATGTAAGCCATTTGGAGCATAATAACCAGATTAAAGTGGAATGACTTTCAAAATCCTTTGTTAGGGACTTGGTGGTGGCTGGTCTTTATTTTTCTGTTTGCATGGTTTCCTTAGAAAGAAAGCTTTCTGACTGTTGGGCTTAGGTTATAGTTCACTTAACTTCTTCCCTAATTTCATTCAAAGAGTCAATTTGTCTTGTCAGAAAAAAAGGCCAAAGTGCCTTACATGCCTATGGGAATGAAACCCTGGGTCCTACCAAGGGTAGAGGTCAAAGGGAGACATGCTGAAAAGGATAGGGTGGCATATCAGTGTGCTCAGAACTGCAGTAGATAGTGTACAATAATGGATTATTAGATAAGCAGTACAGACAATAAAGCATTTGAAGGAATGTAAGAGGGTGATAAATGGATCCATGAATAATTTAAGATATTTTTCCCTTTCCATATTAACACCCTACACCCTACAGCTGCTTGGAATTTCACAGTTCCAAGTTCTTTCACAGTTCCAAGTTCTTTCACATAAATTACTGTAGCAGACAGTTTGCTGCTCATTAACAGCCCCCATCCTGATCTTGTTCCAGTGGCAACAACCTAGGTCAGGGGATGAATCATGACTGGTCCAAGTCAGTGGTCCTCAACTTATTGGTACAGTACAGTCACCTGGGGAGCCTTTTAAAACATCCCAGTGCCTGGACCCCACCCCAGACCAATTACATCAGTATCTGTAGGGGTGCAGCTCAGGTACTGACATTAAAAACAAAAGCTCCTCAGCTGAATGTAATGTGGTCTGAGCCAATCTTGACAAGTGGTCCCTTTCACCAATTTTTTGGGTAGGGCAGGCCATGTGACCCAGGGAAATATAAAAGAAGTAGGCTGGGTCAGAGAGTTCTGGGAAAGATTTCTAGAATGAGATTGAAGGAAAGAGAAACATGTAAGGGAAAAAATCCTCCACTCCTTATTTGCTAACCAGTTTCCTTCATTTCTACATTTTAACAACCCTGAGTAGTTTGTGTGAGAAAGTGATGCTTGTTGCTGAGGTTCCCATCTTGTGACAGTGAGTGGAATCCAAAAAAAGATGTAAAAGATGGGAAGTGCCTGGGTCCTTGGTGACTTGGTTCAGGGTGCTGAGGTCCCCACACAGCCTTAAAAAATCACACTGACTCCCTGGAAGATCCTGGTTGTCAGGTATGGACCATCCAGAAGTTACTCAGGTCAATTCAGGTGTAGCCCTTCTTTACTGATGAGCTCAGGCCATGCTCAGATGCCCCGTGAGGAAGACAGGCATGGAGAGGATGGCTGTAGAATTACCAGCTTTCCTATGTAGGATGTTATTGGCAGCTCAGGGATATTTTATTGAATTGTTTAGTGGTTGGAGCACATTAGTAATAAAGTTATATGTATTTCCCACCCCAGAGTAGTCTCTAAGCCTGGCTGGAGTGCCAAAGGTGCTGCCAGGGGATGCAAAGTGGGTAAGGGGGCCATGTAAGGGTGTGTCATATTGGAGAGATTCTGAGTTCTGGGGTCGAACACCACAGCTGTTCCATTGTCACCAGCCCAGGTGTGAATTTGGGCAAATTATGTGACTTCTCTAAGTCTCAGATTCCTCATTTGTAAAATGGATAGTATGTCAAAATAATGATATAAGTGCAATGCTTAACTCAACTCAACACATGGCACATAAGGATCTCTTCCCTTTCCTAGAGAAGAGTGTGATAGACTTTAGAAAGTCATCAGTGGGTCAATAATGTTTTCTTTCTAGGAATCATGAATACATTTTAAGAAATCCACTGGTTGGTGGTGACATGGTAAGTGCCCCAATAATTCCAACAGAAATATGGAAGGAAGGGATTAGTCAACAAAGTATGGAAGAGCCTAAAACTGGCTACCAGATGTCCCTGCAGCCCTTCAGAAACAGCCCTATTGGCCTTCCAAACAGCAGCACTAGTGTTTTCCCCCATAATCACCCTCACAGACTCTAACTTCCTAGAGGCCGGGTGAAGCCTTGTCTTTTAATCCTCCTCTCTATTCTTTCTCTTACACCACCCCAGTCAGCACTCAGTAAACATCAATAAAAATGAGAAAAATGTGAAAGTTTCTGAGAGACTGTTCTTAAAGCCATAAAATGCTGTAGCATTTCCCTAGAGAGGGGTTCCCTCTGGCCTGTGAAGGAGAGTTATGAACTGTTACATTAACATACCTATAAATACAAGGTTAACAGATGAGAGGATGTTTTTGTTGAAATGTGACAAATCATAGTATGCCTTGTCTTCCTTTACTCTGGAAATCAGGAAAGAATGCAGACTTCCTAGCAATTACAGAAACTGACCAAGAAAACCACTTGATCACTGGGAGAAAAATCAGCCAACTTCTGAAATCTCTGAAACCCTGGCTCTATTAACAACAGAATCCACCTTCATTAACATCTTCAACTTTGTCCTCAGAGCTTCATCCCAGGGGAAAAATGAGTTACACTATAAAATAATGAATGGAAACTTAAGTCACTTCCACTCACTGGGCACTGCTTTTCCTCCTCTGCTGGACTGCACAGTGCAGAAAGCTTGCACCCTTCCAACTCACATAGAGTTTGGGGAAACCCATCCCCACGCCACTAACTAGACTCTTAAGTCCAGTGTCATGCAGAACAAACTCTTCCGCTCAGCCAACATACAAGCCATACACTGACCTAGACACCGAACACATTTTGAGATCATTTAAGCCCCATTTTAGCATCTCAGGATACATGCTTTACAGAGAAAGAACAAAAAAATATGGGGGATGATCCTTTCACAGAGCTGCTTCTGCAGTTACAGCCAAAGCTGCTACTGCCAATCTTAAGGTTCCATCTCTCAAACAGATGGGTCAAAGTGGGGAGAAGCCCAGCCCTGTGGTCTGGTCGACACTAGAGGAAGCTGACCAGGCTGGTTTCAGGAACTGATGTAAATGGGATATGGTCAAATACCCTACAAACACCAGTCATGGGGGTGGGGGAGACTCCACATGAGCCAGGAGGACAGCTAAGGCCATTCTACACCATTATAGCAGAGACTGAGACACACACATGCTAAACCGTTGCAAGAGAGGCCTGACTATGCCTGTGAGCTTGGGAACTCAGAAGGAAAGCCCTGGAGTCTGCACATTAGAGAGATAGAAACATAGAAGAAATGAAATAGATTAGGGGGGAAGTAAGGTAAAAGTCAATAACTTTCCACCAAAGTCTGCTTTTGGCTTTCTCTGTTCATGCAGACACTGTTGCAAAGAGTTTTTCCTCACAAGACAGATTGGCATCAAGATAAAGTCATAACCCTCAAACTCAAATGGCCCCCGAAATCCTATGCTTTTCATGTCAATTCCCGGTCTCAAGTTCCATTACGACTTTCAAATCTTCTCTACTCTCCCTAGACCTGATATCCCTCTTCCCTCCCCTCTCCCAATTCTCAACAAATGACCTTACTTCCTACTTAATAGAGGGGGCTGGGAGTATGGAGATCTGGGTTCTGCCTCAGCCATACTTAACCTCTCTCATCTCATGGTCGTGACCTGAGTAGGCAGGTGGTTAAGCTGGCAATTACGATGACTCTCCCAAATTCTGCCCGCAACGCTTTCCCACCACTCCCCCTGCAGGCTGGTCCAAGATCCCCGAAGACCCTTCCTTGCCTCTCCCTGCCCCGGGTCACCTTACCCAGATCTGTCCCCAGGACGCGGGTGGATGGCTACGTGGCACCATCGGCCTCCATTTCCAGCGGTGTCTCCTCGTCCAGGGTCAGCTCTGCGTCGCCCTCTTCTCCGCTGCGAGGGTAAGCCAGCAGACGCATGGCCGGAGCACAGGCGGCCTCCACCTGGCGCACCTGCTCTTGGCTCAGGCGCTCGCGCCAGGCGTGCACTGCCTCGCGGGCGTCGCGCGCCGACAGGTGGAAGGGCCGGTCAGCGCCATAGGCCGTACCCCGCGTCATGTTGAGTGCGAAGGTGTCGAGCGCGGCCAGCGCGCGCAGCCCGGCGAAGTGCAGCAGGCGGCGCAGCTGGGCCCGCGGCTGTCGCACCAGATCCTCATAGCGAAGCCTCAGGTAGCGGCGCCGCAGCCAGGCAGGCGCCCCACGCGCGAAGAGCAGATCGCGCAGCCAGGCTTCACAGATTACCTCCAGCGCACCAGTCAGGAAGAAGTCGGTGCGTGGCGCAGCGGGCAGCGCATGGGACTGTCCCCCAGGGCGAGCTCCCACGCCATGCGCCAGCAGCACACGGTGAAAACGGTCTCCTCTCTGGCGGGTGCGCAGCACCTGGATGCTTTCGCGCAGCAGCCCCTGCCTGGATTTAAGACGCGAGTTGTGAACGGCCCTCGGGTCTCGGAAAAGCTGCACCACCTTCAGGTTGAGGCCCGGGTCACGCAGCAGAGGCACCAGCACTCCCAAATCGAGGAGGCGCACGTCCTTGATGACCACCACCGGATACTTGCGGCACTCGGCTTCCAGGGCGCGCAGAGCCACCGGTGGGCAGGTGCGCTCGCAAGCCGCGTCCTCGACGAGGCCAACCTCTGCCCGGGCGCGGGCCGCGCCAGGGCACAAGGGCGGTGAGCAGATGACCTTGTTGGTCCGCCAGCGAAAGAGAGTGGCCGTGGTGAGATTGGCTGAGTCCGGGGTGCGCGCGGCGGGGTCTCCTGGCGGTGTGTACAGCCGCAGCACCGAGAAGTCACAGCGGAAAAGCGAGCGCAACATGTCACGCAACGCGCCCTGCAGGCTCTCAGCATCTCCTGGATAGAGCGCCTGCCAGAGATGCCACATGGGCTCGTACAAGTAGAAAACGTCCGGGTGCTGGTTAAAGAGCTCGCCGAGGAACGACGAACCGGTGCGCCAGGTGGCGTGCACATATATATGCTGCTTCTCACCAGACACCTTCTCCCCGATGGCGTTGCTGAGGTTGCCCGGGGGTCCAGTGGACTGGCCTGCGTGCCCCTCAGAGGCGGGCCGCGTCTCCGCGCCCTGCTCCCGCTCTCCCGCCGCCGCCGCTTCCAGGCTCCATACTCCTAGGCTGCGCTGCAGGCCCGGGCAGTGCCCAGCGCCCTTGTCCCTATCGTGGCTGCCGTCCAGTACGGAGGGGACAAGCAGCAGCACCAGCGTGTACAGCACCAAGAGAAGCGCGAATTTGCAGTACTCCCGTCGCCGCCGCCGCCGGCCCTTCATCGTTTACCGGGCCCCTTAGAGAGGGTGCGGCTCCAGTCTTCTCCCCTTCCTTAGAAATCCCGTCCCGAGTCTGCCCCTCTGGCCCCTGTGGGCCCCTCTGCGCCGGGAGGGGCAAAACCGCTAGCGTTGTGCATCCACAAGGACTTGGGAGGCGTTGGTGCTAGTGGCGGCGCCCCTGCCCTCCTGACTCAGCGGCTGGAGAGTCGCTCATTGGCCGCCAAAGCAGCCGCCTGTCCCGCCTTCAACCTTGGTTTATTCCCGCCTCCCTACCCGCCCCGGTTCGCCCACACAACTGCCAGATATGGGCGGAGTTGCAGCGGGGTGGAGACGCCCGCAAGGGCGCGCCGAGCTAGACCCCACCTTCCTCCAGCCACTCTGTAATGAAGTCTAGTCTTCATGAATTAACTTCAGGCAAGGGAGGGGCTCGTGTGTACGGAAAGTACCCAGTGACAAGATGTGGACTCCACCCGGAGATCTTCACTGCCTCTCTTGTTACGTGTCCTCAGCCTGACCATCTCTATCATAGGCAGACTCCCCTCCACACTATTTAGATTGGGGTACTGGTCAGTATCTACATCCAGTGCCCCCATCAGTCCCAGGATGAGTGTTACTGAGTTCTGGATGGAGAACTTCTTCACTGAGATAAACGCAATTGCACATTGCATGGCGGTCCAGAAGAATCAGAGGCACTACTGCATTTACGTGGTGCATCTAGTGATTAAGGTGTAGTCTTTGTGAAGTTTCAAGTGTTGTGTTCCTTAGGGTTTTGCCCCTGAGGGGCATGCACATTTACAGATATCCTGAGGATCTGTTTATTCATTTTTAAAATGCCATGATTTTCGTAGTGCCTCTGTACTTCCTGGTATTGTGAGATTCGGGGGTCATTTGTTACTAAGGCATAACCTAGTCTGTTCATACACACGTGAACAAAATCATTTACAGAATCAGAGTGGGAAGATGGTGAAGTTTCTCAGGAGCCCAGTGTTTACAAGGAGGGACATGTACTCAAGGGTGGATGAAAAAGTGACAGGAAGTCCAAGATGCAGATTAAGCTCAGAGTTCCTGAAATCCAAAAGAAAACTAAAAAGAATAATATTTGCTCTGTTTCAGCAGGATAGTGAACAAGAAATATGAACACCCCTTTGGAGAAGTTGTAAGGTTAATGGAAGATATAAAGCAAATCTCATCACCAGGAGATGGTATTCAGATTGGAAATGTCAGAATGTCTCTAAAGATTGTCTCTGGTCTTTTTCATAATAGAAAGTACTCCACCTATGAAATCACTAGCTCAAACATGCACTTTCCATCCACGAGTTTCTCTCATTTCAATCACTTGCTTAAATTCTCGGCTCCCCAGCCTCATTGACAACTACCACCACTTTCTTCTCATTTTCATATTTTAGTAACACTTCTACCAATAACTTAAACTCTGCTGGCCCTGCGCCTTTTCATTACTTATTTAGCTAAATCTCTCAAACCTTGCCTTTGGCTTTCTCTGTACCTGCAAACACAGTAGCAAAAAGTTTCCCCACAGGACATATTGGCATCAAGATAAAGTCATAATCATCAACCTCAAGTTGTCCCTAAGGTCTTATACTTTCTAAGTCAACTTCCAGGCTCAAGTTCATTTATGATATTTCAAACCTTCTATGAGGCAAGGTCTACTCTATTTAGACCTTTGATACCCTTCTTTGCCCTCCACTACCTCTCCCCATCTCAACAGATGACCTTACCTTTCATTTCATAGAGAAATGAAGCTGCGTTAGACAATCTTTCACATTTCCACTACCAGGCCCATATATCCACTTACATCTGTACCTATCTTCTCCTTTGTGGCAAGAATATTATTTTCCAATATTAATCTATAACTTGTTTCCCTATGTTTTTACTTCCACCCCCCTCTCCTTTTTTAAGCTGTTAGGTGACTCCGTGCTCACCTGAGTGGAGGATTATGACGGGGTAGAATGCAAAATGTCATTAGTGTTTTATTCTAAAAGCCTAAACTCCAGTAGAGTATGGTAGATTTAAAAAATAACCACATCTTGCACCTGGAGAACATTACGCTAAGTGAAATAAGCCAGTCAGAGAAAGACAAATACCATACGATTCCACTCATATGTGGAATCTAATGAACAAACTGAACTAACAAGAAAAATATAGACAGACTCATAGATGGAGAGCAGGCTGACAGCTCTGGCAGAGTGTTTAGGAGATGGAGGGATTGAGCAAAAAGGAAAAAGGATTCATGGACATGGACAACAGTGTGGTGATTGTAGGGGGGAGGGGGTATAAGAAGGATAAATAGTAATGGAAAAAATCCAATAAAAAGGTAAAAATAACCACAAGTTTTTTCCTCTTCATGCCCTTTGGCAATGCCTACCCACAGTGATACTGAAATGGCCTTGTGACTTGCGTCAACCAATGGGACAGTAGCAAATATGAAACAAGGAGAGGCTTGAAAACAGTCTTCCACTGTGGGGTATGCCCTCTTACTGCTCTTGGGAACCCTGAAGTCACTGTGTGAGGAAACCTGGGCTAGCCACATGGATCAGAGAATAAGCCTTCCCAGCTGAGGCTTCTCAGCCTAACTAGCCTTACAACCACCAGACAGGTGAGAAGAGATATTCTAGACCAGTGTGTCTCAAACTTTAATGTATACATAAACCTGCTGGGGATCTTGTCAAAATGGAGAAGTTGGCTCATTAGGCCTGGGGTGGGGCCAGAGAGTCTACAGTTCTAATAAGTTTTTGGGTGCTGCTGGTCTGAGGACCACACTTTGAATAGAAAGAGGCTACTCGCTCCACCCCAATCGAGTTGACCCAAACAAAAAGGACCACCTAGCTGACCCACAGAATTATGAGAAAAGATGTGAGTTGTAAGATACTGAGTTGGGGGGTGTTATGTAGCAAAAGCTAGCCGATAGAGGCAAGGTGTGAGGGCTTAGGCAAAATGTCTTAGAGAAACAGGGGAAGAGCAGCTCTCCGTTGGCCCCTCCCCTAAGTGGGGAGGCGGGGAGGAGAGAAAAAAATTCTATGGACTCCACAACAGAGATCAGCTAAGCTCTTCTTCCTTGCAATGCATCAGGGAAGAGCAGGACTCAAGGAGGAGTGGCTATATGATTCATTTTAACAGAGGTGATAAGAGCAGAGACACTGTCCCAAACCTTCCTGGGCCCCAGGCACAGCTTGGAGGCAGCAGAAGGGTCACAGAGACAGTAATGGTGTCATTTCAGGGGCAACTATGTGGACTAAAACCCAGTAATCTGAAGACTTTAGATCAACTGCATAGCCCTGGGAGTAGAGACACCCAAGGAATCTCTAAGGTAAATTGTCACCCCAGCAGAAAGAGAGCTTAATCAGATATAAGTTGTTTTCTATAAAAGTGATTTTTATCCACTTAAAAGTTAGTGGACCTGCTACCCCCCTTTTTTTTCTTCCTGGTACAATAGAGTAGGCCCAGTTCCTTCTACTGCTCTCTACTTCTCCCTCATGTGAATCCAACCACACCCTCTTAACCAGATTATTTTCACCAGTGTGAGAATTGAACACAGTTTCTCTCTATATATATCAAAAAGCCCCATTGATTCACATATACCTCTGGCACAGCTTCTGCTTACACATACAGCACTTTCATAGGAATAAGAAAGTGCCCCCACTAGACAGATAAGTTGCAGAAAGTGGACTGACCACAATGAAAACAGTACTCCGTCCTTTAGGCCACAGCTCTAGGCTAGTTTGCAGCTTGAGTGCACAGCTTGGCTGGATCCCAGCTTGTGTTTGAATCCTTCTGCCAGGCACCCTTGCCACTCCCTTGTCCTGCTGCTACTGGTTTCTCTGCCCACTCCTCACAGCCCAGCTTCTTGGTGAAGTTGTCTATACTTGTTCTCTCTCTGATCTCATCTCCTACTTACTCCTTAGCATACTCTGGTGTGGATTCCACCCCCATATTGCTACATAAGCAGTTATTTCTAAGCTTATCAATGGTTTCTGGAAGACATTTAATATCTTGCCTTATTTGACCTTTCAATAACATTTAACACTGTTGACAGCTCCTGCCTTCAAACGCTTCTTTAAACATTTATGACATCACACACACCAGTTCTTCCATTTTAGAGCTGCATCTTCAAGAGCATAGTATTTCAGAGACTGGGCTCTATAAAACAGTAATCCTAATAGTATCTACCTTGCAGTGTTATTGTAAGAATTAAATTTTATAAGATGAATAGATACATATAGGAGATAGGAGATAGATAGATGGATAGATAGATAGATAGATAGATAGATAGAACAGCAATATATGATATGGGATAAGCTTCAAGTATTATGAATTACTGTCATTGCTCTGGGAGACTTATCCTCCTGTACATTCGATGTTGGAATGTTAGAATTCCTTCAGGCTCAGCCATAGGCTCTTTTTCTTCTCACTCTACAGTCTCCTCAATAACCCCAGGTCCACATTTCCAGTTCAGATCTCTCCTTGGTGCTCCAGACCTGGAAATCCAGTTGCCTACTTGACACTCCATCTTGGTTGCCTCAAGGTCATCTTAATTTTAATATTATTGGGAAAACCCTGTAGTCTATTATGCAATTAGAAATTAAGGAATTAGTCTTTGCACCTCTCTCTTCTTCAGCCCCACCCCTTCCTCAATCCAACCCATTGCCAAGTCAGATTGGTTTTACCTTCTCATATCCTTTTAATCCATCCATTCTCTTCATTGCCACTACTACCACCCTAGCTCAGGTGACTACCTTCTATCTCCCTGAGCACTGTAAAAACTGCTTTGCCTACTGTTTCCAGTATTACCTTCCTCTGATTTTGAATCAGTGGTTTATTCCAGTCATGCCATTCATCATGGCTCTCAACTGGTCTTTGGATAATGACTCAAATCATTAAGGCTTGTAAATTGTGTTGTTAGGGGTTGTTAAAGAAATAACTGCAGAGTTCTGGCCAAGATGGAGGCATAGGTAGATGTACTGTGCCCCCGCGCACAACCAAGATAGGGACAACAACAATATAGAAACAAAATAACAACCAGAACTGACAGAAAATTGAAGTGTATGGAAGTCGGACAACCAAGGATTTAAAAATAGACACTTTCATCCAGACCGGTAGAAGGGGCGGAGTCGGGCTGGGTGAGGGACGCAGAGCAGAGACCTGAGCAACCTGGGCGACGCACAAGTCCACAGCAGGCAGACCCTGGGCACACAAGCGGTGGTGGCTGGTAGGCCCCAGCCCGGGGGTGGCGACCTGAAGACCCAGCATGGCGGCCATTGTGAAGCAAGGCACTGCGCCCAGCTCAGGGTCCCAGCACCGGGAAATAGAGCTTTGGGTCACTGACTGAAAAGGAAGGTCCCGTGGGGTGCACAGGCCCAGCCACACCGGAATTGGTGCCAGAGCGGCCCAGTTAGCTCTCGGAAAGCGGCGGAAGGGTCTGAGGTCTTAATGAGAGCAGAGCAAGTGCCATTGTTCCTTCTCGGACCCCGCCCCCACATACAACATCACA
>CM052552.1:44669774-44688668 GCA_028533065.1 Trachops cirrhosus
TTTTTTTTCCTGTCTGTTTGCTTGGAAAATTTGTTTCTAGCCCTTCATTTTCAGCCTGAGTAGGTCTTTGCCCCTGAGGTGGGTCTCTTGTAGGCAGCATATGTGTGTTTTGTGCTTTCTTATCCATCCAGCTAGTCTGTTTCTTTTGATTGGGGCATTTAATCCATTTACAATTAAGGTTATTATTGAGAGGTACTTATTAATTGCCATTTATGTACCTATGTTCCTCTCTCTTTTTTCTCTTCCTTTCCTTAAAGCAGTCCGTCTAGCATCTCTTGCAGAGCTGGTTTGGTGGAAGTGTATTCTTTTAGACTTCTTTTGTCTGGAAAGCTTCTTATTTGGCCTTCTATCTTGATTGAGAGCCTTGCTGGGTAAATTAGCCTTGGTTGCAAACCTCTGGTTCTCATTGCTTGGAATATTTCTTGCCATTCTCTTCTGGCTAGGAATGTTTCCATTGAGAAGTCTTTAAATTTTTCATTTTTACTGTGATGTCTTTAAATTTTTCATTTTTACTGTGATGTCTTGAAATTTTGCATTTTTACTGGCCTCTTTATGTTCATCTTGAATGGGGTCCTATGTGCTTCCTGAACTTCTGTGAAAATGTCCCTCAGCAAGTTATGGAATTTTTCTGTCATTATTTTTTCAAACAAATCTTTAAAAAGGTTTTATTCACTTATTTCTAGAGAGAGGGAAAAGGAAGGAGAAAAAGAGGGAGTGAAACATTGCCTCTCACATGCCCTCTGCACAGGCCTACAATCCAGGCATGTGACACAACTGGAAATTGACCCATTGACCCTTTGGTTCTGAGGTCAGCACTCAATCCACTGACCCACAACAGCCAGGGCTCAAACAGATTTTCTATGCCTTGCTCATTTTCTTCTCTTTCTCGTATCCCTATGATGTGAGCATTGTTACATTTCACATTGTCCTGTAGCTCCCTTAAACTAAGTTTATTCTTTGTGAGTCTTTTTTCATTTTCTTGCTCTGTTGGGTGCTTTTTTTCTACCTTGTGTTCAATCCTGAATTGATTTAATCAATTCACTGATTCAATCCTCTGCTTCATCGAGCCTACTTTTAATTCCTTGTAGTGTATTGATTTCAGACATTGTATTATCCATTTCCACCTGTTTGCTATTCATAGTTTCTATGTCCTTTTCATGCTGATGTAGTTCCAAGTTCCTTGTAGTTCTTACCAAGTTCCTTGAGCATCCTTATAACCATTACTTTGAATTCTATATATGATAAATTGCTTGCTTCAATTTCATTTAGCTTTTTTCCCCTGGGGATTCCACCTTCCCTTTTGATTGGGGTTGGTTCTTTGTCTCCCCATTTTATGTTTGTTTCTACCTATCATATTGTTTCTGTTTATTTCTACCTATTAGATTGATCTTCTTTGACTTCCTGTCTTCATAGGGTGGCCTTCTGTGGTAGTAGACCTGTGGGACTCAGTGGTGCAATCTCATCAATCTCCTATGCTGTTTTACATGTGCTGATAGAAAGAAACAAAGCAACACAGAAATCAAAACCCATACCAGTAGAAATACCACCTCCTGAAAGAACATTAATATCAATGACAAATAAGCAGAGATTAATAAATGCGGAAAGTGAATAAGAATATTATAAGAAAAGTAAAAAATAATATGAGATGACTAAAGTAAAGAAAAATTATTTTGAGAGAGTACAGGGAGGAGCAATAATAAGAATAGGGAATAGAAACAAAGTGAAGAAAGGGAAAATAAAATCTCAAATGGAAAAGAAAGGGAAGGAAGAAGGCAAAATGGAGCAAGAAAAAGAAAGAGTAAAATATGAGGTTTGAAGTGTTAATGAAAAATAAATCATGAGAAATAAGAACAAAATTGAGGAAAAACAACAGTCACAGCAAAGCAATGAGAAACAAAGATCCACAATGGTGGAAAGAGCATAGGAATATTATAAGTCAGAAGAAAGAATATGAGGTCACCAAAGGCAAGGAAAATGATTTTGAGAGGATAAAGTGAAAAGAAACAAGGAATAGAAGAAATAGAAACAAGAAATAAAGGAATAGAAACAAGGCAAAGAAAGGGAAAAAATAAAATTTAAAGCAAAAGTAAGAAAGGGAAGATAGAAGGCCAAATGGAGTAAGACAAGGGAAGAGTAAAATATAAGATTGGTAAAAAACATACTGATCAAACAGGAAAAAATATAAAGAACAATTAACTACAACAGCAATATCACTGACAAATGATCAAAGATTAATAAAGGAGGAAAGATCCTATGATTATTATAAGCAAGAGAAAAAGAATATGAGATGACTAAAGGAAAGAAAAATGATTTTGAGAGGATAGAGGGATAGAAATAATAAGAGTGGAGACTTCTGGCCAAGATGGAGGCCTAGGTGGATACACTGTGCCTCCTAGCTCAACCAAAAGAAGGATAACAACAAGTTTAAAAACAAAAAACAACAGAACTGACAGAAAATTGAACTGTATGTGTAAGTCCCACAACCAAGGAGTTAAAGAAACATTCATCCAGACTGGTAGGAGGGGCAGAGACAGGCAGCTGGGGTAGAGAAGACATGTGGCAAGGAGGTGGCTCGAGGATGGGATGGCCCCACATGTGTGTATGGATAAACTGGGAGGAAAAACTGGGGAGTGAGACAGAGCACTCAACCCATGGTTCCAGCACAGGGAAATGAAGTCTCAAAACCTCTGACTGAAAATCCTTGTGGGGGTTGTGGCAGTGGGAGGACCTCGTAGGCTCACAGGAGAGTTCATTGGAGAGACTGACAGAGTTCTAGAATGTACACAAACCCACCCACCAAGGAATCAGCACTAGAAGGGCCCAATTTGGTTGTGGGTAGCAGAGGAAGTGACTGAAAGCCCACTGAGAGCCGAACAAGGAGCACTGTTCCCTCTCAGACCCCTTCCCCACACATAGTACCACAACACTATGATGTGATTTGCCCCTCCCTGGAAAATATCTAAGGCTCAGCCCCTTACTATGTAATAGGTGCACCAAGACAAAAAATACCCCAAATGAAAGAACAGATCAAAACTCCAGAAAAAAAAATACAACTAAGTGGTGAAGAGATAGCCAACCTATTAGATGCAGAGTTCAAAACACTGGTAATCAGGATGCTCACAGAAATGGTTGAGTATGGTCATAAAATAGAGGAAGAAGTGCTGACTATGCAAAGTGAAAGAAAGGAAAATGTACAGGGAACCAACAGTGAAGGGAAGGCAACTGGGACTCAAATCAATGATTTGGACCAGAATGAAGAGATAAACATTCAACCAGAACAGAATGAAAAAAGAAACAAGAATTGAAAAAAATGAGACAACTCCAGGACAATTTTAAATGTTCTAACATCCGAATCAAGGGGTACCAGAAGGAGAAGAGGAAGAGCAAGAAATTGAAAACTTTTTTGAACAAATAACGAAGGAAAACTTCCCCAGTCTGGCAAAGGAAATAGTCTTCCTGGAAGTCCAGGAAGCTCAGAGAGTCCCAACAAAGTTGGACCCAAGGAAGCACACACCAAGGCACATCATAATTACATTACCCAAGATGAAAGATAAGGAGAGACTCTTAAAAGCAGCAAGAGAAAAGGAGACAGTTGCCTACAAAGGAGTTCCCATGAGACTATCAGCTGATTTTTCAAAAGAAACCTCCCAGGCAAAAAGGGAGGCTGGAAAGAAGTATTTGAAGTCATGAAAGGCAAGGACCTACATCCAAGAGTATTTTGTCCAGCAAAGCTTTCATTTAGAATGGAAGGGCAGATAAAGTTCTTTCCAGATATGGTCAGGTTAAAGGAGTTCATCATCAGCAAGCCCTTATTATATGAAATGTTAAAGGGACTTTTCTAAGAAAAAGAAGACAAAAAATATGAACAGTAAAATGATAACAAATTCACAACTATCACAACTGAACCTAAAAAAAACCCACAAAAGCAAACTAAGCAGACAACTACAACAGGAAGAGAACCAGAAAAATGGAGATCACATAGAGGGTTATCAGCAGGGAGGTGGAGGGGGGCAAATAGGGGAAAAGGTACAGGAACTAATAAATGATAGGTACAAAATAGACAGGGGGAGGTTTAGAATAGCATCAGATATGGAGATGCCAAAGAACTTATATATACAACCCATGGACATTTACTAAGGCAGGGGAATGCAGGTGGGAGGGGTGATGCAGGGATGAGGGGAATGAAGGGGGAGAAATGGGACAGTTGTAATAGCATAATCAATAAACTACATTAAAAAAATAAAGGACTCAGAAAAAAGAAATAATAAGAATAAAGAACAGGAATGAAGCAAAAAAAGGGAAAATAAATTTTAAAATTAAAATAACATAAGAAAGGGAAGAAAGAAGGCAAATTGGAGTAAGAAAAGGGAAGAGTAAAATATGAGTTTTGAAATAAAAAAAGTGAACTAATAAGAAGAAAATTGAAGAAAAATGTTAAAAAGTTATGTGAAATAAAAAAAAAACTTGCGAACAAAAAAATGAGGTGGATTTGTCTCAGTAGAGTCCAGTGCTTGGCTGCAGGCCTCTCCTTCTGAATCTGACTCTGGCAATGTCAGATGTTGTCCCTGTCTAGCTCTAGGCAGCCTCTTTGAGGCTACAAGCAATCCACAATCTGTGGCTGTCTCCTTCAGGCATGGGTGTGTCTGGGATGGTCCATGCTTCTCTACCCTGCTGGCTTTTCATTAGTACAAAGCCCAGGGGTGAATCATCCAACATCTGAAAGCACTGCAGGTACCACCTGCACTTGCCTCTATCTGCCGTCCTGCTGTTAGTTTTAGTCTCACTGCTGACCTGTCTGTTTCTGAGAGGGCTTCTTGTGTGATCAGGAGGATGGGGCCCCTGGATATCCCCTTGGAGGTGTTGTTCAGACTTCAGGGAAGTTGGTGGGTATGTTTCCCTGCCCTAGTGCCACACGTCTTGGTATGTCCCAGATTATTTACAATAATGTATAGTTTCTGATGAGTTAGCTGTCGGTTACATGTGAGGGGCCAATCTGTGGAAAAAGATCAGCTCTTTCCTGCCTGATGCTGATGTCAGCTCTGTATAAGATCTGAGGCTGGGTGGGGCCCTGAATTCCCCTTGCTGCCCCAATTTCTGCAATCTCTACCCAGCTGGTTTCAATGGAATAGGGCCCAAGTAGCCAGAATGTTGTGGCTGAGAAAAATTCAGAAAGGCTTCCCTTGGCGTTTCGCTCCACCACCCCTGCTAATATGCACCCAGCAGGGGGCTCCTGAGCCTAGCCAGAATGTTCCCAGGAGAGGGATGGATACACCTTTCCCATTCTAGATGTTTTTACTCTGCGTTGGGAGA
The DNA here is from genome assembly GCA_028533065.1 of Trachops cirrhosus. Taxonomy (NCBI): domain Eukaryota; kingdom Metazoa; phylum Chordata; class Mammalia; order Chiroptera; family Phyllostomidae; genus Trachops; species Trachops cirrhosus. The sequence goes on from CM052552.1 coordinate 44,675,085, forward strand.
GGAGGTGGTCTGCCTGGCTGCAAAAAAAAAACTGATGTTCTACTCTTGCCCTTCTAACTCCTATTCCACTGCCTTTACAGGAGATGCAGTGCAGAACTCTGTGTTCTGCAAAGCCTCCAGCCTTCTAGCTGAGGTGGGCAGGGTCCAGCAAACCTTCTGTTGTGCAACTCTGAATTCCCTGCCCAGCTGGATTCAGTGGGAATTAACTGCACTTTCATTTGGGTGTCTTTTCTGGAAGAGCAGTTGTGTGTGGGGCCTTTGCCCAGCCACTTTTCAGATCCTTTAAAAAAAGACTATGCAGTACCCACACTGCAGTACTGAGTGGCTGTCTGGTTCTCTGTGCATACCCGCTCCCCAAAAAGCAAAATGGCTCTCACAGCCCTGGCCAGCTGCAACCTGCTTGTGTCTCTGACAGACCCAGGTGCAGCAACCTGATCTTTTTGAGATTGAGTCCCCATTTGGAATTCTTCAGGTTGGTGCATTATAGACATGTGTGTAGCCTGGGTCTCCCAGACTCCGTATATCCTCCCAAGCCTCTCCCGGTTAGGGTAAGGGATCCCTGTGTGGGACTAGGGCCATCTGCTCTGAGATGGGAGGGAGTCCCTAAACTGTGATTTCTGTCTGCTCTCTCCTCTGCTGCAGGCACCACACAGGCAATCCCCTTTAACTTATAGGGTCTTCTTACCAGATAGTATGAAGTGTCTTCTGTACTCCTTGGCTTCAAAAATTCCTATCAGCTAAGATTCTGTTGATTGTTGGGGTTAATTGTCAGAACATCAGCCAAAAATCCGAGTTGGGGGCAAGAGCAAGTGGAATCAGCTTTCACCTATTCAGCTGCCGTCTTGAACCTCAGGTCTTTTATATTCTTATTTACTTTCTGTCCATTTGTTCTGTCTTGTATTGAAAGTGCTATGTTAAAAGCTTGCTATCATTAGTGAGTTTATATTGATTTCTCCTCGCATGTCCTGCAATTTTTGCTTCATAGAGGGGATTGCTGTAGTTACTCACCTTTTAAAGAGTATGGTGGATATAATAAGGACCCCACTTATATCCTCTTCAGGATACTTTTTACTTCAGCTGCTAGGAATATCTTTGGCAAACAGCCCTCAGGTATTAGCATCCTTTGGGGTTGCCTGAACTGAACAGACTTGGCCTGGCCTAAAGCCATGCCAATTCCACCAGGGGTGGCTCACATCAAATGCCAGAACAATGCAGGATTATAAGACCCCAAACCTTCCTATCTCAACTTTAGACAGCTCTAAATGACCATGCCATCTTCATGCCTCCCTGAAGGATCAGCCTAGGCACCAATGAGACTGTGTCATAGCTCCACCTGTCTCGTGGTCCAAACCTTCCACAGGTATTGGAAGGCTACTTCATAAAACTCCTGCAAAGTAATGTCCATTTCAAGTCTTCCAGATGACAATGTGCAGTAAAGAGTTGAAAGGACTACTAATACATATTATTATCATAGCATTGGCCCCATATCACTACTTTTAGGAAGTAAATTCTCAAGCCAATGTTTAACACTTGGAGCAGTTGTCCCAGGCAAATCAGGTTACTATTGTCAAAGACCATAGCAGAGAGTGGCTATTTGCACTGTGTCTTGCTTGGGTCTACAGAAGATATTTTTCCCTCCTACATATCTTGTTGCCTGAAGATGGTGAAGGGATCCCTCTTAATTTTTTTCTTACACCAAAGAGAGAAAACCCCAATCATGAGGAACTGCTGGACAATGAAGGAGGAAAAATTCTGAGATAACCACATCCTTTTGGGGGCCCATTAGAGCCAGAGAATTTGGGAAAATTCCCAAATTGAAGAGATCCAGGGAAAGGAATCTCCTAATGCTGTTTATAAACTGCATACAGTCCTAGGTTTACCCCCAAGCTGTACACACATGGAACAAACCAAAAAAGCATGACAAAGGCTTTGAAAACTGAACTGAGTGGAGCTACCACCTGCAAAAGGCAAGACACACTGTCTGTATGCTCTAGGGCAGGGGTGTTAAACTCATTTTCACTGGGGGCCACATCAACCTCACAGTTGCCTTCAAAGGGCTGAATGTAACTTTAAGACTGCATAAGTGTAACTACTTCTTGACTAGAGGCAAGGAGCTCTACATTTGGCCCTTTGAACGCAACTGTGAAACTGATGTGGCCACTGGTGAAAATGAGTTTGATACCCTTGCTCTAGGGGGAATCTTCATCTCTTCCAGCTTTGGGTGGCTATTGGCCTTCCTTGGCTTGTGATTGCATTTCTCTCTTTTCCTCTGCATGAGTGTTTCTATAGGGATTCATGTGATGTCATTTAGGGACCACTCAGATAATCCAGGATAATCTCCTCATCTCAAGATCCTTAATTTAATTATACCTGCAAGCACTTTACCACATAAAGTAACATTCATGGGTTTCAGGGATCAGGAAGTGAATATCTTTAGGAGCCTACCACAAGTACCATTTAAAATAATACCAAATATGAAACACTTAGGTGTAAATTTAACAAATATGTACTGGATCTGTGTGCTGAAAACTACAAAGAAGTCAAAAGATCTGAGTGAATGGAGAGATTGCCTGTGGTCATAGGCTGAAAGACTGAATATTGTGTTGGGGGGGAGAAATGCCTATTTTACTTCCTTCTTGGACATTCAAACAAATATGAATGTATAAAAGATAGAGAAATGAAGAAATTGTGCAGTGAAGAAATGTATGTGATATTGTTTAACCCAGTATTTTCCAAATTACCATGTTATTTTATTTATTTTTATGTTTTTAATTTTAAAACTGAATTTATTGGGATGACATTGGTTAATAAAATTATATAGGTTTCAGATATACTATTTGGCATCACGTGTATATTGTATTGTATTGTGTGTTTACCACCCCAGGTCAAGTCTCCTTCCATCACCATTTATCCCCCTTTATGCTCATGTACCTCCTCCTATCCCACTTCTCTCTGGTAATCACCACATTATTGTCTGTGTCCATGAGCCACGAATCTTTCTTTTTTTCTTTGCTTAATCCTTTCACCCTTATTACCCAGCCCCAAACCCCCTCCCCTCTGACAGCTGTCACTCTGTTCTCTGTATTCATGTCTATCTCCACTTTATTAGTTTATTTTGTTCATTGGATTCCATGTATGAGTGAAATCATATATTACTTGTCTTTCCTTGACTGGCTTATTTCACTTAGCATAACACTCTTTAGGTCCGTCCATAACTGAGTTTTGTTAAAATGCAAATGTCCAGCAAATTTATTTATAGACTCACCCTAATCCCAATCCAAGTCCCAGCAGGATTCTTTGTAGATATCAGCAAGGTGATTCTAAAATTTATTTGGAAAAAAAAGAACTGGAATCTTTAAAACAATTTTCAAAAAGAACAAAATTGGGAGATTTACACAACTTTATTTTGAAACTTACCATAATGCTAAAAATAATTAAGACACCATGGTTCTGGTGAAAGGATAAGCATGAATAGAATAGAGAGTCCAGAAATTGACCAACACAAATATTATCAACATATTTTTTACTAAGATACAAAGGTAATTTAATGAAGAAAATATAATTTCCTCAACAAATGGTATCGAAACAACTGGGCATGCACTGGTTAAAAAATGACCCTTGACCAATACTTGACACTTTTGACAAAAATGTCCTCAATATTAATCATGGAGCTAAATGTAAGATATAAAACTTCTGGAAGAAAACAAAAGAAAATCTCTGTGTGCTGGGGTTAGGAAAATGATTCTTACGCATGACACCAAAAGCACTATCTATAAAAGAAAAAAATTGATCAGTCGGAGTTCATGGAAAGTAAAGGTTTTTGCTCAGCAAAAGATGCTGTTAAGAGGATAAAAATACAAGCTATATACTTGGAGAAAAGAACTCTCAAAGAGTACAAAGAACTCTCAAAACTCAACACTAAGGAAACACATGATCAGTGAAAACTGGCAAAAGATTTGAACAGAAACTGCACCAAAGAAGATGTGTGACTTCACTGCCTATAGAAAAGATGCTCAACATCAATAGTAAAATGCAAATTAAAACCATGAGCTACTACTGAGCACCTCTTACTATGGCTTAAAAAATCTGACAATACCAGCTGTTGGCAAGGTTGTAGCACAATTGGAACAGTAAACATTACTGGTGGGAATATAAAAATAGTTCAGTTACTTTGGAAAAACTGTTTGGCAGTTTCTTATAAACTTAAAAATACACTTACCACATGACCCATCAATTCCATGCCTACATATTTATCAAAAAGAAATGAAAACTTATGTTAAAAATCCTATATGTGAATGTTTGTAGCAGCTTTATTATAATTGCTAAAAATTGGAAACAACCTAAATGTCATTAAACTGGTGGATGGAGAAACAACTTTGGTGATCAATAAAATGAAATACTACTCTGCAATAAAAAGGAACACACTATTGATATACACAACATGGATGAATCTCAAATGCAAGTATTCTGTATGAAAGAAAGCAGGCTCCAAAGTTAACATTATATTTGATTCTACTTCTATGATACTCTGGAATGTGCATAAGTATATTGACAGAAAACAGATTACTCATCACCAGGGATTGAGGATAGAATAGAGGAATGGACTACAAAGGAAAGAATGAGGGAGTTGGGGAGGAGTAATTATAACTATTCTAGATCTTGACTGTGGTGGTAGTTACATGAATTGGTGGATTTGTCAAAACTCATAGAACTGTATACCAAAAAGTGTGAATTTTACTGTAGGTTAATTAAAAAGTAAAAATTAAAAATTCCAGATATTCCTGGTCTTGCTTTCTTCCAATGACCAAGCTGTCCTGAGTTCCTGAGTGCAAATGGATGAAAAGGTGGATATAGGCTTTGCCTGCAACCCATGCCTAAGCTCTGTGGGTTCACCCCTGTTCGGTTGAATTCTCTGTTGAAGCAGATTGTGAAATGGAGATTAGCATGCAGATTTATTAGAGAGAGCCCTTGGGATCAACATTTGTTGAAGGGAAGGGAATGATGCAAAATTGGGTAAAGGGAGAAGATGGGTTGCACTAGGTGGCCTTTTGGTCTACCAAATAGTGACCTTTGAAGGTGGAATGGCTATTCTGAGTTATTCCAAGTTGAGGGAACAGGCCTCATGTCATTCAGTTATTAGATGTAGGGTGACTCATAGAAAGATGTGACTTTCTCTTCACCCAAGGCAACATTGAAGAGGCTGACAGCTGATGGCTTTCTGCAGGCACTGCTCCCAGCAGCTGGAGAACATTTCCTTTATTCCTGAGAGAATCTGGACAGTATCCACAAAACTCTCTGACATCTTCAAAGGAAGAGATGTTTCAATCCTCTTTACTACCTCCCAAAAGGGTGCAAATGGTGATTTCCTGTCAAAATCCAATAACAACTCACTTACCAGGTCCCTTGTATTTTCTGATAGAAACATAAATCAGCAAACATATTTTCTGAGCAGAGTGTCTTCTCATGGAGATTTTCCCAATTTTACACATTTTCTATCATTGTTACAATATGTATAACTTATTTGTGAGAAGGAAAGTATAAATTATAATGGAAATTAGTTGTTTGTTCATTTTAATTTTTTCTCATCCTAAAGCAAACGTTAATTAATTAGTTACATGTTGTAGATCAGGGCATCTTTCATAATACTGCCACTTCTTCACATCCTTCAGAGGTTGACTTTCCAGCATGCTGAGGACTGGAGAGGCTTCCAAGCTCTGGCTAAAGTGAGGCAGGGATTATTCTAGAAAGATTGTTAGAATATCACCATATTCCACTCCATTTCCCATGAATGTAAAGGTTGAACTGTGAGAAAAAAGTTATTTACAGTCTTTCCTCTTCAAACATGATCCCATTCCCTGTGGTTCCCTTACTACCTCTGAAGCTGCTCCTTCTTAATCTTTATAGTCTCCACCTAACCTAAAGTATTGTGAATCCCAAAGTTCCATCTTTGGGCTCCTCTTCTCATTTTACTCAACTACCTGAGACTCAATTACCATGGCCTTTCCTGACAAGTTTAGATTGTTCACTCAAATATAATTTCCAGATTTTTCTCTTAAATTCCAATTAGTTTCATAATTCCACTTCTGTCCCAGCAACTCCACCTGGATGCCCCCCAGACACCTCAAATTCATTTCATCCTGAACAAAATCCTTTACAACACTCTATGAATCTCATATTCCTCATGAATTTCTTGTTTTGCATGATGCTTTTATTACAGAACAACATGCCAGAATTGGAAACCTCACAGTCATCTTCGTGCATGCTTCCCCTTTTCTCAGGCATCACATCCAGCCATTTGCCTTGCTCATAAAGTCTACTTATGAATGCCTCTTAAATATGCCTCCATTATCAACCCTTTTCCATGCAAAATGTCACCATTTATCAATCTGCACTGTTTTTCTTCTCCAGCATTGTATGATCCATCATCTTTTAATTGGTCTCTCTGCTTCCATGTTTTACTGTGTTCACACCTTTATAAAACAGCTCTCTGTGGCCCACAAGGTCAACGCCACATTCCTTAGCACACCTCATAAGGTTTTTCATAATGTTTTCCTTACTCCTTAGCATGCCTTCTGAGGGCTTCACAGTCTTGCCCCAACCTATCTCTACAGCCTCACTTCACACCACTTCCTTCCTCTTCCTGTTCTGTCCTCCACTCCAGTTGGCACACTCTGTGTTTTATGCTGTGTGTTGTAGCCAGACTGCTCTGGGTCTGGCAAAAATGCCAAATAGTTTGATGCTTCTAAATCTGAGCTTAAGTTGTTCCTTCTGCCTGAAATGCCCTTTACCTACATCTCAGCCTCTAAAATCCCACTCGGATTTGAAACTCACATATAAAGTTCCTTCAACAGAAGTAATGATTCATTTCCCAGTTTCCCATTATATCTTGTGCATACCTGTGTTAAAATAACGTTTACAAACTGTTTGAATTTGTTTCCCTTACCAGATGGACTCTGAGCTCAGTGAGAAAACTTGAAGTATAATAGATGTTTTATGTTTGGTTTGGACTAGTGAATTTATTTTTTAATTTTTATTAAAATTTTTTATATTTTATTTATTTATTTTTAGAGAGGGGAAGGGAGGGAGAAAGAGAGGGATCGAAACATCAATGTGTGGTTGCCTCTTGCACACCCCCTATTGGGGACCTGGCCTACAACCCAGGCATGTGCCTTGACTAAGAAATGAACCAGTGACCTGTTGGTCCACAGGCCAACACTCAGTCCACTGAGCCACACCAGCAAGGGCAGAATTAGTGAATTTAATGTCCTTAGTATAGTTAGCACATTAAGCTGAAACTACTGATTATATACACCTAAGAATGAACTTTAATTAGATGCTGTACTCTAGGTTAGAAACAAGGGAGGCAAACTTTAATGTGTTGAGCTTAAAAGAGGGGAGAAGTAATTCTAAGCAACTAATCTGGGAAACAGAGAAGGATGAGAAGCCTGCATGGAAGGAAAAAATGAAGATATATCAGAGATGAACATTATAGAAAGACAGATTTGACCACTTTAGCATTTTGTCTTTGTTCTGTTTTTGTGTATAGTCAGGCTGATGTGACCTGATGTCAAATGAGAAAATATCTGGTAAAAATACTGTGCAACCAGGCATTCAAGAAATTGAAAAATTTTATTGTCTATATTAGTCATGATTTTTTGTTATTAGTCTTCTTTTATAAATGTAACTTCTTAATGAATGCCTTTTTGTAAATGAATTCAAGATGTAGAGGATCCCTGGCTGGGTAGCTCAGTTGGTTATAACATTGCCCTGATTCACCAAGGTTGCAGGTTTGATCCCTGGTCAGGGCACAAACAAGAATCAACCAAGGAATGTATAAATAAGTGGAACAACAAATCAATCTCTTTCTCTCTTTTCTCTTCTCTCTCTCTCCCCCTTCCTTCCTTTCTTTCTTTAAAATTGATAAATAAAAAATATTTTTAAAAGATGTAAACAAAGAAAAAACAGAGACCCTTCTATTTTAGTCACTTAGCTCACCAGTCCATCTGAACAATTTATCCATATTGTATAAAATGTCACCACCTGCTGGAGGAAGACAATATGTACAATGCAACTTTCTTGTGCGAAGTGTTATATTTTCTAGTCAACATGATTAACTACTTAGAACTACAGAACTTTTCTTTTAGCAACTTGATTATACTAGTTCAGCCAGTGAAGAATTACCAGATCATAGGCAAATATTACTCACCATTCTGCTTTGTTTGAGGGTATGCTTTTTCCAATGGGCAATTCAGATCAACTATTCTTTAAAATGTTTTAACAAGCAGCTATTTGTCAGGACCACCTGCCCCTGTTTTAAGCTATTTGAAGTTAGTCCTTGATATGGAAGTATTAGGTATTATAAGTAGGTACTGTACAGGTAGAACTCCCAAAATGGCTTAGTGAGAAGCTCCAGAAATACCTTCCTCAAAAAAGCAATGGTGAAACTGACAAAATTTCAGAAAAAAATCACTTTGGGACTCTGGATATTGACCAGGAAGAAAGAGAGAAGTGGGAAGGAAAAAAACCATTTTGAAAATAGTGGCTAAAGCAATCACAAACTTGATGAAAAACATTAATCTACATATACAATAACTTTAATGAGTTCCCTCTAGGATAAACACAAAGATCTCTAAACATATCATATTCAAACTATTGAAAGCCACAAAGAAAATACTAAAAACCACAAAAGAAAAATGACTCACCAGGTATAAGGGAACCACATTATATACAAGGGGATCACAATGACTTCTCATCAGAAAATGGAGGCCAGAAAACAGTGTTATAGGAGGAGGGAGTGCCAAGAATATATGCAAAGTGACAGAAGAAAAAAATATGTCATCAACAATTCTATATTTAGTAAAACTATCTCACAAATAAAGGCAATGAATAAAGGATGTGAATAGCTGTTTATCCAAAGAAGATATAAAAACATCCAATAAGCACATGAAAAGATGCTCAACACTATTATCCCTCAGGGAAACAAAATCAAATGGAGTGTCAATTCATACCCATTAGGATGTCTGTTATGAAAGTCAAATGATAGTACCCCAGGGGATGATGGAGTTAGTGCATCATTAAAGACTTTAAAAAATGCAGGGGATAAGAAGTGGTGGTCCTCATCATATTTCTGTTTAATTCATCATTCTAGCCCCTGCAGAAACCAGCTGGTTCCTGGAGAATGAGTTTACATTACCAAAAGTTCAACCACATAAAATTTAACTTCACATGAGAGAAACACAGCACCTTGTGAACCTCTTAGGGATCTGGAGGTAACATATTCCACATCTAGAAATAGTTCTCTGTCCCATATACAGGGTGACAGAGAAGGCTACAAGCTTTGAATGAGGCCTAGGACAGGAAAGGCTCTGCAGCAATACCAGGCTATTGTGTGAGCAGGCTTGTTGCTTGGACCATATGATCTGCCTCATCTATGGCATCCAGGGTGTCAGTGGTGGGAAAGAATGCAGTATGAGAATCAGGTCTCTGAGATTTGAGGATAAGGCCATGGAATCTGAGACAGAATCATATTACTTCAAAAACAAACCATTACTGGTGAGTTACAGGACCCTGTTAGGCATCATAGACATCATTTTGACATGCTGCTCCAGACCATTACTGAATAGCCCACAAAACTGCCAATTGTCAGTTTTTGCCTAGAAAAATAGTGTATAATGATGCTTGAAGTCTCTGTGGCAGACAAAAATGATGCGTGGAGCCTTTGGATAGTCCCTGTCTGTGGGTCATAGTATACAGTCCGTGAGGGTTTTGGGGTATAACTATACCACCTTCTGCAGATAACTAGTCTTTGGAGAAAGTTTCTAGCTTGTTATTGACCCTACTTAAAGATCCTCCCTTTGCCTTTTCTGAGTCCTCTCCCTCAAAGTTAATAGCTATCCTGAATTCTAATACCAGAGAGGAGAATTCCATAGATTAGATGGTATGTTTGTGACCATGGAAAAATAAACAAGAAAAAAACAAATAAACAAGAAACTCTGGGAAAACAAAAAGCTAAGTAAAAAAGTAAACAATTATTGGAAATAATTTGCTTCCTTATGAATTTTATCATTTTATAAATTGTCTTGTTCATATTATTCAGTTATTTTAAAGACCTTGACTTTTAACTTCTATGTATGAATTACCTGTGGTCTGCTTCTACCATCCACTTTTTCCTTAGTTTTGACTCTGGGTGTGCCTGGTAATTTTTGATTGACTACCACTATGCACAAGAAGTTGTTAAGGCTCTAGATGACATCTAGTTTCTGACAGGCAATTATAGTATGGACAAATTACCTTAACTCAGTTAGCTACTGAGCTAATTCAAAATGGAACATCAATCTTTTAAAGATTTACTTTCCCCAATTCCTAAGTAAAGTTCTTCAGAGGTTCCAATTGAAAGTCCATGGTATTTACCAGGGCCTATCATCACTGGTGAGATCTGAACTTTAACTTTGGTCTCCTTGACACATAATTCTTCTGAAATCTCTGCTTAGTAGCTAAGGTACTTGGCTGCTGTGCATCTCTGAATCTGTCCCATGCCTTTTACAAATAAGTGAGCTCCTTGTGGGAAAAAGTAGCTCAATCTATTGGGCTTATTTCTCTTCAATTCTCTTGTCTCCATAATCTTTCCACTCAAGTACCGCTGTTTTAGCTCATGGTTCCCTTGGGTTCTAGAAGTCATCTGCAGTTTCTTGCCACATAGGCTTCTTTAACATGGCAGATTTCTTCATCAGGACAGCAAGGAAATTTTCTCTCCAGTCTGATATAATGGAGTCACAGAATGTAACATAGTCATTGGAGTCATATCCCATCACCTCTGCCATAATCCATTTTGGCTAGGAGCAAGTCTCAGCTCTGCCCACACTCAAAGGGATAAGATTATATAGGGCATAGATTATTGGGGTCAACTAGGGTGTGCCTGATACAACTGCTGACCACAGGACAAGGAGAAGAGGGGAATATAAGCATGCACAAATATCACAGTGAAATGAGCTTTCTATTTGGTGTCAGATGTCAGTTCTGTTTCATTACTTTGTGGTACTTTGGACCATTCGCTACATCTCTCCTCACCCATAAAATTCATCAACTGATAACTTACGTCACAGGATTTGGTGGTTACAGACTAAAGAACTATGGAGATGCTTTCATTTTTATCAAGTAAGTAACACTCATATATTAAAATCATAGGAAACCTATTCCCAAGATGCAAAGTACATACTTAAAACCAGACTCAGACTCAGACAATCACATGGAAAATGAATAGGATATATAGATATAGATATAGATATCTATATAGCTCTCTCTATATATACATATATGAAAATGAACTCATTTTTAAGAGAATGATGTCATATGTTAAAGACAAAGATGAGCCCTGACCAAGGTGGCTCAGTTGGTTGGGCATCATCCAGTGAAGCAAAAGGTTGCCAGTTTGATTCTCATCAGGTCACATGCCTGGGTTGCAGGTTCAGTCCCTTGTCAGGGTGCGTAGGAAAGGCAACCAAAGGGTTTCTCTCTCACATCAATGTTTCTCTTCCTCTTTCTCCCTCCCTTCCCCTCTCTCTAAAAATAAGTAAATAGGTTCGGAAGATGGCAGTGAAGTAAGTGGGAGTGGAGCCCAGTTCTCCTTGTGCCCAGCTGGAACACCCAGCCAATCTTCCGAGGAACAGAGTGAACTGCCAATAGAATCCCAGCTTACAGAAACTTTGGAGGCAAAACATTGTAGAGGACATTGAAAAATAGACAGTGAGGAGACTGTGCTGGGACGGTAAAGTTCCTAGGAGCTGCACTGGGATCAAGGGCGCCTGCTGCAGGATATAGGGAGGAGAGTTAGAGCACCAGCTCCCTCCCCTACAGAGCAGAGAGGACAGCCGGGCACCAGGAGGGACCTGGGTGCTGAAAGTCCCTGGGGGAAGCAGAGACAAAGTGGGAGACACACAGAGGCGGTACACACCCGCTGGGACTGTGGACGCTGGCACCAGAGAAATTGGGGTGCCAGCAACACCTGGAGAAGGGGGGAGTTGGGCCATGTTGGACCCTGACTTGGATAGTCTCTGGACAGGTAGAAAAAGTGGGGCTGTGTGGCGCACGTGTTAAGAATGTCGGGCAACTAAATTGTAAGGAACTCTCCAGCAGCTACTGGTGCTGGTGTGTCTGGAGGGAAATTTCAGCTGCGCTCACTGAGAGTGAGCAGCAAAGGGGAACTGTGTACCCCATTAGTCTCACACAGAGCACCCAAAGACAGTAGATGAGCTGAACCTTGCACCCTACCTGTCTTGCCCTGCACACACCCAGACTGAGTGGAAGAGGGGAACCTGTACCCTACCTGTATGGCACTGTGTGCATCCAGAGTAAGTGGAGGAGGGGAACCTTGTAACCCCGCCCCTCTCACGCTGTGAGCAGTTGAGTGGCTGATTTGAGCCTGGCAGCTTAAGGAAGACCTGGGCCAGAGGCCGCGAAACTGTGAATAGTGCAATCCAAACCTGGTCCCCATCCTCTCAGAACCAAAGGAAAGGAGAAAAGCGAAGCCCAGCTCCCTCTCCCTGTGGCATCTAGCAAGACCAGCAGAACTCGCTGAACAGGTTTAATGTCAGCAAGAAGCTTATTGTTATCTTTTTTTTTCTTTTTGGATCCTCTCTCTTCCTGCCCCCCTTTTTTGTTGTTTTCTCTTTTTTTCTTCATCCAAGTGAGATGAGAAGACACGAGTTACAAAGGGTCCAGAGACAGATCAAAAGAGGAGTGCAAGGTTAACTCCAAAAACCAAGAAACTGAGACAAATGTCACTTTGCTATCCCACAGAGCTGGCATTTTATTGTGTATGTGTTTTATTATTAGTGTGCAATTATTTTTACCACTTTTATTTCACTAGTATTTTTATTTCTCTTCCTTATGTTTAGTTTTCCTCAATTTATCTTCCTGTTTAATTGCAGTGCTTGACTGTTTTTCCTTATTCTCTCTCTGTGTTGTATTTTAATTCGCCTTCTTTCACTTCACCCATGTTCCAATAACACCCAATGCTTGATTGGGTACTTCCTATTTTGGTTATCCAAGTCATTTATTTCTTGCCATATTATTATTGTTCCAGTACTACTATAAATAATTGTTGTCCCATACACTTATACATACTACATAGCAACCCTCCAGGATCTTAGCCCACTTCACTTTAACCCTGAGCATTAGTATTGTTGTGGTTAATTCTATTCTGTCTTACACTACATCTACTTTCTATACTTTAATCTCACTGTATCTCATCATCTAACCTTGCACAAGCACTCTGTTTTCTGGATGCAGCTCACAATCATCCTCCCCTCTAACAAGAGTCTTATCACTCTTTCAACTTTTATAAAAAGTGGCTAATTGGGTGAAATATCACAGTTAACGCTGTACTTATCCAAAGAATCTCCTATCTCTTCTCTACTTGGGGGTACTTTAAACCCCATAAAATACTCTCTTGCTGTTTTAATCCATTTTGCCTACCCCGTGCCACTGAGCAAATACAAGAATATGTGGGAGTTGCAACCATCAATATACCTGCTAGAGGACAAAAACCACCAATAAAGGAACCACCAAAAGGTACAAACCCAAGTA
>CM052552.1:44694336-44722948 GCA_028533065.1 Trachops cirrhosus
GGGAAAAATAAGGATACACATTATACATGGGTAGTACTAATTCTGTATCTATATAAATGTTTTTAATTCTTTTATTTATGCTTATGTGTTAAAAGTGTAACTCTAGAAAGCAATAATGATACCTGTATGAAAAATAATACCCTGGAATATGATAATTGGTTTTGCTGAACTTATGACAAACTTGCAGTGAAAGTAGTTTTGGCCAACAATTCAACAAAATGAAATGAAGATTCATGTATTGTTATCCACAGAGTAAGATAGATGATATCAATTGTTATCCACTTGATAAGATTGGTGATGCTGACTTTATTATCATTGGGTGAACAGTGTGACATTTCTCTTCATACGCTTTAGGCAGAGAAATTATTGGGAAATCTCTTGGAAAATGTCTGTGTTTTTCATACACTGCAAACTTTAAGCTAAAAGTTACTAAATATGCTAAAAAGCATGGCAACAGGGCTGCCAAGAGACACTCTGGACATCCTCCCACAGAGATTATCATCAGATTGTGGGGCAACAGAAAGAAAAACTTCTTCAGAGGCCACGACAGAAGAAGGCAATGTGAAGGAAGCCTCCAAAGTGGCCGGAGGTGGAGCAGGAGGTAAAGACCTGGACTCTGAATCTGGAGCAGCGTCGAACTAGGATCTCTGTTTCAACCAAGATGATACAAGAAGAAAGTAAAAGGATTGCATGAGAAAAAAGCACTAATGATTTCTCAGGGACACCTAAATTGTGCTTTAACTTTATGAAGAGAGAAGGTTTGAGCATGAAGACACACACGAAACTTGCCCCCAAATTTCCATCAGGCTATGAGAATCAAGTTTTTGAATTTCATTCTTATGTTATCAATGTTAAAAAACTTACAACTCTGAGCTCTTGCAAACTGCCAATATGGATGAGGTCGCACTCACATTTGTTGTGCCATCCATCAGAACTGTGGACGTCAAAGGAGCAAAGACCATGGCTGTTAAAACTAATGGTCATGAGAAAACACATTTCACTGTTGTTCTAGCCTGTTGTGCAGATGGGACAAAGCTACCTACCACCTATGATCATCTTTAAAAGAAAAACTTTTCCAAAAGAAAAGATTCCTGTGAAGTTACTGTCCATGTACATGAAAAAGGATGGATGAATGAAGAAGGCATGAAAATCTGGTTTAACAAAGTCTGGTCATGAAGGCCTGGAGGATTTCTTAAAAAAAAAAAACAAAACACCTTTGCTTGTTTTTGATCACTTCAAAGTCCACATTACACAAAGTGCAAAAGCAATCGCAGCGAACTTGAAAACCCAACTTACTGTGATACCTGGTGGGCTAACCAACCAATTGCAACCTCTTGATGTGTCACTAAATAAGCCCTTTAAGGCCCTGATGAAGAAAGAGTCGGCATTGTGGATGCAGTCAGTTGGTAATGATTTAACACCTACAGGCAGGATCAAAAAAGCATCCATCACCCAGGTTTGCAATTGGATCCTAAGATCGTGGAACGCTGTCAAGAAGGAAGTGGTTGTGAAATCATTTAAAAAATGCAGCATTAGCAATGCTATGGATGGAACTGAGGACAATTAAATTTACTGGGATGAGGAAAGTGACTCTTCAGAAGACACTGGTAATGTAGAAATTGAAGAAGATGATACTTCTGATATTGACAGTGACCAAGAGTTCTTGGCCTTCTATGATGCATAAATATCATAAATTTGTTACCAGAATATAAATTTTCTTGTACCTTGTATCTGTTCTTGTGTTTTGTAATTATTTGTTACATAAAATTTCTTGTACCATAATATGTTTAAAATAAGTGCTAAAATTCTTTTATAATACAAAAAACAAATACCTAAATATAAATAAGTAAAAACTGAATTAAAAAATTAAAACAAAAGATTTTTCCCCTGAAAGTTTGGGCCAAAAATGTGGGTGCATATTATACATGGCAAAATATGGTATTCAGGGCCCCGCTTAGCCTCAGCCCTCACACACAGCTGGCATCAGCACCAAGCAGAAAAATCCTGACCCTTTTAAACAGATTGGTCCTACACATGAAACAGATAGCTAATTCATCAGAAACTATACATTAGCAGAAATAAGCTGGGAGAGACCAAGATGTGTGACACAGGGGTGGGAAACATTCCTACCATCTTCCCTGAAAACTGAACAGCACCTTGTGGGGGGTAATCCAGGTACCACACCCTCCCAATTGCACCAGAGACCCCGTCTGGAGGCAGGTGAAGGTGGTACATGTGGTATTGTCAGATGTTAGAGGAGCCACCCCAGGCCTTGTGCAGATGGAAAACCAGCAGGACAAAACAGCAGAGACCAGCCAAGCTAGGAGGAGGCAGCCATAGACCTGGATCACTTGCAGCCTCAAGCAGGCTGCCTAGGGCTAGACTGGGACAGCAGCTGACATCAGGTGCAGATCCTCAAGGAGAAGACAGTAGGCCAACAAACACTAGACTCTGCTAAGATGAACTCCACCTCATTTTTTCATTATTTGCACTATTTTTTTCTCTTGCACAACTTTTTACTATTGTTCCTTTGTTTTCAATGTTGTTCTTATTATTTTACTATTTTTATTCTATTTTATTTTATTTTTATATATTTTATTCTTATTTTACTTTCAATTCCAATCTCATATTTTACTCTTCCCTTCCCTTATTCCATTTTCCCTTCATTCTTCTCTTTCTTATTTTTGTTTTAAATTTTATTTTCCCCTTTTTATGCCCTGTTTCCATTCCTTACTCTTACTATTTCTTCTCCCTCTATCCTCTCAAAACCATCTTTTTTCCATTAGTCATCTCACATTCTTTTTCCTTTTCTTATAATATCTTTATTATTGTTCCACCTTTATTAATATCTGCTCAATTGTCATTGATATTGGAGTTGTTGCATTTCCTCAAAACTATCCCTAGGTTTTCACTATGTTTTTTAAAAAAAATATTTTTGAATCTCAGTTTTATTGTTCCCCTGCCCTCCTCCATTTCTCCTTCCTCCTACCCTGCCTTATTTTTGTTTTAAATTTTATCTTCTCTCATTCTTAGCCTGGTGTCTAACCCTTACACTTATATTTCTCCTCCCTCTATCCTTTCAAAATTAGTTTTCTTTTCTTTAGACATCTCATGATCTTTTTTCCTTTTCTTTTTCTTATAATAATATTATTCTCTTTCCACCTTTACCAATATTTGTGCCTTTGTTGTGGATATTGCTGAGGTGGTTGTTTTAATGCAATTTGGTACCTATTTTTTCACTATTTTCCCCAAACTTTGTATCATACTATTCCCTTCTCTTATTTCAGTTTGCCCTATTCCCTCCCTATTTTGTTCACATGGTAAATTTTTTATTTTCTCCTTTTCTTCATCTTGTTTCTTTTCCCTATGCTTATTATTTCTCCTCCTCCTCCCCTCTCAAAGTCATTTTTCTTCCTATTAGTCAACTCATATTCTTTTTCCTTTCATATAATGTTGTTATTCTCTTTATGCCTTTATAAATCTTAGCTCATTTGTTGTTGATATCATGGTAGTGGTTTGGTGGTATTTTTGCTGGTGTGGGTTTTGTTTGCTGGGTTTTATTTGTCCTGGCCACTCCCGTACAACAGCATACAAGACATGGTAGGTGTTTTGTCTCTATGTCAGCTAGCCAGAGGGGATAACCCACCAAGGAATGAGAAAAAAAAACCCAAAACCCAATTACAACAAGAGAGCCCACAAAAACTGCATAAAGAGCCCTGGCTGGTGTGGCTCAGTGGGTTGAGTGTCAGCTTGCGAACCAAAGGATCGCCGGTTCTATCCCTAGTCAGGGCACATGCCTGGGTCATTGGCCAGGTCCCCAGTAGGGGGCACACAAGAGGTAGCCGATTGATGTTTCTCTCCCTTTCTTTCTCCCTTCCTTCTCCTCTCTCTAAAATTAAATAAATAAAATCTTTAAAAATATATAAAAAAAACTGCATAAAGAGTATCCTTAGATCATTTAGCTCAGGTGATCAAGGAGACTGCACCACTAGTCCCACAGGTCACCTACCACAGAATGTTACCCCATGAAGACAGGGAGTCAAAGCAGATCAATCTAATAGGCAGAAAAAAAAAGCAAAAAAAAGCCACCAAAAATGGGTAGACAAAGAAACAACCTCCACATGAAAGGAAAAGAGGAATCCCCAGAAAGAATGCTAAATGAAATTGAGGCAAGCAATTTATCAGACCATAGATTTCAAAGTAATGATACTAATGGAGCTCAGTAGGAACTACAAGGAACCTAGTGGGAACTACATCAGCATGAAAAAGGACATAGAAAAACAGAGAGTATGAATAAGAACCAGGAGGAAATGAAGAATACAATATCAGAAATGAAGAATACACTAGAAGGAATTAAAAGCAGGCTAGATGAAACAGAGGATTGAAACAGCAAGTTGGGAGACACAGTAGAACAAAACAGTCAGTGCCAAAAAAATTAAAAAGACTAAAAAAGAACAAAGATAATTTAAGAGAGCTGCAGGACAACATGAAATGTAACAATATTTGCACTTAGGGACTCCAGAAGGAGAAGAAAACAAGCAAGGGATAGAAAACCTGTTTGAAAAAATAATGACACAAATCTTCCCTAACTTGGTAAGGGAAAAAGTCATGCAAGTACAGGAAACACAGAAGAACCCAATCAAGATGAACCCAAAGAGGCCCACTCCAAGACACATATAATTAAAATGGCAAAATTTAGACTTCCAGCCAAGATGGAGGCATAGGTGGATACACTGTGCCTCCATGCACAACCAAAAGAAGGACAACAACAAATTTAAAAACAAAAACCAGCCAGAACTGACAGAAAATTGAACTATATGGAAGTCTGACAACCAAGGAGTTAAAAAAGAAACATTCATCCAGACCAGTAGGAGGGGTGGAGACTGGCAGTGGGGCAGAGAGGACTGGCAGCAAGGTGTTGGCTGGTGGACCAGGTGAGGTGGTAGCTAGTGGACCAGGCGGTCCCACATTTGCATGTGGATAGACCAGGAGGAACAACTGGGGTGCTAGACAGTCTGTGTAACCCAGGGTTCCAGTGTGGGGAAATCGTGTCTCAAAACCTCTGACTGTAAAAATCTGTGGGTGTTGAGGAGGCAGGAGAAACTCTCAGCCTGACAGGAGAGTTGGTTGGAGAGACCCACATGGTTCTAGAATGTACACAAACCCACCCACCCAGGAATCAGCACCAGAGGGGCCCAATTTGCTTGTGGGTAGCAGCAGAGGGAGCTGGAAGCCCCAGAGAGCTGAGCCTAATGGTTCCCTCTCAGACCCCTGCCCTACATACAGCACCACAGTGCAGCAATGTGGTTTGCCCTGCCCTGATGAGTATCTAAGGCTCAGCCCCTTACTACGTAATAGGCATGCCGGGACAAAAAAAAAATGACCCAAACAAGAGAACAGATCAAAGCTCCAGAAAAAATACAACTAAGTGACGAAGATAGCCAACTTACCGGATGCATAGTTCAAAACACTGGTAATGAGGATGCTCCTAGAAATGGTTGAGTATGGTTGCAAAATAGAGGAAGAAGTGCAGGCTGTGCAAGGTGAAATAAAGGGAAATGTACAGGGAACCAACAGTGAAGGGTAGGAAACCAGGTTGAAATCAACGGTTTAGACCAGAAGGAAGAAGTTAACATTCAACCAGAACAGAGTGAAGAAACAAGAATTCAAAAAAAACGAGGAGAGGCTTAGGAACCTCCAGGACAACTTCAAACATTCCAACATCTGAATCATATGGGTGCCAGAAGGAGAAGAGGAAGAGCAGGATATTGAAAACTTATTTAAAAACATAATGAAGGACAACTGTACTTGAACAACAATAAAATATAAAAATAAAAAAGAGTAAAAGAAACAGCATTTGATAAAAAAAAAAAAGAAAGAAAGAAAACATAACGAAGGAGAACTTCCCCAATCAGGCAAAGGAAATAGGCTTCCAGGGAGTCCAGGAAGCCCAGAGAGTCCCAGAGAAGTTGGACCCAAGGAAGCACACACCAAGGCACATCATAATTACATTACCCAAGATTAAAGAGGAGAGAATCTTAAAAGCAGCAAGAGAAAAGGAGACAGTTACCTACAAAGGAGTTCCCATAGGACTATCAGCTGATTTGTCAAAAGAAACCTTATAGCCAAGAAGGGGCTGGGAAGAAATATTCAAAGTCATGAAAGGCAAGAACCTACATCTGGGATTACTCCAGCAAAGGTATTATTTAGAATGAAAAAGCAGATAAAGTGCTTCACAGATAAGGTCAAGTTAAAGGAGTTCATGCTCATGAAGCCCTTATTATATAAAATGTCAAAGGGACTTATCTAAGAAAAAGAAGATAAAAAATATGAACAGTAAAATGACAACAAACTCACAACTATCAACAATGGAACCTAAAAAAACCAAAATCCAAAACAAACTAAGCAAACAACTAGAACAGGAAGAGAACCAGAGAAATGGAGATCACATGGAGGGTCATCAGTGGGGAGGGGGAGGGGGAGGCAGAGAATGGGGGTTAAAGTTACAGGGAATAAGTAGCATAAATGCTAGGTAGAAAATTGACAGGAGGAGTTTAAGAATATTATAGGAAATGTAGAAGTCAAAGAACTTATATGTACAACCTATGGACATGAACTAACAGGGTAGGGGGGTGGAATACAGGTAGGAGATGATGTGCAGGGCAGAAGGGAATAAAGTGGGGAAAGTTGGAGAACTGTAATAGCATAATCAATAAAATATATTAAAAATAAAAATAAAATAAAATGGCAAAATTTAAAGACAAAGAATCTTTTAAAAAATATTTTATTTATTTATTTTTAGAGAGGGGAAGGGAGGAAGAAAGAGAGAAAAATCAATGTGAGGTTACCTCTCATGTGCCCCCTACTGGGGACCTGGGCCACAACCGAGGCAAGTGCCCTTTGGTTCACAAGCAGACAATCAATCCACTGAGCCACACCAGCCATGGCTAAAGAGAAAATCTTAAAAGTAGTAAGGAACAAAGAGATAGTAACATACAAGGGGGCTCTAATAAGACTATCAGCTGATTTCTCAATAGAACACTATAAGCCAGAAGGGAACAACATGAAATATTCCAAATAATGACAGTAAGGATCTGTAATCAAGACTACTGTACCCAGCAAGGCTCTCATTTAAAATGGAAAGTGAAGTAAGGAGCTTCCTAACAAAAAAAGACTAAAAGTATACATCTCCACCAAACCAGCATTGCAGAGATGCTAAAGAGACTACTTCAAGAAGGTGAAGAAAAAGAGAGAGAGAGAGAGAGAGAGGAAAACACAGGCACAAAGGGGAAAAATGGCAATGAACAAACACTTATCAATAGTACCCTTAAATGTAAATGGATTAAATACTCCCATCAAAAGACAGGGTAGCTGAATGGATAAGAAAACAAGACCTACACATATGCTGTCTACAAAAGACCCACCTCAGAACAAAAGATCTACACAGGCTGAAAGTGAAGAGATGGAAAAAATATTCCAAGCAAATGGGCATGAAATAAAAGCTGGGGTAGCAATAATTACGTCATACAAAATAGACTTTCAAACAAAGGCTATAACAAGAAACAAAGAAGGCCATGATATAATATTAAGGGAGTTACCCAAAAGGAGGATATACCCCTTGTAAACACACGGGGTCTGTCTGGAAAAAGTCCAACCATTGTTAATATAACGAGAATGGTTTGCATGACATCGATGTAGTCTGGCAGACAAGGAAAGTGGATTGGAATACACATGTATGAATAATAACAACTTCACTGTACTAGTCAGTGGAGGTAGTAGACACTGTTTTAAGTGAGCATGTGTACTGCGTGGCCATCGCATTTAAAAAAACTGGTATATTTACACAATGGAATACTATGTAGCAGAAAGAGAGAAGGAACTCCCACCCTTCATGACATCATAGATGGAACTGGAGAGCATTATACTAAATGAAATAAACCAGGCGGTGAAAGACAAATACCATATGAGCTCACTTGTAAGTGGAACCTAATCAACAAAACAAACAAGCAAGCAAAATACAACCAGAGACATGGAAATAAAGAACAAACTAACAGTGACAAGATGGGGGCGGAGGGGGATAGGGGGATAATGGGGGAAGGGGCAAGCCAAGGAACATGAATAGAGGAATCATGGGCTTGGACAATGGAGGGGAATTGGCTATGGGAGTGGGGGTGGGCTTGGTGGAGGAGGGTAAAGAGGGAAAATTTGGACAACTATAATAGAATAACAATAAAAAATAGAAAAAGAAAAAAATAGTTCAAAGACTTCCAAAAATAAAATAAAATTGGGCAAAAGTTTTAAATAGACATTTTAACAAAGACAATGTACAAATGATCAATAAGCCCATGAAAATATGCTCTATACCAATCATCTTTAGGGAAATGGAAATATAAACCACAAAATACCACTTCATATCCATTATAATGTTGGTGAAATTGGGGAGAAATTTGAATACTCATATACTGCTGGTGGGAATGTAAAATGGGACTGTTTTGGTAAAACAGTTTGGCAGTTCCTCAAATAAACAAAGTTACTATAATATCTATCAAGTCTTAAGGTATCTTACTCAAGAGAAATAAAAACAGAACACACAAAGACTTGTATGCCAACGTTTATAGCAACATTGTTCACAACATCCAAAAAGCAGAAAGAATTAAAATGTCCCTCAACTGATATATGAATAAACAAAATGTGTTATATTCACTCTATTGACAATAAAAAGGAATGAAATACTGATACATGCTATAACATGGATGAATCTCAAAAACATTATGCTAAGAGAAAGAAGCCAGAAGCAATAGACCATATATTGTTTGATTCCATTTATATATTGTTTGATTACAGAAAAGATAAATCTGTAGGGATAAAAAGCAGTTTAATGGTTGCCTGAGTCTGGGGGTGGGAGTGGGATTGCAAACATAGTGCAGGATCTTTTTGGAGTGATGGAAATGTTCTTAAACTGGATTGTGTTGATGGTTTCCCAACTCCATAAATTTCCAAATAATCATTGAATTGTACATTCAAAATGAAAGAATTTGGTGGCACATAAATTATTTATCAATAAAACTATTTTAATAAAATCTTTTTAAAAAATTAAAAAAATAAAAATGTCAAAGCAGTCATGTTTCTTACCCACAAGATGCAAAGTGCCTGACATTTAACAGAAGAGACATATCTGCAAATATAGTAATTTGAGGCAATTTCATTTATAGAAGTGCATTCAATGTACTATGTTTTTATTTCTCATTATGTTTCAGACCTGATCTCTGATCCAAAATTATTCTTGGAAAATGAGTTTAAGTAATATCCTTAACTCTCCTCTCATTATTAAGCCTCTCTTTTTTCATATATCTCTGTCTGTTTGTCTGCCTGACTACCTACCTACCTACTTACCTACCATGGAAATAGTGCAGAAAAAGACAAAAAAAAAAGACTAGAGGCAATCCTTGCTTTTGAGTAGTTTATATGTTAAATGCACAAATGGCAAATGTTTCCTAGTCACTCTTTTTTTGTCTCCGTCTCTGTTTTTTCTTCCAGGTGGAAGATGCTGAAATTATTGGCTTTACTAAGTATTCTGAGTGGAGCCTGGGAACATTTCTCAGAAAGCCTGAATTTATGGGTAGAAATTTCCTAAAATGGAAGGAATCTGTGTGGTGAAAAGAATAAAGTAAATGTTTCAAAAAAGTGAAATAAATGTGGGAGAATAATTTGATTCAGTAGTTGTTGGCCTATGTGCAGAGAAAAACAAATGTATTTGCTTGTTAAATTTATTCCATGACAGATTTCTAAGGAGTGGCTGTAGGATGGAGAGGTTAGTTGAAGAAGACCTGAAAATAATACATTTGAAATGAAAATGAAATGGTTGAAATTCCTCATAGCTCTCGTAGCACACAGCTAACACATTGGTTGAAATAACTTTGAGAATTTTTTTGCTGAATTCTTGGACATAAACTTTTTTTTGTTTTTTAGCAGTTAGGACATTGCAGAAACTTATGGAATTCAGAATACTGGAATAAGGGCCTTTAGCAATGAAAAAGAATGAAATCTTGTCATTTGCAACAACATGGGTGGATCTAGAGGGTATCATGCTAAATGAAATAAGTCAGACAGAGAAATACATATACCATATGATTTCACTTATATGTGGATCTAAAAGAACAAAATAAACAAACAAAGCAAAACAGAAACAGATGCACAGATACAGAGCACAAACTGATGGTTGCCAGAGGGGTCCGTGGGAGGACTGGTGAAAAAGGTGAAGGGATTAAATGGCACAAACATCCATTTATAAAATAAAGAAATCGCCCTGGCTGCTGTGGCTCAGTGGATTGAGCACCGGCTTGTGAACCAAAGGGTCTCCGGTTTGATTCCCAGTCAGGGCACATGCCTGGGTTACAGGCCAGGTCCCTGGTAGGGGGCGTGCGAGAGGCAGCCACACATTGATGTTTCTCTCTGTCTTTCTCCCTCCCTTCCCCTCTGTCTAAAAATAAATTAAAAAACAAAATTTTTAAAATAAAGAAACCATGGGTATGTGGTGCACAGTATAAGGAATATCAATAATAGTGTGATAATTTTGCACAGTGACAGATGATTACTAGACTTATTGTGATAATTACATTGCAAGATATATAAATGTTGAATCACTATATCATACACCTGAAACTAATATAATATTGTTTGCCAACTATACTTTAATTTAAAAAAATGTTTTTAAAATGATAAACTAGAATTTTCTAATGGGATCTTTTAAGCTTTCCTGAAGAGATTTAAATGTTTTTCAGTTTTTATCATAGGATTTTCCTAGGGACATGGAAAAGGAAAAACCTTCTGTATAAGGCTGTAGCCTTATTTTCCCAAATTCTTAATTTCACACGTCTACTGATGTTGGTGTATGAAATGTATTTTCCTGTGATTGCTAAAAGCAATAGATGAACTGTGGCCACATGAGGGCAGCAAACACTTGACTTTTCTAGCCTTCTCCCCTGAAACTGTGATAAATGGAGATTTTATATATGATTGTCTTTGACTCAACTGCTGAATCGAGAGAAATGACTATCATTAAAATATGAACAACAGAAACCTCATGTTTTAATTAGAGGTTGTAGAGATTGGGCAAGAGTTTGTTTTTTGTTTGTTTCTTGCCTAGTATCTAGTGGGAGCTCAATAAATGTCAGCTGTCAATAGTGTTTTTAGAAGGAAACTGGTCCAACTCACCAAAACATAATCTTTAAGCTCTCAGACCACTGCATTCAGAGGGAGCCTCATCTTAAGGTTGTTCACACTGGGTAGTAATTCTACAGTCGTGAATCTAGATATAATTTAGTCCTCGGCATCTCAAGGCACCTTATAAAATCAGTGATTCTGAGAAAAGCTAATATTAGTAACTTTCTCTTTATATGGTGTCAGTTCTTGAACTACAGTTGGAGGTCTGAGGATGGAAGATGAGAATGGCAGGGTCAAGGTTGGGATCCCGTGTGTGCCACTTTGACTGTCCAATATGTTTCCCCTACCAGTCATAAATTCCAGGGCCTCATGGATGAAGTGAGGCATTTTTGCCAGCACTACCATAATGTCTTTAGTTCTTTCACTGGGTATATCCCATTTGTTTCACTGGTTTGTTCACACATATCTCATTTAGCATTTCTCCATGTTGTAGAAAAGCTGGTTTGTGCTTATTTTTGCAGGTGCTATACCTTCTGCCTGGAATACACTTTCCTTCTTTTCAATCTAATTCTTATGTATCTTTACAGCCCAGCTCAAGGCATGCCCTGTTCTGGAAACCCTAGTGCAGTTTAGATATGACCTCAAAGAACTCTTCTAGCACCCAGTCTTACCCTTAGCACAATACTAATTCACAGGCTCACTTGTCTTCCTGTCCTATGAGCCCATAAGCTCCCTGAGGCCAGAGCCCTGCCTCATTGGGCTTTGCATTCCCGGAATCTAGCAGAGTTTTTGCAACACTGGAGCTTCTCCATACATGTTTGTGGAATAATTAAATGAATCAATCCATTTGTCACTGAATGAGATGTTTCCTTTAGCTTCATTTCCCCAATTAAAATGTCTTGACATTCTTTAAAAAGATTCTTTTAGAAAATTTACAAGTGGGACTTGCTGAAGGAGGACATTTGTAGTATGAACTTCTCAACATTCCAGGCACTGTGGAGTCCCAGAGGGATATGGGCCAAACTTGAGGCACACAACTCTGGGAGATGCCCCACATTGGGCTTTTGGAAGCCTCTCAATGTTCTAAGAGTTCTGTTTGTCTATTCTCACCGCATCTCTGAATGATAAGCAGAAGAAATGGTGAATTTCTTTCTTTTCTTCTTACCCCTCCATCCCTCTTCCCTCCTCTTTTCCTTTTTCCAGTTGTAGAGTTAGAACACAGCAAAAGACCTAAGCAAATTATGTAGCATCACTTAAAAGAGAACAGTCAAGCCAGGACACACTCTGGTGCTCATTCCACAAAGTGGTACTTTCTGTAACTTAAACAGGTCTGTTTTTTAATGAATTTGTGGCATATGGGCCATAATAATCAAAGTGCTTGGCATTTCCTGGAATTTATGATCAAGTGGGGAATAGGTTGTTTTCTACTTTTAAATGAATTCTTACATGCCTAGTTTTAGAGTTAAGAAACTTGACAAAAGTGAAAAAGTTTCTGGAATAAGTAAGGCTTCTTTGTTTGCCTGTTCTGTTATCTGTACTCATGTCTTCTCTTTCTTACCTCAAGCCTCATCCTTATCAAAGAACTGCCATTACTATTTTTTCACTGGCATTTTAAGAGTGATTGCAAGTTATTGTTCTTAAAGTCTGCATCACGGGGGAAGAAAAATGATTTTGTTTGCTGTCTTCTCTGTGAACAGAGGAGTTCACAGTCCTTCACCATCTACCATCCCTGGTGAACTACAGTAGTTGGACACTTATCTGTAGACAAAGAACTCTCCACTGACTTGGCTTTTGTTTTTCTTGTTACCAAAAAGCCTTGTTGATCCAGGTAGCAGTGAAAGTCTATGAATTCAGCAATGGCCTGACCTTTTGGCAGTCTTCTGGAGTTGTCTTGAGTGTGAGAATGGTAGCTGGGACCCAAGGATCTTATTTGGTCCCACTTGCTGAAAAAGTTGACATTGAGTATTTGGTGTGGGCATTTAATTCACAGTAATAGTTAACACCAATTGATGCCAGTGAGCTTAAACAAGTACTTGTGCTACTGATATTGGTGATTGTGTTATGCTCCTGAAGTTGATTGAAGTTCCTCCTAAGCCAGATCTTCTCTTCTCCAGAAAACCCCTGGTTGCAATGATAGTGGTGATTTTTTTTAAGGATCTCAAATTGAGTTTCTTAGGAGTGCATTTTAAAGGAAGTTTGCCCATGTAATTTCTTTTCTTTCTAATATTTTATGTGTGCAGTTCTTACTGGCTTACAAGAACTCTTCAAAATGGAATCCCTGAAGATGTCTGTGTAATGCATTCTTTTTCGAGACAGACTGTCATGGGAACTATTCATAGCCTACATCATTCTGTTTGAAAGTTGAATGATGCACCTTTCCAAACATATTCTTAACTGTAACAACAAAAGACTGCAAGTATGCTGAGTATTTCCAGACCCAGGCAATTTGTCAGTGAACTGTAGGTCTTTGGGGTGTTCTCTAACACTAGCCCCTCTCCAGAAGCACCACGAGACTTTCCAGAATAAGGCCTCAGCATTTTGAAGCCACTAGCATGACCCTGTGTTCATTGACATCCAGGAGAGTAATTTTCTCTGTACTGAAGTTACCCCTTCAATACCCCTTGGCTAAAATATTTAGAATTCCTAAGCTAATATAATAATGAGGAAACCTCTAGGTTTCAAAGATCCCAGTTCAAATCTAAATATTGGGAAAGGTAGGAAGTAAGTCTCCTGGGTTTAGAATTCATTACAGATGTGCAAGCCTTGGTGTGTATGGGGCCACACAAAGTCCTTCTCTCACTGAGTCAGAGGCTGGGGAAGAAAAGAGAAGCACTTCTCAGGAAACTCAGATCTGGCAGGTACACAGTATCTACATGGATCTCGTTAGTGCTTGATGGGTTCCCATGGTAGCTCCCTGAGGTTAACCAGCTGTGACAGGGGAAAGTGATAGCCACAAGATTCATGAATGTGTATAACCAAATTGTCCCAGACAAAGTTCATGGGGTCACATACAGACCAGTGTCTGAAGTGAGGTTTCAGGCTGCTGCATGTGCTGTCCTCTAAGCAGACAGAAAGTGAAATTGTAAGTGTCAAATTGAATAAACCCCCATCCATGATTAAACATCAGTTAAGAAGGAATTTGTAGGGGCATGAGATGAAACTTTTTTCCCCTTTCTTCTCCTATCACATGAGAATAAACTAGGAGAAAAATAGAAAAGTTGCATACTTTTACTTGACTTCATTGAGTGTAGGCTGGTATCATTTAATTTATTTGGATCTGATAGGGCTTCTCAAATTCACAACTGACTTACCTGGTTTGTGAATTGATTATTTTAACACTTGATGATTAATAGTAACATTCCATGGTTCATTGTGGTAAGAATTTAGAAGGGGAAACAATGACCTGCGGTTTAAGGCCATAGGCATGTCAAAATCAGAATCTGTACCAATTAAAATAACTTCCCCTTGAATCTCAGATTACCTTGGGAAAGTGTATGATATTCTGTACCAGCATTTCAAAACATTTAAGCTTCCTGAATGCCTGCTCAATTTAATTCCAAATGTATTATCTCATACAGATAGAACTCGAGAACAGGAATTGACTTTCTAAATAGTATAGATCAATTGGGACTTAGTGACTTGCCCAAGCTAATAAGGGGCAAAACCAAAAGTAGAATATTAGAATACAGGGCTTTGTTTTCTGAGCAAAGTTACCTTTGTTTTACCTTTGGCCACTCAAACAGTGTTAAAATTTGAGGTTATACATTTATCCAATGGGTTCTATTTCAGACTTATTTAGTCTTAAATTTTACTCCTTTTCTCACAAATAGTCGTACAGGAAAGAAATGTTGATATTGCATTTTCTGCTTTATTTACATATTACATCACAGGAAGCACACGCAAAATTGAAGAAGTCACTTTTCTGTGATTTTATAGTGTTAGGTTTAGAAATCTTAGTAAAAATAGACATGTTTATTATAAACATTCTTGAATTTGTTGAGTAAATCTAATTTTATTATAAGATACTACTGTTCAAGTCAGTAGTAAAAAAAACATTTTTCCTATAGGCATTGGCTTAGAATAAGCTGAAACCAGATAGAGGCAGGCTTATCAACTGAAGTTCAAGAGGCATTGTAGATGTAATTTTAACAAGTTTCTATTTTGATGGTGAAGTTAGTGAACTTTTTGTCCTTAAACAGATTCTATTAAGAAGGATATATTACTTGAGATTGTTTATTCCAGCATAAGTTTTGCCTTATATTTTCAATTGGTCTCATAATTGATAACAAAAGTTCCTGGTTTATAATATGAAACCATCCCTTTTATTTTTTAAATTTAGTTTTCAATTTTATTTTCAAGTAATAATATTGTGCTTTTCCTTGTATAGGAATTGTGTAATTCCCTTTATCCTTTTCCAGAGAATGGAAATCCTACTCATGTTCCATGAGTAGGCTGAAATAGTAGTTCTTTCATGAGATATTACTGATTTCTACCCCTCCACAGATATCAGAACAAGTCCATTCTTCTTTATAATTCTGAAGGCTGCTTCATTATACATCTATTCTAGCACTTTATTTATTTATTTACTTATTTATTTTTTTAGAGATGGGAAAGGGAGGGAGAAAAAGAGAGAGAGATACATCAATGTGTGGTTGACTCTCTCGTGGTCTGCATTGGGGACCTGGCTCACAACCCAGGCATGTGCTCTGACTGGAATCAAACCTGCCACCCTTTGGTTCGCAGCTTGAGCTCAATCCACTAAGCTACACCAGCCAGGGCTCCAGCACTTAACTTAAATCTGCTTTCTGAATTTATTTATTTGTTAAGCACCTACTGTGTGCCAGGCACTGGTCAAGACTTAGGGATAGAGGAGTGAACAAACAGACAGTCTTCAGTCTCATGGAGATTATATTCTTGTGGGTGTAGACAGACATTAAACAAGTATTGAGAGGAAGAGAAAACAAGGGAGTTAGAGAATGCTGGGGAAAGAAGGGTTTCTATTTTTTTATTGGGTCATTGAGAAGAAGGAATGCCATGCTGAGAATTAGAGCAAAATTCGAGCAAAATCTTTAGCAAGGGGGTGAGTGAGTTAGGCAGATATTTTGGGGAGGAGCATTCCAAGCAGAGGGAAGCACAAGTACAAAGGCCCTAAGGTAGGATTGTACTTGGCACTTTTGAGGAATAGCAACTAGGATGGTAATGTGAAATGAGGGGGAAAGCAGAAGGAGATAAGATAGGGCTATGGAAATGACCTGCATTTTTACTCTGGGTGGGAGGTAAAGTCACTGGAAAGTGTTGAGCTGAGGAGTGACAGGGCTGCAGTATTGAGAATAGACTGTGAGCAGGCAAAGGGAGAGTTGGCTTGTACTGGAAGTAGTGAGAAGTGGTCATATTCTGGATATATTTTAAAGGTAGAGCAGAATTGCAAAATTGATGGATTGGACATGGGGATATCAGAAATCAGGGATGACATCAATGCTTCTCCTTTTAACAGCTGGGAAGATGGAGTTGTCATATACCAAAGTGAGGGAGATGGTGCAAGGAGCAGGTAAGGGGGACAAGATCAGGAATTTTGTTTTGGACTTGTTCATTATTTTTCACCATGGACATGGTCAACAGTGTAGTGATTGGGGAAGTGGGGGTATAAGGGTACTAAATGGTAATAGAAAAACAAAATAAAAAAGTTAAAAAATAAAAAATAAGGTTAAATTTAAATATATATTCTAAGAGAAAAATGCTCATTAAATTTTCTCGAAGTGACTGCACCTGTAACCTGCATCCAGCTCAAGAAATTAAACACTATGTCAGATGCAGAAGTAGAGATTTCAAGTAGGCATTTGAATATACAAGTTTGTAGCTCAGGGGAATATAAATTTGAAACTTGTTAGCAGATAGATGGTTGTTAAAAACCATAAGATGAGATGAAATCACCTAGGAACTACTTGTGAATGGAGAAGATGTCTGAGGGACCTCTTAGCATTTAATGAATGGAGAGATGAAGAGGACACAGCAGAGGAGACAGTGAAGTACTAGGAAACCCAAGAGAGTGAGAAGAAAGATCACTTACTAAATATAGGAACTGTGCTAAGTATTGGGAATAAAACAGCTAACAAGATCAACTATGTCTTTAGCCTCATGGAGCCTATGTGAAGTGGGGTATACAGACAGATAAACAAAAATCTATCTATTTATCTATCTATTATCTATCACATATCTCATTATGAAATATAAGCTGTAAAGGAAAAGCATAGTGGAAATAGTTATGGGGGGATCTGATTTAGTTAGGAATAATTTCTTCAAGGAAGTGATATATAAGTTGAAGCTACAAGGATGAAAAGGGATTTTTCCAAGATAAAATTTGAGCGTTGTATTAATTTGCTAGGGCTGCCATAAAAAAGTGCTATAAACTGTTATGGCTCAGTAAATGAGCAAATTTTGCAAATTTTTCTTGAGTTCTTGCAAAGGATATGTTCTCTACAAGTAGCGAATGTAATCTTCTATATATATCAAGTTAATATTGTTAATTGTGCCTTTCAAATGCTGTATATTTGAATTTTCAAAATCTCTTTATTATCCCAGTTACCATGAGAAATGTATTCAAAGCTCCCACTAAGAGTGGATTTTTCCAGTTCTCCTTGTTCTATTACTTTTTCTTTATGTTTGTGCCTTTTTCCTTATTGAAAAATAATAAAATTATTATGTTAAAAACCACAAAATACCATAAGCTGAGTGGCTTAAAACAACAGAATTTTATCCTCTCACATTTCTAGCAGTTAGAAGTTAGAAATCAAGGTGCAGCAAGGCCATGTTCCTTCTGAAAGCTCTAGGAAAGAATCCTTTCTTGCCTCTTCCAGCTTCTAGTAGCCCAAGTGTTTATTGGCTTGTGGTTGCATTACTTCAATATTTGCCCCAGTCTTTATATGGCCGTCTTTTCTGTGTGTATGTGTCTGTGTCCTCTCTTCTTATAAAGACCCCAGTCACTGGATTTAGGTCCTGCTAACCCCACTCACCCTAAATGTAGCATTATTTTATCTTGAGGTTCTTAACTAATTAGATCTGCAGACACTCTATTTTGAAATAAGCTCACATTCTAAAGTTCTGAGAAAGCATGAATTTTGCGGGGACACTAACTCACTACAGGGGATGAACAGAAGAAATATTATGTTTGAAGCAGTGGTGTTCTGGAACTGGCTTAAACCTATTCTCAAGAGCCAGTTGTTAAATTTTCAGCAATTTTGTTATCTGGTTAACTTTATGTTGATAGCTTGAAATTGGCCATGATAGGAATATTTACACCATGAAATTGGCAAATGGTACAAATAAGGTTTGTTTATGTTTCTTCTGGAGAGGCAATTGTCAAGCATTCAACCTACACACCTACACACTGGTTCAAAGATCTTGAGTCCAAAAAGAGATGTGTTTAGTATGGCTCAGCTATAATAAAGTATGGTTGGAAGATACATCCAGGCCAAGCCAGACAGGACCTTGAACACCACAATAAGGATTTTGAATTTTAACCTAAGTGTACCTGGGGGCTATCTGAGAGTTTTAGCCAGGATAGTAGCAGGGTCAGATTTGTGTTATCATTCTAGTTGTTTATATGTCAGTCTTTCCTATCTGAGAGCAAGCTCCTTGTGAGGGATTTCATTTTCATTATTTTTGGTATATGCCATATATTTTACACATAATAGACATTCAATAAATGCTTGTTGATCTCAATGGAGTTTTATAAATACCTTGCAGATTGCTAAAAACAATAGTTATTGAAGCCAACAAACATGATCAATCAGCACTGTGTCATGGAGAATCTCAAGACAGTTTTATCATTATCTTACATGATCCATTAGGCAGACATGCATTTAGAACTTAGTTATCTAATGGCACTGTGGGGAAATGGCAGTGAAGAAGACACAGTCTTACCTGTAAGTTGGAATCTTGCAGAGAACACAACAAAAGCCTATCAGAGTACCTTGTGATAATCTGTGTGACAAGGTAAATATGAAAGGATCTCCTGAATTTTGGGAACTTGGGGAAGCTTCCATTGGAAGCATAATTTTTAGAGAAAGTATTGCTACCTAAACTGTGCTATGAGTCAAATTTGTCCTCTAAAATGGTGGTATGTAGGCTTGGAGGAATGAGGGGGCTGAGGGCTTAGTGCTTTTTTAAAAAAAAAAAAAAGATTTTATTTATTTATTTTTAGAGAGAGGGGAAGGGAGGGAGAAGGAGAGGGAGAGAAACATCAGTGTGTGGTTGACCCTCACGCATCCCCTACTGGGGACCTGGCTTGCAACCCAGGCATGTGCCCTGGCTGGGAATCGAACTAATGACCCTTTGGTTCATAGGCCAACACTCAGTCCACTGAGCCACACCATCCAGGGCAGGCTTTGTGCTTTTGAAATGACCTTGGAGGCTTGTTATACCTTCTACTTGATTACATCCAATGTTTCTGTCACTTTTATCCCTTTGGCTATGGTAAGAAGAATTCTAAGATGGCTTCCAATGACCTTCACCCTTATATAATCCTCTTCTTTTGACTGTGGTTGGAACCTGCAAATATGATAAGACATTATTTCGGTGCTGATATTATGTTATATAGCAAAAGGAAGATTATCCTGGGTGGGCCTGACTTAATCAGTTGAGCCCTTTAAAAGCAAAGTGTATTCTTTCACTGGCTGCAGAAAAGGACAGAGATTTGAAGCACAAAAAGGATTCAATGAACTTTTGTTGACTTGGAGATGAAGGGGCAGTGTGAGAAAGAATGTGAATGCTTTTCTACGAGCAGAGAACAGCCCCTGATTGAGAATCAACAAGAAAATGGGGACCCCAGTCCTACAGCTGCAAGGAACTAAATTCTGCCAACAGTTAGAGTGAGCTTGTAGTGAAATTTTCTCCCTAGAACCTCCAGATAAAAACCCAGCCAGGCCAACACCTTAATTTCAACAATGACATACCCTGAGGAGAAAATCAGCCATGCTGTGCCTGACTTCTTAGCTACAGAACTGTGAGATACTAAATTTGTGTTGTTTTAAGCTGCTACATTTGTGGTAACTTCTTATCTAACAATAGAAAATTAATAATAGGGTCTTTACTCTGGAGGGCTGGCTCAGCAATAGTGAAAACGATTTTTTGTTGCTCATTCAGCAGGAGAAGTGAGGAAGGTACAGTACTGGTTTGCAGAGCAGGAGAATAACTTCATTGTCAGAGATGCCTCTTATCATTGGAGAAGATACTGACTTGAATCTGCATAATAAGCCTAATTAAACAACCCTTATCTACCATTATTTCTCCCCACATATTTACATTTCCATAATTTACTGGCCCTAGGAGCTCAAATCCCTTTTCCTTTGTCTAGTCACTTTCCCACAATATATCACATTTTTTTTGGTTGTTAAAATGGTATATAAGACCGTGGATCTAACCACCACTTAGGAGTTTTCACTTATTTTTTTTGTATAGCTTCTCCTGCCACACATAAAATTAAATATATCAATTAAATGTGTGCAGCTGTTTCTCCTGCACACTGCCTTTTGTCAGTTCATTCACAGGCTCCAGGTACTGAACCTAAAAGCGGAGAGGAAAAAAATTTCCCTCACAGTGATAATAACTATTATGAAGAAAATAAAATACAGTAATGAGAGGGTTGAGGAAGCTGACTTTAGACAAGGTAGTTAGGGAAGGCTCTGCTGAGCAGATGACATTTTAGTAAGATAAAAAGACCCAGACCATACCAATATCACAGGAAATGCATTGTAGGCAGAAAGAATAGCAAGTAAAAAAATTCCTGAGTTAGACATCAGCCTGAAGTATTCGACAGAAAGGACACCAGGGTGGTTGGAACAGAGTGGACAAAGGAAAGAGTTGAACTAGATGAGGTCAGAAATGTTGAGAAGGGCTAGACTGTGTGGGATCTTACAGGCCAATGGTTTCCAAGCTTGAGAGTCAGCTGAAGGGTCTATTAAAGTACAGCTTCTTGGGCCACATTCCTGGAGGTTCTGATTCTGGGGATCTGGATTGGGTCCAAGAATTTGCATCTTGGAAGGATCTGAGTTCTTATCCTACATTGCTACTTACTTGAATGAAGCCATTGATGTCACTGAGCCTGAATTTCTTACTTGAATATCAAACATCAGAAGTAAAAACTTCCACTTCCACTCAAGATGGTGATGTAGGCAAACATGGCTCACCTCTTTGCACATCCACATCAAAATTAAAATTAAAATATAGAACAACCATCACTTAGGAATATTAGAAATAGAGTTGAATGTCTGAAAACTATGGAATTGAAGAAACCACATGCATCCAGACTGGTAGGAGGGGCATGGACACAAAATGGGCTGGCCCCACACCCACATGGATAAAAATTCAGAAGGGATATCTCGGGATCGAGGAGTCCTAGCCCCACCCCAGGACCCCCAGCCCAGGGTTCCAGTGTCAGGAAGGTAAGTTCTCACAACTTCTGGCTGTGAAAATCAGGGGGGATTGAGTTGGTGGAGGAGGTTGCTGGAGCCTTAAGCAGTTCCTTTCAGTGAACTCACACACACTCACCTACTCAAACTCGCTCCCTCTGAGTGCCAGCACCGGGGTGGCAGCTTGAAAGGCACCAGTGGTATACAGGGAGAGACTGAAGAGTCTGGCATCAGGGTGAGGAGAGGCCATTGTTCCTTTACTGAGCCCTACCCCCACAGAGCGGGTAGGCTGATGCCATATCTGAGATTCCATCAACCTGGCTAACACTGTGTGACTCACTTTGGAGAACCACAGAGGCTCTACCCCACCCAACTTATGGGCCCACCCTACCTGCTTTTCCACAAGAATAGCTGGTCTTAGCTCCTAAATCCTATCAAACAAGGAACAGCTGGCTTTAGTGAGCCCTAGTGACAGCCAGATTAGAGTCACAGATTGGCTTCACCTGGGAATCTCCAAGCTCAGCACAAGTAGCAGCCATCTCAGATTGCATTATAGCTCAGGCCAAGGGCAAAACACAGAATGGGGGGCTGATCTTGGCCTGACCCACCCAGGAAAATCCAGGGGCCAGCCCACCCAGTGGACAGCTACAGACCACATTGGAGCACCACCACCCTGCTCCTTCATAGCTGATCCTCTACAAAGGGTGGAGGTTGGTGGTCAGTAGTCAAGCCAGTCCTTGCAGCTGACTGGCCTGGGTAAATCCCTCCCATTGGTCTGCCAGCAGAGGCTCAACTACAAGAGGAGGAAGTACTCAGCCCAACAAGAAGCCACACCTTGAATACCCAGCTTGGGTGATAGGGGAGGCTGTGCCACTGGACCCTACAGGACACCTACTACATTAGGCCATGCTACCAAGATACGGAGTCAAAGCAGCTCTGCCTAATAAATAGAAACAAACACAGGGAGGCTGCCAAAATGGGGAGACAAAGAAACGTGGTCCAAATGAAAGAACAGATCAAAACTCCAGAAAAAGAGCTAAACGGAATGAAGATAAGCAATCTGTCAGATGCAGAGTTCAAAACACTGTTTATAAGGATGCTCAAGGAACTTAGTGAAGACCTCAGCAGCATAAAAAAAGAATGAGTCAGAAATGAAGGATACAGTAATTGAAATAAAGGACAATGTACAGGGAAACAACAGTAGACTGGATGAAGCTGAGAATCAAATGAATGATTTGGAACATAGAGAACTAAAAAATCAACCACGCAGAACAACAAGAAGAAAAAAGAATCCAAAAAAATGAGGATAGTGTAAGCAGCCTCTGGGACAACTTCAAGAGGTCCAACATTTGCCTCATAGAGATGCTAGAAGGAGAAGAGAAAGAATAAGAAGTTGGAAATCTATCTGAAAAAATAGTGAAAGAAAACTCCCCTGATCTGGTAAAGGAAATAGACACACAAGTCCAAGAAGTACAGAAAATCCCAAACAAGATAGATGCAAAGAGGCCCACTCCAAGACACATCATACTTAAAAGACCAAAGGTCAAAAAGAAATATAGACTCTTAAGAGCAAGAGAAAAGAAGTTAGTTACTGGCAGGTTGTTCGACGGGAGGGGGAGACGGAGAATGGGTGAAGAGGTGAGGGGATTAAGAAATACAAATAGGTTGTTACAAAATAGCCTTCAAGATGGAGAGTGCAGTGTAGGAAATGGGTTAGCCAAAGATCTTATACACATGACCCATGGACAAGAACAAGGGTGGGGGCATTGCTTGAGGGAGTCGGGGGTGCTTAGTGGAGGGTGCAAAGGGGGAAATCAGGACAACTGTAATAGCATAATCAATAAAATATAATTAAAAGAATAAAAACCACCTAGGGTGTTAAGTAATCTCATATATGTGCTAACTGAGAAAATTTAGTTTTATGATTGTTAACAAAGATTACATTTACGGGTTTTCAACAATGGATACCATAAATATAGTTGTGGGAGGCAGTAAATGAAAAGACACAAGTAAAGAAGGAGGAGGCATGGAGAGTTGCAGGCAAATATTATTTTTAAAATTAAATTAAAGTTTAAAATTTGTTAAATTGAGAGTCCAGCTTGGGCCTGTTCTCAATTTCAGTGTCTTTGCTTGCTTGTTTGCTTTGTTGATTTGGTTCCTGTTAATGGTGAGATCATATGGTATTTGTCTTTCACCACCTGGCTTATTTCGCTTAGCATAATGCTCTCCAGTTCCAACCACGCTGTTACAAAGGGTAGGAGCTCCTTCTTTCTTTTTGCTGTGTAGAATTCCATTGTGTAAATGTACCATAGTTTTTTGATCCATTCATTTACTGATGGGCACTTGGGTTGCTTCCAGCACTTGACTATTGTAAATTGTGCTGCTATGAACATTGAGGTGCATAGATTCTTTTGGATTGGTGTTTCAGGGTTCTTAGGATATAATCCCAGCAGTGGAATTGCTGGGTCAAAAGGCAGATCCATTTTCAGTTTTCTGAGGAAATTCCATACTGTTTTCCATAGTGGCTGTACCAGTCTGCAATCCCACCAATATTGCAGTAGGGTTCCCTTTTCTCCACAACCTCTCCAATATTTGTTGTTTGTTGATTTGTTTATCATGGCCATTCTGACTGGTGAGAAGTGGTATCTCATTGTGGTTTTAATTGGCATCTCTCTGATGACTAGTGATACTTAGCATCTTTTCATATGTCTCTGGACCCTCTGTATGTCCTCCTTGGAGAAGTGTCTGTTCAAGTCCTTTGCCCATTTTTTAATTGGGTGGCTTATCTTCTTAGAATGGAGTCATGTGAGTTCTTTATATTGACTTTGATCTTTTGAGAAATCATTGAAAAGGGAATCAACCGTATGGGAAAACATGTTTGCCAACGATACCTTGGACAAGGGTTTGATCTCCAAAATATATAAAAAACTTACATGACTCCACTCCAGGAAGACAAACAACCCAATTAAAAAATGGGCAAAGTATCTGAACAGACACTTCTCCAAGGAGGACATACAGAAGGCCCAAAGTTATACGGAAGGATGCTCAGCATCACTAGCCATCAGAGAGATGCAAATTAAAACCACAATGAGATACCACTTCTCACCAGTCAGAATGGCCATCATAAAGAAATCAAAAACAAAAAGTGCTGGCGAGGATATGGAGAAAAAGGGAACCTAGCACATTGTTGGTGGGAATGCAGATGGGTGCAGCCACTTTGGAAAACAGTATGGAATTTCCTCAAAAAAGTAAAAATGGAACAGCCTTTTGACCCAGCAATTCCACCACTGGGATTATATGCTAAGAATCCTGAAACACCAATTCAAAAGAACTTATGCTTCCCAATGTTCATAGCAGTGCAATTTATAACAGCCAAGTGCTAGAAGCAACCTAAGTGCCCATCAGTAAATGAATGGATCAAAAACCATGGTACATTTACACAATGGAATTATATGCAACAGAAAGAGAGAAGGAGCTCTTACCCTTCGCAACACCATATTTGGAACTGGAGAGCATTATGCTAAGTGAAATAAGCCAGGTGGTGAAAGACAAATACCATATGATCTCACCTATAAGTGGAACCTAATCAACAAAACAAACAAGCTAGCAAAATATAACCAGAGACATTGAAATAAAGAACAAACTGACAGTAACCAGAGGGGAAGGAAGAGGGGGATAATAGGGAACAGAAGGGGAAGGGTTTTCAAGGAACATGTGTAAAGGACCCATGCACAAAGCCAGAGGGAGGTAGGATTAAGGGTAAGAGGTAGGGTGGGTGGCAGGAAAATAGTGACAACTGTACTTGAACAACAATAAAAAAAATAAGACACACTGGTAAAGGCTCAAAAGCCTTTTGTTAGAGGAGACCAGTAAGCAAATCTTATAATTTTTTTGAAAGGGAAATGATTTGAACCTTCCAATATTTTGCTCACTGGGGAGAGAGTTTGGTGAGACTCACCCTAGGGCTGTCTTTAACTATACCCTTAATGCTGATAACAGCTAGGAGTTTAACCTAAAAGCATTTGAGCATAATGTGTGTTTTTGAGAAGAGTCAATACTTACTTGGTTGTAGATAACACAATTGGGAAAGAGGTGGAAAAGAGGTAGGTGTGGGAAGTGCATGTGTGTGTTTACCTGTATGTAGGATACTTCTGTTTCCAGTCTGATACCAGTCAGGGAAATCTACTTAATCTACAGAGAAGATGAAGATGAGGGTGATAGTGAAAGCACTCCTGGTTTCTTAAATGCTATGAGGACACCAATCCTCACACATTCCAGGGGAAGAGAGAGATCAACAACCTTACAATTTTATATTTAGGAAATCCTTTGCTGTCTTGGTATGGTAAAAGCTTAGTAGTAACTTCTGAGTGTTTTATGTTTGAACTGTTTGAATATAGAACTTGATGGCAGAGGGAATTTCTATGAATATTTCTAAGGAAAAGGTAATTTTATAGGGAGAGTGTTCATATCATGCTTTGTGGATGTGGGGTAAATCAAGGTTTCAGGATATATCCAAAGTGGCCTGTCAAATCCTCCTCCACTCATGTTCTCAAGAGAAGGGACAGGGCTGCAGAAAGCTTTGCTTGGATATCCTTATTGGAATTCAAATATTTTTGGATCCTTTTTCACTTCCAATTATGATCAGTTAACAGGGATTAATGAAATTGACTCCTGGAATGGGTGGAGTGGAAACCTAGGAGGGAAAAAAGGGGGTGAGATCAGAAGTCGTGGGTTGGTGCCAAAGGACAAACTTTGAAGTTTGGTCTGGGGCCCTCTACTTCACCCCAGATGTGTCAAGCTCTACGTGATGGTGGAGTGGAGGTTGGGTATGACTTAGGTTACTTAGGCTAGATAGTGGCTTCATTGTGGTGTCATCCTGATGAATCATTTTTTGTTTTGCCCTGTATAGAATAAATACTTTCCTGATATTATGTTCTATTGACATTTCTCTCATGTGTTCAACAGCTACTGAATGTGTTTTTTTTTTTCCCTCTCTAGGACACTGTACTGGAAGATTTGATAGGGCACTCAAGAGTGGAAAATTTTAGTTTAAGGTAAATAGTTATAAGCCTAGTAGGTAATGCATATGTTAAAGCTATTGTTCCAGGAACTGAAGGTATGACCCACCCTGACTCCAGGAGACCATAATCAGTTCCACCTTTGTGCCTCAGGGGGACTGCAAGCAAGTCAAGATGGTATCTGAGCCATTGTACTCCAGTGTGAGAGGCCCACAGCCCAGGACACAGCTAAAGACCACAGCACAGGGCGAGAATACTGCAGTTTTTTAAATCCAATTAATTAACTTTTCCCTGAATTCAAAACCCTTTACCTATACTTTGTTCTCCTTATAAAAAGGGCCATTTTAAAATGGAATTTAAGGTGGTCCATTAAGGTACAAACCTGCTGTCTCAGACTGCTGGCCATCTGAACAAAGCATCCATAAAGATTCAATCTCTGTCTCCAGTTATTGGGTTCGGTATGTGACAGGTAGTATGATTGCTGTTTTTTTTTTCCGGTTTCAGATTCATTCTCTTCATGCCCCCTCTCCTCTTGCTGCCTTCTCTCAAAACTTCATCAAGTCTGCCTCCATGAAACAGGTCATCCCAGGATGGAAAATTTGTAATGCAGGTATTGCTGGCAAACCAGAGAGGTAGTAGACAAGAAGTTTGTCAATGGAATTAAACACAGCTGGATCATAAGTTTAGGTTTGTGCTTAAAAGGCCTGTAATGTCAGGTACTCATGTATCAGTCAGGGTTATAACAGCAAAACAAAAACTACATTCAGTATTGCAATCAACAAGGATAACAATACAGGAATTCCGGCCAAGATGGAGGCGTAGGTAGAAACCCTTCACTTCCTTACAGAAACAAAAGGAGGATAACAACCAATCTAAACCAATAAACAACCAGAAGTGCCAGAAACTCAAACTGCATGGAATTCCAACAACCAAGGAATTAAAGAAAAAGGTAACAAGAATAACCAGACTGGTGCGCTGAGACAAAGAAACATGGCCCAAATGAAAGGACACAGCAAAACTTCAGAAAGAGAGCTAAGCGATGAGGAGATAGCCAACCTATCTGATGGAGAATTTAAAGCCCTGGTAATCAAAATGTTCACAGAACTGATTAAGCTTGGTTGAAAAATGAAAAAAACAAAGGAAAGATACCCAAAATGAAATAAAACAAAATATTCAGGGAACTTACAGTGACAGGAAGGAAACCAGGACTCAAAGCAACAATTTGGAACAAAAGGGAAAAATAAGCATCCAACTGGAACAGAATGAAGAAAAAAGAATTCAAAAAAGTGAAGAGAGATTTACGAACCTCTGGGACAACCTGAAACGTTCCAATATCCGAATTATAGGGGTGCCAGAAGGAGAAAAACAACAGCAAGAAATTGAAAACTTATTTTAA
This sequence comes from Trachops cirrhosus, assembly GCA_028533065.1. NCBI lineage: Eukaryota > Metazoa > Chordata > Mammalia > Chiroptera > Phyllostomidae > Trachops > Trachops cirrhosus. The sequence goes on from CM052552.1 coordinate 44,722,320, forward strand.
CAAATAATGAAGGAACACTTCCCCAAAGTTTCCCTATCTGGCAAAGGAAATAGACTTCCAGGAAGTCCAGGAAGTCCAGGAAGCCCAGAGAGTCCCAAAGAAGTTGGACCCAAAGAGGAACACACCACGGCACCATTTTTTATTGATTATGCTATTACAATTTTCCCAAGGTCATCAAGTTACCCAAGATTAAAGATAAAGAGAGAATCCTAAAGGCTGCAAGAGAAAAGGAGACAGTTACCTTCAAAGGAGTTCCCATAGGACTATCAGCTGATTTGTCAAAAGAAACCTTGCAGGCAAGAAGGGGCTGGAAAGAAGTATTCCAAGTCATGAAAGGCAAGGACCTACATCCAAGATTACTCTATCCAGCAAAGCTGTCATTTAGAATGGAAGGGAAGATAAAGTGCTTCCCAGATAAGGTCAAGTTAAAGGAGTTCATCATCACCTAGCCCTTATTATATGAAATTTTAAAGGGACTTACCTAAGAAAAATAAGACAAAAAGTATGAACAGTAAAACGACAACCCACAACTATCAACAAATGAACCTAAAAGAAAAGAAAAACAACGAAAAGAAAAAGTAAGCAAAAAACTAGAATGGGAACAGAATCAGAGAAATGGGCATTACATG
>CM052552.1:44723048-44743229 GCA_028533065.1 Trachops cirrhosus
GGGATCCTGGAGGATTGGGGGTGCAGAGTGGAGAGGGGATAAGGGAGAAAAATTGGGAAAACTGTAATAGCATAATCAATAAAAATTTCTTTAAAAAAAACAAGGGTGCTTATATAGCTGTTGGAAGGGCTGGAGGAACAAAGGTCAGGGAAAGTCACAGCTAGCTCTCAGGTTTACTGCAGCTTTAAGAGACTCAGGAAGTTGCTTCAGATCTCCAGAGAAGGAACTGCAGGGACTGCCACCCACCAATGGTCAGCACTGCCAGAAGCATCAGGGAGGGAGATTAGCAGAGAAACACCTGGAGGCTAATAAAAAAAATTCATATCTGTTGACATATCTAGGTCAACCTGCTGGTGCCTCTTTTCTTACCTTCTAACTTTTTTGCATATTCATTTTATTAGAGGAATCTACAATGAATCTGGAATCCTGCTAGCAAGGAAGTCTAGGAATTGTGGTTCCCAGACTTCTAACCTCTGAAAACCAGGAGAAGCATAGAAGGAGGTGCAAGAATGCTTAATGCCAGCACACTCTATGTCTGGCATAACAAGGCATTATGTCCCTGAGCCTGTGTCATTATATATATATATCAGTGAAGTAGAGATCATAATATCCACAACTACAGCTATCACCAAAAAAAGTATGCAAAGTAACTGCCACAAAGCTCAAAAACATTTTCTTCCACTAAAAAATTATCATTCAATCACAGAAAACCAAAATACTTTTTGAACTGTTGAGCTAATATGGGAGAGGGGGGTGGACAGGGCAGGGGAGAGTAATGAGGGGAAAGGGGTGACAACTGTAATTGAACAAAAATAAAAAATAAAAAATTAATAACATTCAGTGTATGCCACCACAAAAATATGTTACTCTGGCATTAGGATTATTTTGAGTTGAAGGCAATTGAAAAGAAGGAGACACAAGAAAATCTCCCTGCCCTTTCCTTTTCTACCAGAAAGGCAAAAATATTTTTAATTACTAGGGACAACTGTAGACACCAGAGCAATCTATATAACAAACTTTACTAACTAGGTCTTATTTTCCATTAGTTTCTCCATATGTTTATCTTCCCACGATTTGTCAGCCACCAAAACTCAAAGTCCTTGTCCTGTGTCTTGTCACTTCTCTAAAATTTATTGTTGCTTTTTTTTGTTAAAATGATATATAAGTCCAAGTTTTTTAAACTTTTTTATTGTTGTTCAAGTACAGTTGTCTCCATTTACTCCACACCACTCCCCTCCAGCCATCCCCATCTCCCCCTGCATCTCACCCCTCCTTGGTTTTGTCCACATGTTCTTTATAGTTGTTTCCCAAAACCCTTCCCCCTTTTTCCCCCATTATCTCCTCCCACCTCCCCTCTGGTTACTGTCAGGACAATATAAGTCCAAGTTTTAACCACTCCTTTGAGTTATTCATCTCTGAGTATTCCTGTGTTTATGCACAATATACACATTAATAAATTCTGTTTATCTCTTGTTAAGTTGTCTTTTGTCAAAGTAATTTGTAGGGGCCTAACTGGAGAACTTAAAAGGGTAGATAAAAAAAGTTAAGTTTTTCCTCCCCATAATAATAAATGTTGATTGTAAAAATTCCATCAAAGACAAAATGCGCTGCACAATTAAGGAGCTGATTTTGTTCAGGCTATTGAAATAAAGACAGTGTTCATTAATGAGGAATACCTCAAAGAAGAAAGAGAACCCCTGGGTTTTTATAGAAGTAAGTAAAAGAGGGAGTCATGGGGTAGAGTGGACAGGGAGTCTTGAGGAGACCAACAAAGGGTGGAGGTGTGCCTTATCCAAGGGCAGAGTGGTTCTTTGCATTTAATATTTTCTGGAAAGGACTGGCAAATTTCTTAACCATTGTTGTTTTCTAGGAGCACAGGGCTCAGATGAAAGTCACTATGATCAGTCTCTCTTTTTGTTCAAGAGAAAGATCATGAGTCATTCAACAAACCCGAGGTGATCACAAACCTCCCAAGTGGAGGAAGTAGGGTCTAAGAAATAGTTTCTCTAGGACTCTTGTTGGCATTTTACCTGTAAAACCAGTTAAACCATCTGATGAGATTTGCTGGCAAAAGTAAGTTGTTTTAGGATCTCAGACATCAAGCATTTCAAAAAAGGGATGCTTGAAGTGAAAAAGAGAAACATTGATATAAAAATAAAAATTACTTAAAGTAAAGACCCAGGGGGTTAACACTGAGGGTAACCTGTCTGCAAGATTCCACAAAATGGGTGGAGGAAAATCTTCAGCTCAGGAGTAAGGAGAATTGTAGATATTTGACAAATTTCTTTCCTGGCATCTTGACTGTGATTATTGACTTAAAGATGTTACAGAAGTTTTTAGGGGAAAAGTGTATAGCAGTTGCTTCCAGACACTGAGCATGCACCCTCTCTGGAGGCCAGGATTATGTAAGCACCAGTTGGTGAGGTAGCACAGCTCATTGACTTTCTTGAAGCTGTCAACTTAGTATGTTCATACTCTTGGTCATGTTGTCCACAGTTTTGGCTACCTCTCATATAAAGCCATGTGTGACTTGAGCATTTCACTGGATTTCCATAGTGTATAACACAGTTTTTTGCTCAAGCATAATTCCAGCCCATGCCTGGTCTGCTGCCATAGTGAGTTCTTCAAGTTTTATATTAAGTCTTTGAGACTCAGGTTACAAGGTTTATTCAGGTCCTGGGAGGAAAGGCTAGCTGCAAGGAAGCTCAGAGTTTCAACAGGGATATGAACAGTCAAGTTTTACTTCCTGGTGACACTGAATCAGGCAGGAAGGAGAAAATTAGATATGGTAGTTTGGAGGGTTGTTGACTACCATCCAAATGTTGATATTGAAAAAAACTGGAAGAATCAAATAAGAATCATTCTTATGTGATAAGAATGGACAATCTGGGCAAAGTAACAGGATCCAGGCTAATTTCCAGGAAGGAACCAAAACTGATATTTCCAGAGGAAGTGGAAGTCAATCAAACCTCTGTCAGAAAAATAGAGTTTGTCTATGTATCAGTTAGCTGAAATTTACAAAGAAATATAAAATAGTTCAAAGATATTAAACAGAATCAGAACCTGATAACCCAGAAGGGTGTGCTATAAAAGAAGCAGAGTTATCATTGAAACAAAATTTTTCTCTGCAATAATCAAAAGTATTTATGCTGTCATGAAGGGAGACAACTGTACTTGAACAGCAAAATAAATAAATAAATAAATAAATAAATAAATAAATAAAGTTCCAGCCAAGATGGAGGCATGGGCAGAAATGCTTCACTTCCTCACACAACCGAAAGAAGGATAACAACCAATTTAAAAACATAGAACAACCAGAACTGCCAGAAGAAATATTTGCATGGAAGTCCAGCAACCAAGGAGTTAAAGAAATTCATCCAGACTGTAGGAGGGGCAGAGATGGGCAGCCGGGAAGAAAGGACTTGAAGCAAGGCTGCGACTAGAGGACCAGGGTGGGCAAGGTAGCAGCTGGCAGTGAGGGCAATCCCATATTCACATGCAGACAAGCCCTAGGGAACAGTGGGGGAAGCGAGACAGACCGCAAAACCCAGGGTTTCAGCACAGGGAAGTAAAGACTCAAATCCCCAGTCAGTAAAAATTGTGTGGGGGTTGTGTGTGGGGAAAACTCCTAGCCTCAAAAGAGAGTTTGTTGGAGAGACCCACAGGGTCCTAAAATGTACACAAACCCACACACCTGTGAATTAGCACCTAAAAGGGCACAATCTGCTTGTGGGAAGCAAAAGAAGTGACGGAAGGTGGGACGACAGCAGAGCAAGCTGCATTGTGTTATCTCTGACCCCTTCCACACATACAGTGCCACAATGGAGCAAAGATGGTTGCCCCTCCCTAGCAAATACCTAAGGCTCTGCCCCTTACCACATAACAGGTGCACTGAGACAAACAAATATGGCCCAAATGAGAGAACAGATCAAAGTTCCAGAAAAAGAACTACCTGATAAGGAGATAGGTGACCTGTCTGATGCAGAGTTAAAAACACTGGTGATCAGGATGCTCACAGAAATGGTTGAGTATGGTTGCAAAATGAAGAAAGAAATAAAGGCTACACAAAGTGAAATAAAGGAAAATATACAGGGAAGTGATAGTGAAGGGAAGAAAACTGGAACTCTAATGAATGATTTGGAACAACAGGAAGAAATAAGCATCCAGGCAGAACAGAATGAAGAAACAAGAATGCAAAAAAAAATGAGGAGAGGCTTACGAACATTGAAAGTTGTCCCAGCGGTCAACTTCCAGGAAGTCTAGGAAGCCCAGAGGGTCCTAAGGAAATTGGATCCAAGGAAACACACACCAAGGCACATCATAATTACATTACCCAAGATTAAGGATAAGGAGAGAATCTTAAAAGCAGCAAGAGAAAAGGAGAGTTACCTACAAAGGGGTGCCCATAAGACTCTCAGCTGATTTCTCAAAAGAAACCTTACAGGCAAGAAGGGTCTGGAAAGAAGTATTTGAAGTCATGAAAGTCAAGTACCTACATCCAAGATGACTCTATCCAGAAAAGCTATCATTTAGAATGGAAGGACAGATAAAGTGCTTCCCAGATAAAGTTAAGTTAAAGGAGTTCATCATCACCAAGCCTTTATTACATGAAATGTTAAAAGGACTTATCTAAGAAATAGAAGATCAAAAATATGAATAGTAAAATGACAACAAACTCAGACTATTAACAACTAAACCTGAAAAACAAAAATAAAAACTAAGCAAACAACTAGAACAGGAGGAGAATCACAGTAATGGAGATCACCTGGAGGGTTATCAGTGGGGGAAGGGTGGGGGGAGAATGAGGGAAAAGGTAAAGGGAATAAGAAGCATAATTGGTAGGTACAAAATAGGCAGGGATAGGTTAAGAATAGTACAGGGAATGGAGAATTCAAAGAATTTATATGTACAACCCATGGACATGAACTGTTAGGGGCACAATACTAGAGGGTGAGGGGGGCAGTGCAGGGAGGAGGGGGATAAAGGGGAGGAAAAATTGGGACAATTGTCATAGCACAATCAATAAAATATAGTTTAAAAATCAATAAAACCAAAGAATAAATAAAATAATATAATATAAAATAAAATGACCCCAAGGAAAGATTCTAGAGGTAAGGGACATATTTACAGAAATGTAATGTATTGTTCACTTAAATTGTTCAGGTTATTCAACCAAATTTTGGCAATAAAACGAGTTGTCACAAAAATCAGTTTAAGTAATTTGACCAATAAATAAATAAATAAATAATGAAATGGTATTCCCTTGTCAGCTTGGTGAACATTTGTTATATTGCTGAGATTATACTGAATATTCAATTAAATATTTTTATTTATTTATATGTGCTTTCCCCCTTACTTGAAAAGGAATTCTTTAGAAGGGAAAAATGTTATATATTTAGAGAATATCACATCATTCTGAAAACAGAATCTATTTTCAATGCCAAGAATTAATAAAATTTAAAAATCAGTAGGATATAAATTGGGAAATAGAGAGAAAGGAAATGATACCATAAAAGGTCAAATATTTCTATAATAGAATTTCATAAGTTAATTTTCACATACTTATTTTTGCATCCCTCCAGTAGGAAAATAGACAGCAGCTCTGAGAAGCCCTTCATTGAAGTATAAGAATGAGTGTGTTGTGATCCTAATTGGAAACAGTTTTGTCTGCCTCAGTGAAAGGAGAAGCTGAAGAAACATAGTAGCCATTGTTCCTGCTAATTTGATGTTATGATTCAATACAGGGTTAGAAAACTATGCCCCTTGGGCCAAATCCAACTTTTGGGGAGCAAAAACCCTTTTTCTTTACCCTCTTATGTGCAGTGCTTGTAGGCCCACAAATTAAACTGACAAAAGACAGACTAGCAAGAAAAAAAAAGATTTTTATTCACATAGGTTTTTAATAGTTCACAGAAAAATGTGACTGAAGAAGGGGGTTAGAATTTGGAGCTTATATATCATTTCAATAGAGAATGGGGAAGGCCAGAGGGGTACTTCTAGGAGACCAAATGACTTCTTAGAAGAGGAAGGAGAGAGGGCACTAATGAAAATACTAATGGCATTTTGGAAATATAAATAGATCCTTAGGAGAATAAATGGGAGTTAATGGTACTTTTGTGATAATATGTGTTTGGGTGTGGTATCAACTTCTCTCCTAGAGAAATGAAGATTAGAGTTACTCCTGGTGAGGGATTTATGACAATTTAGTTCTTTATTTAATTTTAGTTTTTATTTTTAAAAATATTTTACTGATGATGCTATTACAGTTGTTCCATTTTCCCCCCCTTTTTCCCCTCTGCCCTGCACACCCCTCACACTCACATTCTTCCCCCGCCTCAGTTCATGTCCATGGGTCACACATATAAGTTCTTTGACTTCTACATTTCCTATATTATTCTTAACCTCCCCTGTCTATTCTGTACCTACCATTTATGCTTCTTATTCCCTATACCTATTCCCCCATTCTCTCACTCCCTCTCCCCACTGATAACCCTCCATGTGATCTCCATTTCTGTGATTCTGTTCCTGTAAGGTTTCTTTTGAGAAATCAGCTGAGAGTCTTATGGGCACTCCTTTGTAGGTAACTGTCTCCTTTTCTCTTGTTGCTTTTAAGATTCTCTCCTTATCCTTAATCTTGGGTAATGTAATTATGATGTGCCTTGGTGTGTTCCTCCTTGGGTCCAACTTCTTTGGGACTCTGAGCTTCCTGGACTTCCTGAGAGCCTATTTCCTTTGCCAGAATGGGGAAGTTCTCTTTAATTATGTTTTCAACTTCTTGCTCTTCCTCTTCTCCTTCTGACACCCCTATGATTCAGATGTTGGAACATTGAAAGCTGTCCCAGAAGTTCCTAAGCCTCTTCTCATTTTTATGCATTCTTGTTTCTTCACTCTGTTCTGTTTGAATGTTTACTTCTTCCTTTTGGTCCAAACTGTTGATTTCAGTCCCAGTTTCCTTTCAGTCACTGTCAGTTCCCTGTATATTTTCCTTTATTTCACTTAGCATAGCCTTCATTTTTTCCTCTATTTTTCTACCATACTCAACCAATTCTGTCAGCATCCTGATTACTAGTGTTTTGAACTGTGTATCTGGTAAGTTGGCTATCTCTTCATCACTTAGTTGTATTTTTTTTGGGGGGGGGCTTCGATCTGTTCTTTAATTCGGGCCATTTTTTTTTCTAGGCATGCTTGTTATATAGTAAGGGGCAGAGCCTTAGGTATTCACCAGGGTGGGGCAACACACATTGCTGTGTTGTGGCACTGTGTGTGGGGGAGGGGTCCGAGAGGGAACAATGCCACTTGCTCAGGTCTGTGCTGGTTTTCAGTCACTTCCACCATTACCTACAAGCAAATTGGGCCTTCTGGTGCTGATTCCCAGATGGGTAGGCTTGTGTACATTCTAGGACCCTCTGGGTCTCTCCAGAAAACTCTCCTGTGAAGCTGGGAATTTCTCCTACCACTTCAACCCCCACAGGTTTGTTCAGTCAGAGGTTTTGCAGCTCTATTTCACTGCGCTGGAACCCTGGGTTTCTCGGTCTGTCTCACTCCCCAGTTCTTTCTCCCAGTCTATTCTCATGCAAATGTAGGACCACCTGGTCTGCAGCCACCTCCTTGCCCAACCTGGTCCTTCAGCTGCCACCTTGCCACGCATCCTTTCTGCCCCAGCTGTCCGTCTCCACCCCTCTTACTGGTCTGGATGAATGTTTTTTCTTTAACTCCTTGGTTGTCAGACTTCCATACAGTTCAATTTTCTGTCAGTTCTGATTGCTTTTTGTTTTTAAATTTTTTGTTGTCCTTCTTTTGGCTGGGCAAAGAGGCACAGTGTATGCACCTACACCTCCCTCTTGGCTGGCAGTACAATTTAGTTTTCTTGGGATGCTCTGCTTTTAGGCAGACTGGAAGCATGGAAGGGGGAAGCTGAGGTGTGGGTTATAATAGATAACTTCCCTGCTTCCCTCTGCCAAAGGACAGTCCAAGATTTCACAGTTCCAAGTTGTGAGCTTCATCTAGATAAGTCTGCTAAAATAATTATTTTTAAATGATTTAAATCAGCTATTGCCAGTCTGATTTTGAGACTTCTCAGCCAAAAAATATTTTTTAGCACTGTGATGATATCTTTAACAGTTTTGAAGCCTATATTTTACATTTTAATTCCAAACAGTAATGTCAGCTATACAACACACTTTAGGAATGGGATAGATTAGCAAATAAAAAATGTAGCACTCAGTTCTTAAGACATGGTAAATGAATATTGGATTGACTGATTTTTATTTTTCATACTGATGTTTTGTCTTTCTCTAGATCAGAGAGAGCTTCTCTGATTTTTATAATGAAATTTTCCATGCTGGGAGAGTTAATCATTTCATTGTCTTCTGAATATCTGTGAAAGAAGAGGCTAGGCTGTAAAACCTTGGGAGTAAAGAGTCAGAGTTGCTTAAAGGAAGGACTCAGAAAGACATCGGTAACTCCTGGCTGTAACTTGCTAGTCATGTTAGCCTTTATACAGTTAGCATGACAGGTTAGTTAGCCTATCGATGCCTTTGTCTTGTTGTTTTAAAATAGAAGTAAAAATACCTATCTCAGATGATTGCCATGAGAATTAAATGATAAAATGCAGGTAAAGCAGCTGGTGTGGGGTCTGGTCTATAGTCAATGTCAGCTATAGTTATATCGGATGTGCTGAGCCCTTGGCCCATGAGCAGGGTTGCTATTGATGCAGACTGGTACCCTGTGTACCTCTCTCTGCTCAGTGAACAGAGAGGATTCCCATTTCTGTTTTCTGCACATCATTAGTGTAATACAAACAGCATCTTAGTGTGCAAGCGGGAAATTCCTTTTAGAGATGTTTTTCTTTATATTCTCATTTCCCCTTTTAAAGATATTGTTAATTATCTTGTCTCTTTTGGGGAAAGTGTTTAGGTATGTTAAGAGAAGATTTTTTCTTTACAAGTTTGATTTTTTTACTTCCCAGGAGGTTTCTGTTTCCATATTTCCAAGTATAGCTAATCACTCTTGCTTAAGCTCAGATATTCAGATGGTGAATTTGAGGCTAATGTCAGGATGAGATAGCTAATGACTGATGCTCTGTGGAGAGCTTATATGTCTTCCCTATGGACATTTTAACAACTTGATTATGGTCATCCCCTCCCACTGCCACTTTCTACCTTCCAAATTTGGGGTTAAACTTCTATGAGTATTTACATCACCAGATGATATAAAAAGGCATGCTTTCCAAATTTCACAAAAACTTAACCAATAGGTATGTGTATATAAATATATATGAAGAGTTTTATTACTGGAATTGGCCCTTATGGTTATGGAAGCCAAGAAGTCCCATGACCTGCAGTCTGCAAGCTGGAGGACCAGGAGAGCTGGTAGTATATATAATTCAGTCTCAATTAGAAGGCCTGAGAACCAGGAACACTGATGTCTAAGGTCAATAGAAGATAGATGTCTCTGCTCAAGCAAAGGGCAAACTTGCCTTTCTTCCACGTTTTCGTTCTAACCCTAAACCTCAATGATTGGATGATACTCACCCACACTGGTGAAGGTGATTTTTTTTTACTCAGATTACTAGTTCAAATGCTAGCCTCTTTGGCAACACCCTCACAGACACATCCAGAAATAATGTTTTGCCAGCTATCTGAGAGTCCCTTAGCCCAGTCAAGCTGACACCAAATTAACCATCACAATTGGCCACCTATCTGAAGGGTTGTCCACTTTCAGTGTGTGTTTTGTGAGCAAGATTTTCCTAAACTAAGTAGGTAATTGTCAATATAGAAAATAAGGCCTTTTCTCATCCCCTCACTACTTCCATCAGTGCAAGAAAAGTGGTGGTAAAATAGGTAAGCAAAAGGAAACTGTTTTGTTAATTTGTTTTAGAACGCACTCTCTTTAGTTTCCTGGGTTCTTTTGGCCTTGTTTGCATGGGATTTAAGGACTTGTGAGCAAACATGTTGGGGCTATTTGCTATGGGCAGGTACTTGTATTCTTTGCCTTATGATATGAGGAGTGTGGGAGGGCAGATCAAGGACTGAGGTCCTGTAACTCGTGTCATTGAATGCTGGAAACTCTGGTTCAAGCCAAAAAATTAAAAGGAAAAAATGACTCTGAATACCAGAATTATGTCTTCAACTAAAATTAATCATTAATCATTTTTCCAGAATTGGAGAAATAATTGATACAAACAATCCATGTATGTGTCAGTTGACTCTCAGAGCAAAGTTGTTACCTATGTGTTCTCCTTATTACTTTTTCAGAGAAATGGCAAATTCTACCATTCTGGAGAGCATCAGCCTTTGTGATAAATAAAAGTATGTGTCTAGAGCAATGCTAGAGGAATTTTCATGTCTCATGCCTACTTTGAATTTAGAACACAGTATGTTTGAGGATGGTTAACTGTGAGGGGGAAGTTGTAAACTGCTCCCTGCCCATCCCTTAATTCTATTATTTTGAGCTTGCTATTCAGGAGGAATTCTTGGTATGGTTAGGAACAGAAAGTAACTTGTTCATTCTCACTTGTATTAATTAAGCTTTTCTATTATTCTCATAACTGAATTTTAAGACCAACATTAACGGGTCTATTGTAACAATGTATGTTTTAATTTTCTCTTCCCAGTTGATTTCGTTTGCATTTTTCTCTCTCACGAGTATTCTTTGAGAATAACATCTCTACTAAAAACTCCTTATCCTCCCAGGTATCTTTGTATAAATGCACTAAACCTGTGTTTAACTTAACAAAACACTTCAGTTCATTTGTTTAACTGTATGAAAATAGCTTTCTCTTTCTTAGTGTGAAATAATCCTTTTCTCATCTCTTTGGTTTAATATCAAACCTTCTTATTAATTTCTTTGTTATTACGTAAAAGCCTAATTAATGACCCACAAAAAGTTATTCATGGGAGTGAAAAACACTGACCTTGTCAAAGGTGGTTTAGTGAAGGAAACGTGACATCTTCCCCACATGTAGTTATGGTTTGGACATACTGGTTTATGTGCCCTGAGACCTAGTATTCTTGTTTTGCTTTTAAATTTGAGTTTTTACACTCTGTCAACAACGACCTCAGCTCACGCATACATAACACATACATACAGGCTCACAGAACACAAATCAGCTTATTTAGTTAATGAAATGAAGCAATTGGACACTTAGGTTTTTCAAAGCTGAGTCAGGTTATCTGACACTTAGGAGGGAAAAGCTGTTACACAATTAGTTTTTTTCTCAAAGCCAGGCATGAGAGAGCAGGTCCTACAAGTCCATATCAGACATCCTGACTCTTGCTGATACATGTTGCAGATTTCAGCAACAGAAAACCTTTAGTAAAGGATGCTGTGATAATGCCTGAAGTGACTGTGGAATGGTGGTTCTGGCAACTAGAAATAGATATGTTCTTCTTGTGGTCATTTATTGGTCTACAGAAATAACATACTGAATGGTTACTTGAGTACATAAGTTCTTGTTTGTTGAAGACATGAAGCATTCTCTCAAAAGAGGGAATTTAAAAATAAAAAAAGATTAACTATGTAATAAAAGGGAACTATGCTAAAATCTCTTGCACATATTTTTGTAGATATTTAACTTAAATACTGACATTTTAGATGACCACATATAGAGAACAACCACTAGCAATATTATTGAGATCACATTTATATTTCTATTATTAATTTTAGCTAAAATTTTAAAGATGAGTTCTCTTTAGCTTATCTTAATAATACTGCCTGTCAGTAAGATATGATAACCAGATAATTAATATTTTATATTTGTGGGAACCTAATGCTTTTATACTTCTTTGAACTGAAATTATCTTCTATTCATGTAGTCACAGAATGACAGGTTATTACCTGGCAAAAATATTATTACCTTTCTCAGTTCATTCTATCAATCAATGATACTTTCTGAGCACCTACTATAGTTAGTACATTGAAGAATACAGTTCAGGAGCTTTTCCTGTTCCCTGTTCCTATTCTTTTCTGTCTCAATTCTTCATTTACTTCTGTTCTGACCACCTATAATGCCCTCTTCTCTATATGTCTATATCCTACCCATGCTCTTAGACCCAGGTCAAGTGTGTTCTTACCAAACCATTTCCAAACTACTTCAGGGCTCAGTAATGTCTCCTTTCTATAAATTTTCAAGCAATTATTTAATTACTGGCAACATTTCTCCCACTGTGGTATATTTTTGTTTTGTTTCATTTGCCTAAATAAATAAGAAACTCCTCGGGCAGTGTGAAGTGAAGGACAGGGGCAATGTCTTATATTGTATTCCTCACAGTGACTTACTCGAAGTGCATTGCTCTTGAGAAGTGATTTAAAAAGTCAGAGAAGATGGTGATGTGTAGTGATAATGTCAAAGAAGTGTTCAAGGAGGTGAGATTTGATCTGTACTTAGAAGAGTAGACAAGATTTAGGTAAGGAGAGAAGGTGAAGATCATATTTCAAAGGGGTATTGATTGGAGAGCAAGTATGAGTGAAACTGAGGACTTAGAATGCATCAGAAATGTATATGTGCTTGAAGCTGTTAAAGCTTGTCTAGGAGATGGATAACTTATGAAACATACTGGTGTATTAGCCCCTGAAGCACACCGTAGAGTATTTAACCCTAGAAAAATGGTGCAGAACAAGTGACACCCCATGCATCTATTTCTCACTAACTAATTTTCTTCTTATAAGATAGGCTCTGCTCTATTTAACTTTCCTGGTACATATCTTTTTTCTAATTTTTTCCCACCCAGATTTAAAGTATTATTTACTTAGACTATTAAGTAAGAGATTTAAAGTTCTTCCATTTTATCACAGGAAAAGCTAGAAATGACCCTCTCATGATGATAAAAAGTCCTTTGAATGACATATCCTAGAAGAGGTGTCAAGTTCTAGTTAAGGGCACACAGAACATAGAAACAATTATTGACCAGTAAACAATCTTTCCCACCCATTCCTACTGAGAAAATAAGGCTTTTTATAATATCAAAATAGAGCATGAAGTTTTATTTTCCTCTTGCCTTGAGCACCATGATGAAGAATGCCTATGAGCTGTTCAGAATAGTTAAATTAACACTTAGGTAGTGTAGGATTAGGAGAAACATGGGATTTGAAAAATACAGCCATTTTTTAATCAATAATTTTTCACTCACTAAGTTAAGGAAATTGCTATGTAGATTTGGCAACATGAATTGAGCCATAAATTCACTGATGCTGGAAAAATCTGAAAGTAAATAGTTACGGGTTTTATAGATGTAGAATAAAATTTTATTCAATTGGATACCACCAATTAAAATTTTTATGATACTAGAGAGTAAGAGATTAAACACTCAAGAGAATGAAAAATGTTAAATATTTTCAATTGCTTATTATTAAAGATGTTGAAATTATAAATATATTGCCCTGGCTGGTGTGGCTCAGTGTATTGAGCACCAGCATGGAAACCACAGGGTCCCTGGTTAGATTCCCAATCAGGGCACATGCCTGGGTTTAGGACCAGGTCACCAGTAGGGGGCACATGAGAGTCAACCACACATTGATGTTTCTCTCCCTCTCTTTCTTCCTCCCTTCCCCTCTGTCTAACAATAAAATAAAATCTTTTAAAAAAGAAATTGCAAATATATGTGATCTAATCCTTGAAGTAGAGCCCCTAAAGATTTTTCTTATTGAACACTTTGTTAATAAAGCTAAATTGCATGAAAGTAATATATTTTGTCTTTCATTTGTTCATTTATTCATTTATCCAACAAATGTTTATTAAGCACTTAGTATGTGCCAGGCACTGTTCTAGGATCTGGTTTAATAGTGGCAAATAAGAAAAAGAATGTGCTCTATGAAGTTTACATCTCATAAAGAGACAAGTAAAAGAGAAAGCGAATATATATGTAATATAAAGTTACTACTTTATATTATTTACTTATAAAGAAGACTAGAAAAAATTGAGGGGCTAGAATATTTTACAAAATGGGGGAAAGGATAATATCTGATAGAGTGGTGAGGGAAGACCTCTTTGAGGTGGTTACATTTGACATAGACAACAGAATTGTGAAAGTTTTATTGAACACTTCATGATCATATTGGGGAGAGGCAAAGCGTTTATAATATTCCCCTATAGTAACTTACTACATCTGTTCACTCAATCAGATTTTCAGTGAAGTTTCATACTTTCATATAGGCCTTATCTGTTTCTTGTGAAAATAATTCTTAGGTTGTAAAAATAGGTTTGCTTCCTTGCCCTGGCTGATGTGGCTCAGTGCGTTGAGTGCTGCCTTGTGAACCAAAGGCTTACCAGTTTGATTTCCACTCAGGGCACGTGCCTGGGTTGCAGGCCAAGTCCCCAGTAGGGGGCACTCAAGAGGCAACCGCACATTGATGTTTCTCTCCTTCTCTTTCTCTCTCCCCCTCTCTAAAAATAAATAAATTAAATATTAAAACAAATAAAAGTGTCACTTAAAAAAGGTAGATTTCTGTTGTAAATGCATTATTTTGTCATTAGTTTATATCTGGTTATAGTTAGCATAGGAAAGCTATTAATAGCCCTACCTGGTGTGGCTCAGGGGATTCAGCGCTGGCCTGCAAACCAAAGGGTCACTTGTTCAATTCCCCATCAGGGCACTTGCCTGGATTGTGGGCCAGGTCTCCAGTAGGGGGCACAAGGAGAGGCAACTACACATTGATGCTTCTCTCTCTCCCTTTGTCCCTCCCTGCCCTTCTCTCTAAAAATAGATAAATAAAATCTTTAAAAAATAAATAAGAATGAAAAAATAAAATAGGAATCTTTCCACCCAAAAAAGAAAGGTATTAATAATTCTTTTATATTTATCTTATATCTTACATATCTTATATAAGGCACTCAACTTAATAGGTCTGCCTTGGGAGGAGACAATTGTATCACTTCCTTTTAAAAATTGTGTTAGCACCAATTCAAAAGAACCTATGCACCCCTATGTTCATAGTAGCATTATTTACAATAGCCAAGTACTGGAAACAGCCTAAGTGCCCAACAGTAAATGTGTGGATCAAAAAACTGTGGTACATTTACACAACGGAATACTATACAGCAGAAAAAAAGAAAGAATTCCTAACCTTCATGGCAGCATGGATGGAAATGGAGACTATTATGCTGAGTTAAATAGGCCAGGCAGTGAAAGACAAATACCATATGATCTCACCTATAAGTGGAACCTAATCAACAAAACAAACAAGCGAGCGTTAAAGAGCCAGAGACATTGAAATAAAGAACAAACTGACCAGTGACCAGAGGGGAGGAGGGAGGGGGATTTTGGGGGAAAGAAAAGGAAGAGTGAAGTCAAGGAACATTACAAAGGACCCATGGATAAGGACAATGGGGAGGGGATTGTCTTTGGGAACAGGGGTTGGATGGGGCAAGGGAGAGCAATGGGGGGGAATTGGGACAACTGTAACTGAACAACAATAAAAAATAAAATAAAAATTGTGTTAGCTATATCCTCCAGTCATAATGATGATCTTTTTAAAAATTCCTGACATTCATAGAAATCCTTATAACAATTGTTCCTCCACTTAGTATGATGCTTACTGTTGCTTTCTTATATAAACCTTTCTTTAAAGTTGAGGAAATTTCTCTTTATTATTTGTTTGCTAATAGGTTTAACAAAAATGAGTATTGAATTTTAGCATATGCGTTTTTAAAATTTTACTTTAATTGTTATTCAAGTACAGTTTCTGTCTTTTACTCCCATCCCTCCCCACCTCCCTCCCTCCCATTTCCACCCCCCCTAGTTTTTGTCCATGTGTCCTTTATACTTGTTCCTGTAAACCCTTCTCCTTTTGGTGATTTTTAATGCCAACATGAGATTTTTTCTCATTTAATCTATTTATGTGAACTATTAGGTTAATTTTTTGATGCTGAAACACTCCCACTTTCATGGAATAAACCCTTTTTGGTCAGAGTGGTTTGATTCTGGAATGTATTTGGTAAAGTGATCTACATTGTTGTCTAGATTCATTAGTGAAATTGGTACATAATTTTTTTTGTATATGTGTCATGTGCTCACCTTGTCTGGTTTTTATGTCAGAGTTATAAAAGCCACTGAAAACGAGTTGTGCAACTTTTAGTGTTTTCCTTTCCAGATTTAAATTGGAGACTTAAATAACTGTCTTTGAAGTTTTGATAGAACTTTACCCCAAGATCATCTTTGTGTGGTATCCTTGTTTCAAAGAGCATAGTGCTTTGAGTAACTTCAAATTTTCTTATAGTCATTAGATAACATGGTCTGCCTCATCTTCAGTGAATATTTATGATTTGAGTGGGAAAGCATATTAGTAAGCGTATAAACAGAAGATTGGTAGGTAAAATATGTAAAGAATACTTATTTTCTTTAATCTAGTTTTATTTGTTCTAACTGTTCTTATCTTTTTAAAAATATTTATTAGAAGCTGAAATCCATAATTACCAAATTGACAATTATGATTTTTCTCTTGGAAGAAAGAAAAAGGGGTGTGAGGATGTATATTCTATATGCTTTGACATAATGGTTTTTTGTATTTACTCATAAGTATTTCATAATCTCAGTTTTAATATCCTCTTTAACTTGGGTTATTTAGTAGAGTTTTAAATTATTTATAGTTTCTAAATGGATAAGAGTCTTTTGGCTTTCCTTTTGTTGTTAATGTCTAATTTTATTGTATGTTGGGAAAGAATGGGCCTATTTGAGATTCACTGTGATTTTGAAATTTATCGTGGTCTATATGAATGATGTTTATAGGGTTGTGCAGCTTATACAACCATATATACAAAGGCTATGACCCATAGGCTCTATTCAGTTACTGGTGATGTTTAGAACTTATACCAATGGCTTTCATGAAGAGTTTTTTTCAATGAATTAGTTCCCAGTATTTAGTATCAGATTGCACATAATTTGGATGCCAGCATATTACTGTACACAAGTAGTATAATCCAGTCCTAGATTTGGCCATTTCTCAAAGGGACCCTTATTTCTTTTATTAGAAAATAATAGAAGAGGCCCTGGCTGGTGTGGCTCCATGGACTGAGTGCTGGTCTGTGAACCAAAGAGTCACTGGTTTGATTCCCAGTTGGGACACATGCCTGGGTTGCAGGCCAGGTGCCCAATTGGGGGTGTACATTGTTTCTCTTCTTCTCTTTCTCCCTCCCTTCTCCTCTCTCTAGAAATAAATACATAAAATCTTTTAAAGAAAGAAAGTAGTAGAAAGGGAAGTGTTGTCAAGGAACATGTATAAAGGACCTATGGACAAAGATATGGGGGTGGGGGGAGAATTGAATGTGGGAGGTGGGGGTAGGCATGGCAGGGGAAGGGTAATGGGGGGGAATGGGGACAACTGTAACTGAACAACAATAAAAAAGGAAAATAGTATTTAAAAACTGAGATCTGGGAATGGGGAGTGCTCATTGGTACTGAGGTGTCATTGATTCTACACTCTTTCAGAAGATAAAAAGACTATATTAATATATGTGTATATATTAACTCTTGCATAGACAAATATCTACAATTATTTATCTATCTTATCTATATACTCATTCTGATTCTAATCCAGCATCTCAGAATTCATTCTTATTTGTATGTTCTTTCTCTGATAGGGAGAAATCTGAGTCTTATTCACAACTTGTTTATTTACTTGTTCAACACCAGTATACACGTAAAGTAGTTTTAAAATTGCTAAACCTCTTTTTATTCACAAGGAGAATTTTTCTTTTCATCATATCTAAACCTACTGTAGTAATTTATAATATATGTAAATCAAACCATCATGCTGTGTATAAACCTATATAGTTATGTATATCTACTATTTCTTGATAAAACTGGACAAAATTGCTAAAGCCCTATGAGAAACAAATTTATCAAGTAGAATAGAGTTGTTTATGTTCAGTTCTTTTGTATTTAGCCTTCAGACAAAACACTGTTTCACAAGTTGATCAGAAATACTTGAATAAATAAGTAAAATGTAGGAGAAGAGGCCAATTTTGCTTACAAAAGAATTCTAAATAATACGTGTAGATATTTTCTACTACAGGAGGTGGAGCCTAATCTCCCCTCCTCTAGGGCCAGCTAGATTTAGTGACTTATATTCAAAGTAGAGTAGAAAAAAGCAAAAATAGTGACTTTACAGTGGAGAGACCTGGCAAACACTACATTAACCAAGTAATGAAGGTTAACATCATCAGTAGTAAGTGATGTTGATAACATATGCCACCTGATATGATGTGACAAGAAGGGCACTTCACCTCTGTGCTATTCTTCCCCCAAACTCATAACACCAGTATAGTCTTGAGAAGAACATCAGACAAACCTAGACTGAGGAACATTCTAAAGGATATAAAGCCAGCATTCCTCAAGTGTGTGAAGGTCATGAAAACAAGGAAGACTGAGAAACTGTCACAGGCCAGGAATGACTGGGGAGACATAACAACTAAATGCATTGCAGTATCCTGGATTGGATCCTGTAACAAGAAAAAGAATGTTAATGGAAAAGCTAGTGATGTCCAAATAAATTCTGGAGTTAGGTTAATAGTAATGTGCTAATGTTGGTTTCTTAGTTGAGAAGGGCACTATGGATATGAGAGATGTTAACAATGGGGAAAATTGAGTGAAGGATATAGAGACACTGTCTATACTATCTTTATAACTTTTCTGTAAACATAAAATTATTCCAAAATAAGTTTATTTTTTGTTTTTATTTTTTCCTTTTGCACATTCTCTTTAAAATTGTATTTTATTGTTTATGCTATTACAATTGTCCCCACTTTTTCCCCCTTTGCTCACCTTCACCCAGCCCCTGAAATAAGTTAATTAGGTCAATTACTTTTTTCCTCACAACCTCAGTGAGATTATGTCATACATTTGTAATATACTGAAATTTATTTGCCACGGGTTCCTAAAATGCCCTGACATCTTAGTTGCTTTAAAAATTTTTCATACAACCCTGGTTGGTGTGGCTCAGCGGATTGAGTGCTGCGCTGTGAACCAAAGAGTAACTGGTTTGATTCTCAGTCAGGGCACATGACTGAGTTGTGGGCCATGTTCCCAATGGGGGGCATGTGAGAGGCAAACCCATTGACATTTCTCTCCCTCTCTTTCTCCCTTCCTTCCCCTCTCTCGACAAATATATAAATAAAATCCGAAAAAAATAAATAAAAATTTACATACAGTGAAGTTCACTGTTTGTGCTATACAATTCTGTGGGTTTTAAAAAATATATAGAATCATGTATTAATAACCCCAGCACCATACTGAATAGTTGGTCTCATACAAAAATTCTTCTGTGCAATCCATCAGTAGTTAACTATTTCTCTACCCCAGCCTCTGGTAACTACTGATCCGTGTTCCACCCCTACGGTTTTACCTTTTGCAGAATGTCATATAGACAGAATTAGGTAATATGCAGCTTTTTAGATGTGGCTTCTTTCACTTCTCAAAATACATTTGTGATTCATCCATATTGTTGCATGAATGAAGTATGTTCTTTTCATTGCCAGGTAGTATTCCCTTGAATAAATATAACAGATATTTTTTTTTTTACAATCATCTGTTTGACAGACATCTTGGCTGTTTGAAGTGATTATAAATAAAACAGCTTCAAACATTAGCATACAGGTTTTTTTTGCATGTATGTGTGTTGACATAGTTCACTTGAAATACCTAGGAGCAGGATTGCTGGGTCATATGATAAGTGTATTACATGTGTTTACATTTATAAGAAAATACCTAATTGTCTTTTTTTCAAGTTCTCTTCTAAAGTGGCTGTACCATTTGCATCTTCACCAGCAATAAATGATATTCCTGTCACTCTGTATCTTTTACAATATTTGGTATTATTGTTAGGGAGGTCCCTAAGACTACTCTTAGGTTCAATAGTTCACTATAAGGACTCAGAACTTAAAACTCATGGTTATGATTTTATCACAGTAAAGAATACAGATTAAAATCAATCTAAGGAAGACGTGTATAGGGCAGGGTCCATGACAATTCCAGGTAAGAATGTTCCAGTTGACCCTGGCTGGTGTAGCTTAGTGGATTAAGCGTGGGCCTGTGAACCAAGAGATCACGGTTCGATTCCCAGTCAGGGCACATGCCTGGGTTGCAGGCCAGTTCCCAGCAGGGAATGCACAGGAAGCAACCATACATTGATATTTCTCTCCCTCTCTCCTTCCCTTCCCCTCTGAAGATAAATAAATAAAATCTTAAA
>CM052552.1:44743729-44780398 GCA_028533065.1 Trachops cirrhosus
GACAGAATCTATGTGATCTAGATAACAAGAATAGGGAGTATAGGACCTTGAGTAGTGTGGTAAAGGAACACAAGTGATGTGAAGGACAGTAAATTAGCAATACACTCTGAAAGAGAGAACGGGGAAATCTGTCAAATAATACAATATAACCAGACAGAGAAAGAACACTATACAGAAAGAAAAGAAATACAAAAATACTATTAAAATAAAAGATGTAAGAATAATGAAAAAATAATAATACAAAATTGGAGTAAGTTGCAGGTTCTCTGTAATAGCAAAGTGAATTTTGTCTCACTGTCTCAACTGTTGTGATGCCCCTCTTTGGATCCAACTCTGGTCTTTTCACAGTTCCTGTTTTTTTTTTCAGTTGTGGGTAATTTTAAAAAAAGGCAGAAGAAGGGAGGAAGAAGACATAAAATTGGAAAGAAAGGAAGAGGGAATAAAACAAGAATGAAGGAAAGAGACAGAAAAAGTATTGAAAGATAAAACAATAATAAAAATTTAAAAAAATGAAAGATTACTTAAAAGAAAAAACACCTCTTGTTGGTTTCAAACTGGCCAAACTGGTTTTTCTGGTCTTGCTGGCTGCAGCAGGCTGATGTGCGACTGGTATGGATTTTCTCCCTTCCGGACCTGCACTCAGACAGCATTGTGCCCACTCTCCCCAAAGTTAGCCTGACACCTGTCCCAGGCACCTTGGGTGTGGGATTCAGGTCTTCCTGAGAGCGCTCTTTCCCTCGGGTTACCGCTGTGGGCTGGGTTGGGGCATGCGCTTGCTTAGCCAGGCTGCCTCAGTCCTGTGAGCTCGGGCACGCACCCTTCCTAATTGTATGCGGGTGGGCAGGGCCTTCTGTGCAAACTTCCGCGCCACCTCGGGATCACTGCCTGGCTGGGTGGGGAGGAGGCTGAGCGGCTGTTGCCAGGGTATTCCCCAAACAGTTTTTCTTTTTGAGAAATTCCTCCTACTCAAGCTTGCCACTCCATACAACCCAATTCTCCAGCCAGACCAGTGACTATTAGGGTCAGTGCCCATCACTGTGCGGCTCTCAATTCTCCCAAGCCTGCGTCCACAGACTCTGTGGGTTGATTACAGCCCCTGTCTGTGCCATTTTGTCCTTTTCCCCTCTCTGCCACTTCAAGCAACCAGGTCTCTCCCAGTGCTGTTTAAACCTTGATTGGCCAGGGAGGGAGGGAGCAGCTGACCCACTCTCTTCCAAGGACTCTGTGGCAGGCCAGCTTCTCCTAAGGACTCTGCGGCAGACCCAGGGTTGGGCACCAGGCCTGGGGCTGCAGCTGCCCTGGTTCCCGAGATGGTCCTTGGGACCTTATTGACCGGAAGCATTCTCCTTGTCATCTGGTTTTTCAATGTGCGCTACAATTTTTGGTCTCTTATTTTCATATATGCTGGGGTACTGTTGGCTGTTTGCTCTGCTCCTTCGTAGATCAGCTAGGTTTTTCTCCCATGTGTAGGGGGAAGTGAAATCTGCTCCCTCCTACCCCGTTGCCATCTTCCCTCTAATTCTCTGGGTGAATGTTTCTTTAACTCCTTGGTTGTTGGAGTTCTATGCAGTGTAGTTTTCTGGAACTTCTAGTTGTTTATTGGTTTTAAAGTGGTTGTTATCCTTCTTTTGGTTGTGCAAGGAAGTGAAGCATTTCTACCTATGCCTGCATCTTGGCTAGAACTCCCTCTATGTGTTTTAAAAATAAAGTTGAGATCCTTCTGTCCATATAATTTTTTATTTGAGAATTTTATTGAGATATTTATAGATTTG
This sequence comes from Trachops cirrhosus, assembly GCA_028533065.1. Classification (NCBI taxonomy): domain Eukaryota; kingdom Metazoa; phylum Chordata; class Mammalia; order Chiroptera; family Phyllostomidae; genus Trachops; species Trachops cirrhosus. Next base: position 44,745,502 of record CM052552.1, read on the forward strand.
TAGATTTACATGCGGTTGTAAGAAAAATGCAGAATGCTCCCTTGTGTACTTTACTGAGTTTCATCTAGTGGTAATATTTAGCAAGATTATAACATAGTATCACAACCAGGATAATGAGATCCATACAATGTAATAATCTCTTTCAGATACTCAAGTTTTACCTGTATTCATTTATTTTATGTGCATGTATGCGTATGTTTATGTCTATATTACTTCTTACACAATTATATCACCCATACAGTTTTGTATATATACCACCATAGTCAAGATATTGAACATTTTCAAAACTACAAAGATCTTTCAGGTTGTTGCATTTTTATAACCACACCCATTCTTCCATCTCTTTCCATGTCTATAATTTCTGTCAATCACTAATCTCTCTTTGATTTCTAAAGTGTTGTGATTTCAAAAAGTTATATAAATGGAAAGGGGGTGGGGGAGGTAGAAGTGGGTGAAGGGGAGAGATAAATAGTGATAGAAAGAGACTTGATTTTGGATGGTGAACAATATACAGATCATCTATTGTAGAATTGTACACATGAAGCCTATATAATTTTATTAACCAATGTCACCCCAATAAATTCAATGCAATTTTTTAAAGTTACATAAATTGAATCATACAGTTTATAACCCTGTGGGATAGGCTTTCTTTTCATTCAGCATAATTTCCTGGTGATTCATCAAAGTAGATGTATGTATGAATAGTTCTTTCATTTTTATTGCTGAGTAGTATTCCATGGTATGGATCTACCACAGTTTATTTAACTATTCACCTGTTGAAGGACATATGGGCTGATAAATAAAGCTACTATGAACATATATGTACAGGTTTCTATGTGAATATAAGTTGTTATATTTCTGGGATAAATGCCTAAGAGCACAATTTCTAGGAAATAATGACTAAATGTTTAATTTTTTTAAGAAACTGCCAAATTATTTAAAGGACTGTACCATTTTACATTTTCACCAGCAATACATAAATGATCAAGGTTCTCCCACATTTATATCAGTATTTGGCGTTGTCACTATTGTTTATTTAAGCCATCTTGATAAGTGTGTAGGGATAACTGTGATTTAATTTCCATTTCCCTGACACCTAATAATGTTAAACATATCTTCATGTGCTTATTAGCCATCTGTATATCCATTTTGGTAAAATATTTGGTTATGCCTTTTGCTCATTTTTTAATTGGATTTTTTTACAATTGAGTTTTGAGTGTTCTTTATATATTTAAGATATGCCATCTATCAATTATACAGTTTGCACATATTTTCTCCTAGGTGTCTTTCATACTCTTATTAGGGTCTTTTTTAAACCAAAGTTTTTAATTTTGTTGGAGCCCAATTTATTGATTTTTGCTTTTGTTACTTGGTCTTTTGATAGCAAGTCCAAGAACTCTTTGTCTAGTCTCAGATTCTGAGGATTGTCTCCTACATTCTTCTTTTCAAAAAGTCTTCTGGTTTTACAGTTTACATTTAAGTCTGGGATTCATTTTGAGTTAATTTTGCTGAAAAGCCTATCATTTCATCATTGAATTACTTTTTCACTTTTGTCAAAAGTCATGTGGACATATTTGTCTGGGCCTATTTCTGGATTCTCTATTATATTCTATTGCTCTGTGTCCATACCTCCATCAAAATAGAAGAGAGTCTTAATTACTATATCTATATACCATATTTTGCTGTTCATAATGTGCATCCATGTTTTTGGCCCAAATTTTCAGGAAAAAATCTTTCATTTTCATTTTTAATTCAATTTTTATTTATATTTCTATAGTTTTTATATTATAAAAGAATTTTATAATTTTTGTATTATAAAGTAATTCTAAAGGAGTTACACTTTTAACACATAAGCATAAATAAAAGAATTTAAAGCATTTATATAGATACAGAATTACCATTACCCATGTATAATATACACCTTTATTTTTCCCTCAAACATTTGGGAAAAAAAGTGTACATTATACACAGGAAAATACAGTAATAATGCTCAAAGTCAGGCAGACTGTTTCTATTTTATTCTTTTTTTTCAAATTGTTTTAATTTTTCTGTTTCATTTGCACTCCCCTATAAATTTAGAATAATCTTACTGTATCTAGAAAAAGACTCTGGCTGGGATTGTGATAGAAATTATATTAAACCTGTACATCAATTTGGGGACACTTGACATCTTTACTATGTTAAGTCTCTGAATCCATGAACAAGACATGATTCTACATTTATTTAGGTCTTCTTTGATTTTTTTCATAAGAATTTTGTATTTTTCAGCATATAAGTCCTGTGCATGTTTTATTTTAGAGTCACACCTAAGTATTTAAGTTTTTGAGCAATGGTCAATGGTACTATTTTTAGTCTTAGTGTTCACATATTCATTGCTAGTATGTGAGATACAATTGATTTTTGTGTTTGCCTTTGTCCTGAAATCTTGTTGAACTCACTTATTAGTTCTTGGAGTTTTGCCTTGTTTTATAGATTCCTTGAGATTTTCTACACAGATAATCTTGGAATCTGCAAAGATAAAGTTTTCTTTCTTCCTTTATGATTTGTATGATGTTTATTTAATTTTCTTGCCGTATTGAAGTAGCCAAAATCTCCAGCACTATGTGAAATAATAGTGATGTGAGCAAATATGCTCATCTTGTTCCTAATCTTAGGAGATATTCAGTATTTCACCATTAAGTATAATGTTAGCTGTAGGTTTGTTTGTAGATGATTTTTTACCAAGTTGAGGAAGTACTCTCTAGTCCTATTTTTCTGAGAGTTTTTATCATGAATTCATGGTGAATTTTTTCAAATGCTTTTTCTTTATTAATTAATATGATCATATGATTTTCCTCTCTTCCCTGTTGATATGGCATATTACATTGATTACCTTAATATTGAATATTAACCTGCCTTGCATACCTGAAATAAAAACCACACTTGATCATGATGTAATTATTTTTATATATTGCTGAATTCTTTAAAAAAAGATTTTATTTATTTTTAGACAGAAGGGAAGGGAGAGAGAGAGGGAGAGAAACATCAAAGTGTACTCAGTTGCCTCTCATATACCTCCAGCCAGAGACCTGACCCACAACCCAGGCATGTGCTCTGACCAGAAATCAAAGAGGCAACATTTCAGTTTGCAGACCAGTGTTCAGTCCACTGAATCACACCAGCTAGGGCTATATATTGCTGAATTATATTTGCTAATATTATGTTGAAGATTTTAATACCCATTTTCATGAGAGATATTAGTCTGTAGTTCTATTTTTAGTTTTGATATAACACTAGCTTTATAAAGTGAATTATAAGTATTTCATCCTCTTTTATTTTCCAGAAGACACTATATAAAATTTTTCATTCTTTTAAAAATATGTGGTAGAGTTCTACAGTGAAATCCTCTGGATTTGGACATTTGTTTTATGGGAATTTTAAAATAATGGATCCAATTTCCTGAATAGTTATAAGGCAATTCAAATTTTCTATCACATGGGTCATTTGTGATAGTTTGTGTTTTTCAGGGAATCAGTCCATTTTATTTTAATTATCAAATTTATGCCTGTAAAGTCTTTTATAATATTTCCATAGTGTCCTTTAGATATCCACAGCATCTACAGTTCTATCCCTTGTTTTATTCCTGATATTGGTAATTGGTGTCTTCTCTCTACTTTTCTTTGTGAGTCTTGCTTTTATCAGGTAAGTAAGTTGGTTAGAGCATCATCTGCGTACACCAAGGTTATAAATTCAATCTCCAGTTAGGGCACACACAAGAAGCAATTGATGAGTGCATAAATCAATGCAACAACAGATCCATGTTCTTCTGCCTCCCTTCTTCTCTCTAAAAATTGATTAAAATGTAAAAAAATTTCTTTGTGAATATTACTAGATGTTTATCAATTTTAGTGATCTTTTCTAAGAACCAGCTCTTTGTGTTGTTGATTTTCTCTGTTGTTCTTCTGGTCTCAATTTTATTGATTTTAGCTGTTATCTTTATTATTTCCTTTCCTCTGCTTGCTTTGGGATTATGTTCTCATTCTTTTTCCAAGTTGTTGAGATGGGAGCTTATACTGTTGATTTAATATCTTTCTTCTTTTCTAATGTAAGTATTTAGTGCTATAAGTTTCCCTCTTCATTGCTTTAGCTGTGCCTCACAAATTTTGGCATGTTGTATTTTTATTTTCACTCAGTTCAATATATTTTCCAATTTCCTTTGAGACTTCCTCTTTGGCCCATGGGTTATTCAAAAGTGTGTTATTTAATTTCTAAGTGTTTGGAGATGTTTCCTTTATTTTTCTGTTAATTCTAGTTAATTCCATCATGGGCAGAAAAACACTCTGTATGATCTAAGTTCTTTTAAATTTGCTGGTATTTGTTTTATGACCCAGGATGTGGTCTACCTTGGTATGTATTCCAAGGCACTTAAAAAGAAGTGTTTTCTGCTGTTTTTGGGTGGAGTGTTCTAAAAATGCCCACGAGATTATGTTGGTTGATAAGGTTGTTGATTTCTTCTATATCCTTGCTGATTTTCTGTGTAGTTTTTCTAACAGTCATTGAGATAGGGGCGCTGAAGTTTTTGACTATAATTATGGATTTGTTGGTTTCTACTTTCAGCTCTATCACTTTCTGCTTTATGTATTTTGAAACTCTTTTGAATGTATACACATTTAGATTTGTTATGTATTCCTGGTGGATTGATCATTTTATCATATGTGATACTAGTCTTTAGTAATTTTTATTTGATCTGAAGTCACTTAATCAGGTATTAATATAGCCACTTCTGCTTTTTCACATTAATGTTTGCTTGTTTTATCTTTTTGTGTCTTTTACTTTCAACCTAAATATACCACTGAATTTTTTCATATGTCACTGAATTTGAAGTGAGTTTCTTGAAAATAACATATAGTTGGTTGGTTTTAAAAAATCTCCTCTGCCTGTCTCTGTTTTTTGATTGGTGTATTTCTATGACTTATATGTAAGGTAATTATTGACATGCTAGTACATAATTACATTTGTCATTTTGTTGTTTTCTATTTATTTCCACTGGGTTTTATTTCTCTGCCTCTTTGGCATTTTTTATGAGTTACTTGAATAGTTGTTAGGATTCCATATTGATTCATTTATAGTGCTTTTAGGTGTATATCTCTTTATAGTTTTTGTAGCAATTGCTCTGGGTGTTACAATATAGAAATATAACTTATAACAATCTACTTATATCAACATTTTATATCACCTCCAGTGAAGTGTGGAAACTCACTTCAATGTGGCTGCCTTTACTCACTACTTTTAAATATCATTGTCTTAAGTATTAAATGAGGCAATAATTTGGGTTTCAATCATCAAACATGATTTATAAAATTCATGAGGGAAAGCATATTCTATTGTATTATCCATATTCCTACTCTTTCTATTCCTGCTGCCCTAAGATATCCTTTTTTGAAATCATTTCCTCTGTTTAAAAAACTTCCTTTAGCCAACCTTTAAAAGTAGGCCTTCTATTGCATAAATGTATCACAGTTTTTTGATGCACTCATTTACTTATGGAAACCTAAGCTGCTTCCAGCACTTGGCTATTGTAAGTTGTGCTGCTATGAACATTGGGGTGCATAGGTTCTTTTCAATTGGTGTTTCAGGATCCTTACGGTATAATCCCAGCAGTGGAACTGCCAGGTCAAAAGGCAGTTCCATTTTTAGTTTTCTGAGGAAATTCCATACTGTTTTCCACAGTGGCTGCACCTGTCTGCATTCCCACAAAGAATGTACTAGGGTTTCTGTCAGGGTGGGCATGGTAGGATAAAATGGCGGCCGAACTACAACCCAGAAAAGACGGCTGACGTCAAATCAGAGAACGAAACGGTAGGCTTTGCCAAAATGGATATCTGCATGGCAACCTGAACCTGAGGAGAACCACCAATGATATACTGCGACTTGGTTCAAAGGGACCAATCCCCAGCTCCCATGGAGAGAACCACCCAGATTTGGTGTATAAAACCTTGCCATGATCCCTGTTTGGGCGCGACTTCCTCGGCCCCACTCTGCAGACCAGAGAACCTCACCCAGGTGCACAAACCCCAATAAAGCTCTATACTGCCTGATTTTGTGGCTGATTGGCATCTCTTCCTCGTCAGAGCCTAAGAAAACCTTATAGTTCCCTTTTCTCCACAACCTCACCAGCTCTTGATGTTTGTTGATGTTGTTATGATGGCCATTATGACTGATGTGAAGTGGTATCTCATTGTGGCTTCAATTTGCATCTCTCTGATTGCTAGTGATGCTGAGCATCCTTTAATACGTCTCTGAGAGCTCTATATGTCCTCCTTGAAGAAGTTTCTGTTCAGGTCCTTTGCCCACTTTTTAATTGGATTGTCTTCCAAAGAAAGAAGGAACTCCTCCCCTTCACAACAGCATGGATGCATCTATAGAGCATTATGCTAAATGAAATAAGCCAGGTGGTGAAAGACAAATGCCATACGATCTCACCTATAAGTGGAACCTGGACAACAAAACAAACAAGTGAACAAAATAGAACCAAAGACATGGAAATTAAGAACTGACAGTAACCAGAGGGGAGAGGGGACAACAGAGGAAAGAAGGGGAAGGATCAAGTCAAAGAACATGTATAAAGGACCCATGGACAAAGACAATGCAGGGGGCAGGTTGAATGTGGGAGGTGGGGTTAAGTAGTGCAGGGGAGAGTAATGGGGAAAAATGGGGACAACTGTAATTGAACAACAATAAAGGTAGGCCTTCTTGTTACAGAACACCAAGGGTCCAAGGGGGGCCAAAGGGCAATATAGTATTACCGAAAGGAACCCCCCAGGTTCGGTATGTCCACCGCCTTATAGGAAAGACATCTCTCAATACCAGAAATTCGTGAAAAGGAAAGGAAATGTTTACTTAAAGCTATACAAAGTTAAAGTAGTGACCTAATGTCTTCACCAAAATCCCAAATCCCTTAGGAAAAACACCCACAAACACACACACAGTCCATCCTTCCCCCTTTGCCCAGTCTGGGGTACCATATCTCAGGAAAAGAAATAGAAGTCCGTGGCTCAGGCAGCCCCCAGTTCTTCCCAGCAATCCGTCTCAGCTGGTAGGCCTCCCTCGGTTCCTGGCACCATCAGCTGTGTCACCGGGATCTCTGCTAAAGCCGGGTGGTGGTTCCCCCTTCTAAAGCTGCGGGGATCCCCACTCTGGCAAAGCCATGTAGCTCTCCTTTCACTGCCACAGCTGCGTGGTCCTCTCTGCACAATGGCTGCGGGAGTCTCCACTCTGCCAAAGCTGCATGGTTCTTCCTGCACAATGGCTGCCGAGTCTCTCTTTGCAATGGCTGCGAGGAGTGGGGGTCGCCACTCTGCCAAAGCTGAGTGGCGGTTCTCTGCTAAAGCTGCCTGGTGATTCTCTCTCACAGGGCTGTGGTCCTCTCTCTGCTAAGACCGCATGATTCTCCCCTCCATGGCTGCCGCCCCTCGGTTTAAATCCTCACACTAGTCTTCCTCTGTAGCCCCATTTCCAACTCCTCCCACAATTGGCTACACTTGCCAGCACTCTCATATCCTTCCAGCTTTACTGGGCTGCCATTGTGAGTCTGGGCAGGCGTGGCCCCATGGAGTGGAGCCAATCATCTCCAAGCTCTCATGCAGGCGCTGTAACTTGGGGGATCTGCCCCCCCAGTTACATCTGGGGGGGAAGTTACTTCCATTCCCCTGACTAGTGGCCAGAGCTATTTAACATATCTGTGTAACCAGTTTAAGGTTATAGATATGTTAAATGACCACACCAGAGGTTAGCTGCAAAGCTGTTGCTATGGAAAACAGTTCTCAATGGCCCTGCTCCATGTGTTCCTTCCCCCAACCCACATCTGTGGGGGGCCCGGGTGAGGGCATCCTATTTCCTGAACACCTTGAATTCTGGGCCCCATTTCAAATCCCCATTTGGGCCCCCCCTTTTAGCTGCACCCTGTAACATTCTGGCAACAAATTATTTGTTTTCTTTTACGAGGGTTTATTTTTTATTTTCCCTTTATTCCTGAAGCATCATGTTGCCAAGTATAGAATTCATTGCTGACAGTTCTTTTCTTTCAGCACTTCTTTCTGTCTTCCATGGTTCACGTGAGAAATCCCTTGTCATTTGAATTGGTGTTTCTGTATAGGTAATGCATCATTTTTCTTTGGCTGTTTTCAAGATTTTTCTCTTTGTCTTTAGTTTTCAAAAGTTTCATAATAATGTGTTATGGCACAGATTTCTTTGGAATATGATCAACTTCTTTGTGTCTCTTTTGCCAAGCTTGAAAATTTTTTGATTATTATTTCATATCATATCTAAGAAGGCTTTGCCTACTGGTTTATCTTTGAATCTCACTGTGCTTGATACATTGTTGATACTCTCTATGCATTCATCAAATGAATAAATGAATAAATAAATATAAGAATAAATAGGTCAATAAATGAACTTATGAGCAAGAGTGATAGTCAACTATAAATTGGGATTTCAGGTCTCTTGATCAAAATAATGATTTCCCATGTGGAGCTGACCCAGTTTTGTCTATTAATAGGCTGTAATCTTAGGTGAAATGCATTTCCCCAGGGAGCTAATGGTTTCTTTTGTCCTCAGTTATTTGTATCTTCACATTCCTGAAGCATGTAATCTCCTGTATTGATTGAAGAGGAAAAGGAAAGTGATGGGGGATCTCATGAGAACTCTTGAAACTCCCAACAAGGGTAAGGATCAATTCAGGAGACTGAAATTATGAGAGCCCTGGTGTATTTACCCTGTTCTGTCTCCATCATTTGTATCCTTTAAAATATGTATATTAAAAATTATCATTAGAATAAACATGAATGAATTCTTAAATACGTCTTTGGATAGAAAATTAAATGTTCCCTGATGCTCAGAAGGACAGTAGTCTTGACAATGTGTCCCAGCAGTCACTCTTTCCTATAGCTCACAGGACTGAGCTATGGTGCTTTGAGTATCAATTTTAGCTTAGGCTGGAAGCAGCGACACACCTGTATTTCATTTTCAAACCGACAGTGACAAACCAAAATTTGATCAATAAATTTTGTTATAGGCAGAAGCAAGTTTACTGTGGTAGTTTACCGAAAAAATATCTCTTTCTACTGAATGTATCAGTTGGTTATATGTATTATGCTTGTTTTCACTTTTTCTCTCTTGTTTCCTTCCTTCCTTCCTTCCTTCCTTCCTTCCTTCCTTCCTTCCTCCCTTCCTTCCTTCCTCTTTTCTTTTTTTCTTTCCTTCCTTCCTTCTTGTCAGTTAAAGACTACTTTCATACACAGAGTACATCCTAAAACTGAAACATGTAATGCTAGCTAAATCAGTATCAAATTAATCATAAATTTAATCAAAATATATTTAGACAACAGGTGTACATTTTCTGGGAAATGAATTTAAATGTATGGCTATATTCTGATGAACTCAATTTAATGGAATTTTCCTCAATTTGCAGCTGAATTGACTTATAATTCTAGCTGTGGTAAAGTTTTTCAGAGCATAGTCTGAAACCTGTGGTCCTTCACCATTTGGGACCAGTAAAGTATTCCTGCTTCATGACCATTTTTCAAATGACTTGGGGAAACTTAACCAAGTTGTGGCAGTGTGAAGGCCAGGGGCCCCCTGGGGAAACTATGGCTGTTACTGCCTATAGATCAGCCCAACCTAGTTCTAGGCCCACAAAGGTCATTTCCAAACTTCCAAGACTATTTCAGGTATAAAAAGAGCCCTTAACTCAGTGAAGTGGGGTGGGGTATATGGTCAGTTTCAGGCTCTGTCCACAAAAATAAATTTCAACCTAGAATTTTAGCCAAGTTCTGAGCATGTCCAAAGAGCATTCATGTTCACCATAATTCTAGGTGACACAGCCAGGACAAAAGAAAGCCACAACAACAGTGAGAACAAGGTTACTTAGAAATGAAATATTTAATTTTTATAGAAAGAATGGGGTTATTCTGTGTCTCTGTTAAGTGGTCTTCAAATTTGTTGGTTTTGTTAATATGCTTTCTTTATTTGGATGAAATGCTGGGTTTGTTTGCTAAAGATTGTCTAATAATATGTCATTTTGTCTTCTAAAATGGCCAAAAAGTTTTATTTTGCTGCTTCTATATTTGCTGAGGATCGAGTAATATAAAGAAGAATATATATCAGGCATATCCAGATCCTCAGTAAAGTAAGTAGGGGTTGTTTCAGGATTAATAGGAATAATTAAAATGAGGAATTAACCCTTTGTGATATAAATTGCACCTTTTTTGTTTTTTATTTAATATTTATTGTATTTTTCCATTATCATTTAGTTCCCTTATACCTCCCTCCCACTATCAATCACCACACTGTTGTCCATGTTCATGAGTCCTTTTTCCTTTTTGCTCAATCCTTCCACCGCTTTGCCTCCCCCCACTAGCCATCACTCTGCTTTCCATCTATGAGTCTGTTCCCATTTTCCTTGTTAGTTTAGTGTGTTCATTAGACTCCACAAATGAGTGAAATCATACAGTACTTGTCTTTCTCTGACTGGTTCATTTCACTTAGCATAATGTTTCCCAGGTCCATCCATGCTGTTATAAAGGGTAATATTTTCTTCTTTTTTATGGCTCCATAGTATTCCATTGTGTAAATGTCCCATAGTTGTTTTATCCACTCATCTAGTGATGGACACTTGAGCTGTTTCCATATCTTGGCGATTATACATAATGCTGCAATGAACATGGGGTGCTTATGTTCTTTCAAATTAGTGTTTTGGGTTCTTTCAGATATATATCCTCACCTGAGGATATGTTTATTGATTTTCGAGAGAGATAGAAACATCGATGTGAGAGAGAGAGAGAAACATCAATTGGTTGCCTCCTGTATATTCCAGACTACCCGACCAGAATCAAACCCATAACCTCTACAGGATGATGCTCCAGCCAACTGAGTCAATCAGCCAGGAATTAGTTCCTTTTTCCCCCATATATCTTTTGATTTGATTTTTTAAAAGCAGAGACTTTCATGTTATCAAGTTTATCAATTTTTAATTTTGTGGATTTTGAAATTTAAAAGACCCTCCCCACTCTGACCTGATCAAATAATTTCTCCATGTTTTGTTCTAGCACTTACAGGGTTTAATTTACATCTTTGATCTGTTTGGAATTTATCCTGGTGTATGGTGTGAAGCATAAATCCAAAGTTATTGTTTTCCAAGTACTACCAATTTTTCCAAACAATTTCTTCAATAAAAATCACTTCAGCACTGACCTGACAAATACCTATATTTACATTAAATTATAATATGTATTTCAGTCTAATGTATTTTCTCTTCTGTTACATTTGTCTATGTTAATATTTACACACATATATAACATTGTTGAGGTCCTATAAGATGTTTTTGTGATTGACCAGGATGGACTTCCTTACTTTACCTCTTTTTCTAAATTTTCCCCACTATTCTTTTTATTTTTATGAGCTTTAGAGTGACCTTATCATATTCTTACCCACATCACCAAAATTAAACAAGTAAATTAAATTTGCTGCAATTCATATTGTTATCACATTGAATTTATGAGTAAATTTAGAGAGAATTTATAGTTTTTGCAAATTGAGTCTTCTCACCCAAGAATATAGGTTGCTCTTCCAATAGTTTTTTTTGTGTACTTGAAAAGTGATTTAAATTATTCTTCACATAAGTTTTTTGATATTTCTTGATAAATATAATCTTATGCTTTTTATTTATTGATTTTAGAGAGAAACTAGAAGGGAGAGAGAGACAGAGAGACATTGATTTATGATTAATTTGACTGTTGTTCCACTTATTTATGCATTCACTGGTTGATTTAAAATTTTATTATTTATTGATTTTTTTTTACAGAGAGAGAAGAAGGGAGAGAAACACTGATTTATTGTTTCACTTATTTATGTAATCATTGCTTGATTTTTGTATGTACCCTGACCAGAATCAAACCGCAATGATGCTCTAACCAGCTGAGCCACCTGGCCAAGAGCAATCCTATGCTTGTTCAATGTTATTGTCAGCATTGTAAAGGTGATCCTTTCCTTCGTTATAAATCTAAACTAGCTTGTATTTAATCAAATACATTTTATGATAAAATCTTACAACTCTTTCCAAATGGAAATTTCAGAAATATCACAGAAACTTGATTGTGATTCAAGTGACACTTCAATTACCAAATTCCTAATAATAAAGTTTTATTTTAATGTAGTATACTATGCTAAAACAATTTTTCTGGAATTATGGCAGCCTATAAATAAAGCCTTAAAATGCCTGTATCCTTTCATTTATATATGCTTATAGGCTATAAGAATATATATGAAGATGCCAAGACTGGATGACTCTAGGAAGAAGGGTTTGTGGAAGAGTTTACATTTCCATGTTTTCATGTTTCTGATTTTTAAATATTAAACATGCATTACTATTATGACATAAATGTTATTTTTATTAAAAGTTCATCTTCTTAGATCATAAAATATATGTATACATGCACAACCACATGTCACCAAAATCTCCTCCACAGCATGGTTTTGCTGCTGAATAGTGCACACAGGCAGCTCTCTGCTGAGTTGGAAAGAAAGGAGGGTTTGGGAGTGAGCTGGGGTTGATATCTAATTCTAGCTCTGCCACCTAATTGCTTTGTGTCCCTGGCCAGGTTACTTAATTTCCTTGGACTTTGATATTCTCACCTTAATAATAAAGGGATTATTATTACAGAAAATATAAGTAACACAATATTTAGCATACACCAAGAATTTCAGTAAAGGATAGCTGTTTCAGTGATTCAGCAGAACTAAGACAACCTTAGGTAACGTGAAGTCTGAGCAAGTTTTCTCCCTTTCTTCCCTTTTGGTGACTCCTTTGCTTCCTTCTCAATAACTTCTAATATTTAATATATACATTTTTGCTCTTCATTAAAAAGCAAAAGCCTCTTCCTACTATCCAAACTAGAAAGTATTTACAAGTCTTGATTATTTAGCTGACTGCAAATAGTATTCTCAAGTATGCATTTTACCTCTTCTGCAGAACAAAAAGAAACGGTTCTCAGATAAAGGAATTTTAGATTAGGGTGATTTTGCCCCTCCCACCATCTAAGAACAATATTTTAGATTTTCAAGAACACTTTACATACTATTCATTGGTATTGAGTCGTGTATGCATCATTTGATTTATTTTTACTACAATGTGAATTATAGTCCTCACTGATACTGTTAAATACATCTTCATGCCTCCAGTATTACTTCTCCCAACAGCAGTGAGGTTTATGAACACAATTTGTACTGTCAGAACATATTTTTTATTAATAAATGCTATGTTAGAATATACTTACGTTTAAAATTTATATTGGAACAAAAGTGCTTTAGTGGTATTCTTTTTATTTAATAAATTTGATGTGTAGCATTTTGCAAGTTTAGAGTATACAGCATGTTATTTTGATACATTTATGATTGCCAATGTGTTTATATTTATCACATTACATAATGTCCATAATTTAGGCTCATTTGGATCTTTGTTATCCAAATGCGTTATTGAGCCTAAACAAAAATAAAGTGCAGGATATGTAAATAGGAAGGAAAGCAAAAATAAGAGCAATTTAGCTGCTATTTCAGCACAGTTAGGGACTGATTGCAGAGGCCAAATATAAAGGTTTCAGAGTCCAGAAAGGAGCTTAAGGACGTAAAAAAAGACTGGCCCCTTTTTCCTAGTGGGAACACCAGAAAGAGAGAAAGGGGAAACTGCTGTGCTGAATAAAATCATTTCCAAAGATCTGGTACTGGTGTTGAGCAAGGTAATGCGAGTCACCCAGAAACAGATGGACAGAGGGTGAAGGTGGGTCTGTCTGGAGGACTAAGGCAGGAAGTGCTGAAGGGAATGATTGAGGTATAAGACAGGCACCTTTGTGCACATGAAAGATGTAGCCATGTGAAGATGGGAGAAAATGTCTACTGGGCTGATGCCAAAATGATCCCCACCCATCTTTACATGGGAAGGGAACAGATTTCAGAAGGCAGAAATACCAAGGCTTTGCAGGTCAGAACTGCTAGCCTTAGAAAGAGAGAGTGAGGCAAAGACCCATAAACAAACCAAATTAACCTCGCGTAAGGACAATCCCAAGGTTTATGGGGGCTTGTGTGGCACAGGTGAGTAGTGAACCTATAAAAATCCCAAAGGTAGCCTCTATGCCTCAGTTTACTAATCTAATAATGGGGATAGTAAAACTAACACCTATCTCGTAGAGTTATAGTCATGATTACAAAGAAGTCATCTGTGAAAAAATGCTCAGAAGACAGCCTGTCACATAGTAAATGCTGCACATGTTTGTTAATATTCTGCCACTAACTGTGACTTAATTATACTGTGTGCATTCTAAGGGTAGGTCTGGCAGCCTTTGTGGAGGCCAAGTACCTCACCCAGCAGCAGCAGAGCAGTGAAAGAGCAAGGTTCTAGGATCACATAATACACAATTCATGTCTTTGTGCCACCTTAAGGAAACATACATCTTCCTGGTAAGTTTAGAACACTGGTGTGATGCTGGTCGAAGATGTTAGGAAGGGAAAAGTTAGAGAAATAAGGTGTTAGGAGAAAAAGGCTAAACTGAGTTTTAAATATGTAATCTCATATGAATCTAATGTTGACTAACTTCTGTTAAAATAGTCACATTGTTTTCACTTAGATTTCCTTTTCATTTCATTTATCCATCATATGTAACTTTTATGAAACTACATATGGGATTGGACTTTTAGTTCTACTTTACATAGTTCACCCAAGAGATCACCATGCAGGTGCCAAAATAGATTCATGAGGCACTTACTAGCTCCTTCAAAACAATTAAGAAGCAGGCAGGTGGCCTCCGTAGACCAACAAATCAATTATCTTCTTTTTACGGTTGTGAACTCCCAGCAGAAGCTATTAACAATGAGTATTTTTGCATCTCATTGAGCTGTGAATTGTAACTGCCTCCCCAAATCCCTATGACTCTCCCACATTTACCCCCTCTGAGCACTATGTCTAAAAGATCCAACTAGTTAATGAGCTGTGTTCCTTTTACTTCCTAAGAGAACTACGCAAACTCTGTGAACCTTACTAATAACACTGTGCTTGCTAGAAAAAAAACATGTAATTTTAATCCATAATCCACAACTAAACCTGTCTAAAATGCTTAACATTATAGTAATTAGTACTTACTCAAGATAATGAAATCTTTCTCCAGCTCATCTATCCTTCTTTCCTTCCTTCTAAGAAATAGCTGCTATGGGAATAAATACGATCAACATACATTTTAAAAATAAACTTTTAATTTCACAATATTTTAAATTTACAGAATTTTTGCAAAGATAGCACAACCAGTTTCCCCTATTACTAATATTTCACATTAGTATGGTGCATTTATCACAATTAATGAAGCTTTATTCAGATTATTTTAGTTGATCACTAGTGTCCTTTTCCTGATCCAGAATCCATCCACAATGCTATGTTACATTTAATTATCATGTCTTCTATTGGCTGTAACAATTTCTCAGACTTTTCTTGTTTTTGATGACCTTAACAGTTTTGAGGAGAACTGATTAGATATTTTGTAGAATGTCCATCAAATGGTTCTGATATTTTTCTCATGATTAGACGGGAGTTATGGGTGTGGGGAAGATTACAAAGGTGAAGTGCCATTCTCATCACATCATATCAAGTGTACTTACAATCAACATGACTGATCATTGTTGACATTGACCCTGATCATCTGGCTGAAGTACTGTTTGTCAGATTTCTCTACTATAAAGCTACTCTTTTATTCTTCCCTCTCAATACTGTACTCATTGTAAGCAAGTCACTAGGTATAGCCCATACTCAAGGGTTAGATGAGTAATACTTAACCGCCTTGAGGGAAAGTTTCTACATAAACTAGTTGGAATTCTATCTAGGAAATTTGTCTATTCTTTCCTATTTATTTATATCATTGTGAACTTACAGATATTTATTTTATACTTTAGGTTATAATTCAATACTGCTTCCCTTTTTTTATTGCTCAAATTGCCCCAGCTTTAGCAATTAATAATTCTTTCAGTCAGCTAGCTCCTGTATCCCCTTGTTAAAAAAAAATTTTATTTATTTATTTTTAGAGAGGGGAAGGGAGGAAGAAAGAGAAGGAGAGAAATATCAATGTATGTTTGCCTCTCGTGCACCCCCTACTGGGGACCTGGCCCACAACCCAAGCATGTGACCAGACTGGAAATCGAACCCATGACCCTTTGGTTTGCAGGCTGGTGCTCAATCCACTGAGCCACACCACCAACTAGGGCTCCTGTACCCCTTTGACATATGCTAATTACTGTGGCTTGTTTGTTATTTGTTTGTGCTTCCTTACTTTCTGGTACTATGAGATGCTCCAGACTCATGTTGTACATTTACTACCTGACTCCTAAAATCTACTACTTTTCCCAGGGGCCTTGGTTTCTTTTATTGGAGGACAGTATTAGAAATCAAGATCTGGGTCCTAGGTATACTTGTTTCTACTAGGGTGTTACTGCTTCTAGGCCCTGTCAATTGACAGAGCAAGATTGTATATGTGTGTATTGTGTGGGCTAAAATATACTTTTCCTCCCACCTTCCAACTTCTTTTAGCTGGGCTAATAATCGAATTACTAGAGATAGATCAACAGGATAAAATAAAATTTTAATATATGTACATGGGAAATTCATAAAAGAATGAAAATTCCAAAGACAATGAGGTAAAATTAGGTATAAATATCATTTTAGACAAAGGAGAAAGGGGGTGGGAGTCTGAAATTTCAAAGGAAGTAGGCAATTCACAGGTAGTGAGGAACAGCAAATGTGGCAGGTTTAAAATGAATAAATTCATTTTATTGAATTTATTGGGTAATATTGATTAATAAAATTATACATATAGGTTTCTGGGGTACAATTCTATAATAAATCATCTGTATATTGTGTTGTGTGTTCACCACCCCAAGCCAAGTCTCCTTCCATCACCACTATTTATTCCCCTTTTCCCTCTCCTACATCCCCCACCCCCTTTTCACTCTGGTAATCATCTTGCTGTTGTCTGTCTATGCAGTTTCTTTTGTTGTTTGTTTTGTTTTTGCTTAATCCCTTCACCTTTTTCACTCAGCCCCCCACCCCCTTTCCTCAACAGCTGTCAGTCTGTTCTCTGTATGTATGAGTCTGTTTTGCTAGGCAACCCAGAAACAATGAGGGGGGTTGTCCGGATCTAGTAAACAGGTTCCTTCCTGCTTGATGTCCTCCCATGCATCATACTCAATTTGAATTAGGCTGCTAAGGCAAACATCCTAAAATTTTGTTCCTGGAGTAACTCTTTCCCTCTCAATCTCTTAGGCAGGAAAGGGGGAGGGTCAAAGTTCTTTCTGGTCTTTTGTTTTTTAGTAACCAGCTTAAAATTAATATCCCAGAAGGCAGTTTTCAAGTGACAAATCTTTGGTTTCCTTTAGTATACAAATTCATGTATACAAACATGTTTACAAACATTTTTATATGTAATTATTTATATCTATATAAGTTAATCATGAGTTCATACTGGTATCTCCAACCCTAATCCATTACCACATAGATCATTCTAGCCTCTTCCCCTTGCATATCTGTAACCTTTTACTCCTACAGTGAGAAAAATTTGGTTCCCATCAGCCACCATCCATTTTCTTTGTTGTTTAATTCCAGTATACATGTATACATGCATGTACAATGGTTTCAGAATCACTACCCCATATGTCCTGTGGGAAAACCTTTATCAACAAAAGTATTGCTTATGTACAGTTCTGTTTGCTTTTACTCTTACAGATTCCACTCATTTGTAAAATTACTTAGACCAGCATCTTATTATCCCTCTCCTTTCAGTGAGATTGTTTCATACATTTAAAATACAGTTAGACTGTTTTGTCATATTCTGCATCCCAATTTGGAATGCCCCAACTTTCTAAATTATTTTTTAAATTTGACTACATTAAGGTTCACACTTTGTATTGTAAAGTTATATGGGATTTGACAATTACTTAATGTCTTATATTCACCATTACAGCGTCATACCTATAAAACCCCCAATCTCAAACCCCAGACCGCACTGACTTGTTTACAGTCTTTATAGCTTTTCTTTTTCTAAAATTTGATAAATTGAAATCATACAATATGTAGCCTCTGAGACTGGCTTCTTTCAGTTAGCAATTTGCATCTAAAATTCATCCATATCTTTTTCTGGCTTGGTAATTGATTTTATTTTATCACTGAATAATACTTTATTATACAAATGTGCCACAGTTTGTTTGTGCATTCACCTACTGAAAGACATCTTGGTTGCTTCCAGTTTGGTCATTCACATGCACTTTTTTGTGTAACATAAGTTTTCAAATTTGTTGGGTAAATACTTAGTAGTACAATTACTGATCGCATGAGAATTCTAGGTTTAGTTTTGTAAGAAACTGGCAAACTATCTTCCAATGAGACTATATCATTTTGCATTCCCCTCAACAGAGTGAAAATACCTCTTGTTTTTGCACCTGGCCATCAATTGGTATTGTCAGTGTTTTGGATTTTAGCTTTTCTAATAGATACATAATTGTATCCCATTGTTGTTATAATTCACAATTCCCTAACAGCAAATGAACATCTTTTCATATGATGATAAGCCACCTATATATCCTCTATGTTTAAAATTCATTTGTTACCTTTGTTGAGTTTTAAGGGGTTTTGCATATTTTGGATATGCATACTTTTTCGGATATGTGCCATGCAAATATTTCCCCCAGTCTGAAGCTTGTCTTTTTATTCTTTTAACATTGTCATTTGCAAAGCACAAAATTTTAATTAAGTCTAAACATCATTTTGAAGCTTAGTGATTTTCAGAATTTTCAGAATCACAATTTTCTTTATTGTTGTATTTAAAAACTCATCATCCAATCTAAGGTTATAATAAATTTTCTTTTATGCTTTCTTTAAGAAGTTTTATAACTTTGTATATTACATTTAATACACTTTGAGTTATTTTTGTGTAAGTCAATACCTATATTAATTTTTTCTCAAAAGGATGTCTACCTGTTCCAGCTCGACTTGTAAAAAACTACCCTTTCTCCTTTGAATTGTCTTTGCTCCTTTGTCAAAGATGAGATGACTATATTTGTGTGGGTCTATTTCTGGGCTGTTTTGTTACATTTACCTATGCATCTATTCCTTTGCCAATATGATTCTGTCTTGATTACTGTAGACTTACAGTAAGTCTTACATAGGGTACTATTGAGTTCTCCAACTTTGTTATTTTCCAATATTGTGTTGGTTATTCTTAGTCCTTTGTGTTTCCATATAAACTTTAGAAATAGTTTGCTGATATCTACAAAAAGGCTTGCTAGGATTTTGATTGGGATTGTTTTGAATCTATAGATCAAGTTGGGAAGAATTCACATATTAATAATTGTCTTCCCAGGTATGAACACAAGCTATTTCTTCATTTATTTAGATTTTCCTTGATTTTTTAATTAGTGTTTTGCAGTTATCTGATATAAGTCCTGTGCATATTTTATTATATTTATCCCCAAGTGTTTAATTTTTAAAAGCTATTATACATGGTATTTCTTTTTACATTTCAAATTCTACTTGTTCATTACTGGTATACAGGAAAGCAATTGACTTGTAAATTGTAACTTTGTTAACCCACTCATCAGTTCCAGCAGTTTTTTTTTAATTGATTCTCTTGGTTTTTATTCACAATTATGTCACCTGTGAGTGGATAGACTTTTTTATTCCTTTCCAGTTTGTATATACTTTATTTAATTTTCTCGGCTTATTATATTCATTACAATGATGTTAAATAAAAGAGGTGAGAGAGAGCACCTTTGCCTCATTCCCAATCTTGGGGGAAAGTGCCCAGTTTCTTACCATTGAGTGTGATTTTAGCTGTAGGTTTTTGTAGATGTTCTTTACCTAATTGAGGAAGTTCCCTTCTATTCCTAGTTTGCTGAGAATTTTTATCACAAATAGGTATCATATTCTATCAACTCTTTTTTCTGCATCAATTAATATAATCATATGATTTTTCTTCTTTAGACTATTTTTATGGATTACACTGATTATGCTTTGAATATTGAACCAGTCTTGCATAACTCATAAATCTCACTTGATCATGGTAAGTAATTCCTTACAGAGGTGGGCAAAAGTAGTTTTACAGTTGTGAGTATATGAAACACAGAGTTTCTTCTTGCATTATTTATTTGTATTATTTATTATTTTTCCATACAAACAACTGTGAACCTCCTTATTCCCACCCTTGATATACATTGTGGGATTTCATTTATTAATATTTTGTTGAAGATATTTATTTATATGTTTATGAGGAATATCTACTTATAATTTTCCTTTCCTGTAATGTGTTTATATGGTTTTGATATTAAGATAATGCTTGTTTCACATAATAGGTTAGGAAGTGTTTCCTATTCTATTTTTTGAAAGAGATTATGGAGAACCAGTATCATTTCTTCCTCTAATGCATGGCAAAATTTACTGGTAATCTATCTGAACCCAAAGATTTCTTCTTTTGGAAGGTTATTAATTAAAATGTTCTTGTAGTCACATTTAAAAGAATAACAAAACAACTGAATTTAACTTGAATAATATACTTATTTAACTTGATGTATCCCAATTATTGTCATCTCAACATGCAGTTAATATAAAAATATTAGTGATATATTTCATATTCTTTTTCCTGTACTAAGTCTTTGAAATATGTTGGGGGCATTTTATACTTACTGCACATCTCCTTTTTAACTAGCCATATATCAAGTGCTCAATAGCCATATATGACTACCATATTGGACAACATACATCTAAGATTCAAACCAAAGCTATAGTTACTGTTGAGTTTTAATAATCTATATGTTATCCTTTTTTTGGATATTAATTTTGGAATATGTATTTATTATTTTTAAAAAGAATTGTTCTGGTACTCTCTCTTAAGAAACAACTACATTACCCACTATCAGAAAATAAGGTTTGGTAGATGAAAGATAATATGTGAGATATTATTTCTCATGTAGTAAATGCAAAATAATTTTAGGAAATGTCACAACATTTTCAAGAGGCCAATAAACCAAACTGGAAAGTGGTGACTGGAAAGTTCCCTTTTCTCTGATAAACTGCTCTAACAGCTTTAAATTGAGTCAATATGCTCAGAGAACTGTAAAACCAAAGCCATCCACTAGCAAAGTAGAAAAGTGACAGTTGAATGGATGCATGAGCCAATGAACAAATACATGCATGAATGAATAAAAATAAACTTCTTCCTCCTCAGGACTCTGCAGTTCTCCAACCTGCCTGAAGAACAAGCTTCAGACTAGAAGGCTTTGTCTTTGATTTCCTCTCATCTCCTTTTCTTGGTGCCAACAAACCCTCATAAATTCTAGCCTGAATCTCATTCTCACATCATGTCCTAATCCTTTGGGATAGGATTATTATCCTCATTAGGCAAAATGAAAAACAGGCTCTGTGAGAAAAAAGTAGAAGCTCTGAATGCTAATCTTGGCTCTGACTTCTTACAACAAGATGATAGTGAACATTTCTCTTCAGTCTTGGGAGTAAAGTTAATGCCTTCTATTTCTTCGCAGCTTGGATAATGGACACTTATCAAAGTAATTTGCCATTTTGGGCAAATTACTTACCTTCTATTAGCCTTCATTGCCTTCTCTGTAAAGTCCAAGTAAATATCTGATGGGTTGATTGGCATGATGGTCTGTTATTTAAAAAAAAGTAAATGGATGAAATAAGTCTCATAAACTACTTAGCACAATACCTATCATATAACAATTCTTCAATAAACATTAACTGCTATTATTTTTTAATCTCCCATCTGTCAAATGGTTGTCTTACCTATGATTAAAAATAATAATACTGAAATAAATAACTAACATTTATTGAGCCAGGAAATGTGCAATGCTATTTACATATGTTATCTCAATTAATTCTCACATAATAACATTCTTATTTTTCAGGTCGAGAGACTAAAACTCAAAATGTGTAAGTAACTTACCTAAGATCACAATTGCTAAGTGGTAGAGTTGGAATTTGAAAGTGTATCTAATTTCAAAGCATGCACTCTTTCTACCATATTACAAGAATTCTTCTAAGCTCCAAAGGTCTACTTTCAATTATTGCTTGGTTTATAAAAATTTGGTGATTAAAAAATCCATCAGCACTGGCTGGTGTGGCTCAGTGGATTGAGTGCTGGCCTGTGAACCAAAGGGTCAATGGTTCGATTCCCAGTCAGGGTACATGCCTGGGTTGTGGGCCAGGTCCCCAGTAGGGGATGTGGGAGAGGCAAGCACACATTGATGTTTCTCTCCCTATCTTTCTCCCTCCATTCTCCTCTCTCTAATAAATAAATAAAATCTAAAAAAGTTTTAAAAAATCCATCAAAGGTTAATTTGTGCATGGCTGTGTGCTAGGTACTATGAAGGGTGCAAGATGAACAGGACATTGTCCTTACCCTCCAATAACCTGGCAGCATTAAGTGATCATTTCATTTGGACATATTTTCCTTGGACATCTTTACTGATATGATTCTAGAATTGGGTAGTCATTTCATGACTTCCTCATCTTTATAAACTGTTCATTTAAAAACTGTTTCTAAAGAACCACGTTTGCTAAATTAATAGTGCTAAGGAAGGCTGATTGTATCATCATAGTAAATTGTCAGCATCCATGCTTAAGCTTTTTAATTAGCTTGAAGTTACTATTACTAAGAAACACTTTGTGTAACACAATAAAAAAGCTTTTAAAAACATTTGCTGACAACCTACAAAGTACCCTCAAAAGCCCACCTATGTTTAAAGATTTGTTGTAGAGAAAGGTTAAAATTTATAGGTATTTATCCCATTCTACCACCTGTAAAAAAGGTCTGTTATATTGAATGCCTACTGTGATATATGGTGCTTGATATATAAGCTAATATAAAGTATAGAGTGAGAGGTATGAGGCTTTTTAATATTCTAAATTACTTGAAAGATCACCATAATTGGCTCTTGGTTTGAAAAAAGAAACAGTCTGAGAAACTAAGGTAACTAATCAATACAAACCCAGTACTTTCTGTTTACATGGAACAAAAAAATTTAATTACTTAAAAAAATATTTTATTGTTGTTCAAGTACAGTTGTCTGCATTTACACCCTACCACTCCCCCCACCCCAGCCATACCCACCTCCCTCCCCTGCTTCCACCTGCCCCTTGGTTTTGTCCATGTGTCCTTTATAGTTGTTCCTGAAAACCTTTCCCCCATTAACACTAACAAAAATGTATAGTAGTGCTTTCTCCATGCTCTTAAAATGAAGGGATATTAGCATATTAAAAATAATTACCCAATTTATATTGAATTTATTCTCATTTCTCATGTTCTTGGTTCTTGTGGTTTTAGAAATCAGAAAATGAAAGGTTTAATCACATTGTTTTCACATTGATCAGGAAAGGGGAATGTGGACAACAGGCTTTTATGTATAAAATGCATCTGTCTGCTTTCCTGTTCAGAGTAATACCAAAATTTATATTTGAAGCCAGGGCAGAAGTTTTATGAACAAACAAGTGTTTTTTTTTTTAAATCTCAGAATCATTCAAAAATCAGAGTTTTCTACTTTACCAAGACCTCTCCTTTTCATCTAGTTTCTCCATTGTTACTTAACAGTTTCTCTCTCTACCAGGCAAACAGGTATTTTATCTGTTGCTTAGGTTACTTGGAACCAGACATTCTGCTTAACAGAAGAGCACTAAATTGTTCAGAGATCAGTTAGGAGATGAATGACTGAAAGTCTGGGTCATGGATAAAATTCTGCTTAAAGCATGTGTAGATATAAAAACAAACTACCTTCATTAATAGATAAGGACTCACAAACACTAGTGAATGGGGATTCGTGGTCAGCACCTCAACTTTCATCATTTCCACATCCAATTATTCTGAGATTTCAAAGTAACTGCAAAGTTGTGGTAGTTGGGGGTGGGGAGAGGAATCCCACTCACCTAACCCTGTGGACTCTTCTCTGTGGAAAATTATGATTCTCCACATCTTCTTTGCCCTTGTACTAGTATCTTTGGAATACAGTGATTTACAATTCATAGTCTAGACCACCCCATAGACTACCCTAACCCAATTCCCCACCCAAACTCAGTCCTTTTCCTGCCTTATCTAACATTTTTTGTCCATACTAGATTTCTGGATGGCCAACTGGGTAAGTAATATTTGTGTCACAGAAAAAGAATTGCAAAGTATCTTGAAACATTGGGATGATTGAGCTGAGTTGCAAGGGATGAAATGCAATAAGAATGTATGTGAAGTTCTTGACTCTGGCCTGAATAACTCAATTGGGCAGGCTTGGTATGGAGAACTCATGGATATGTAGGAATCTGTGTAGCCAAAGATGTCAAAGTTAACAGAAGAAAGTCTAGTATCTATTTTTTTTTTTGCCTCTGACTGCTGTACTGCATAGATTTTTGACAAGAAAGAAAGAAATGTATTCAGAGGCAGATTAAGAAGAGGCAAGGGAAAATAAAAGGAAAGAAAAAAAGAAATGGCCAAAGGGGGGAACTGGGGAAAAGAGAACCACAGCAGAGGATCTATCAACTGAAACAGAGGATTAGAATTACAGTCTCTCTCAGAGACCACACAAGAATTTAGACCTTTCATACTTCTATTCTATCCCTTCCCTGCATGGCCCCCTCCCATGTCAAGGCCTGAAACAGTGTTCAGTTCAGGCAGTTTAGGCAGCTAAAATAAAAATTGAATAAAGGATACATGTCTTTGGTTGAGGAGAAAAATTTATAGTAACACATAAACTCTGGCTTGTATTTTTTTTAATTTTTACTGAATATATTGGGGTGACATTGGTTAATAAAATTATATAGGTTTCAAGTGTACAATTCTATAATACATCATATGTATATTGTATTGTGTGTTCACCACTCAAAGTCAAGTCTCATTTCATCACCATTTATTATGCCTTTACCCTGTTACCTCCCCCACCCTCCTTTCCCACTAGTAATCACCATGCTGTTGTTTGTGTCTATGAGTTTTTTTCCTTAAAAAATCATGAACTATTAATTTCCTTATTGAGTGAGCAAGTATAATCACTGTATCAACACAGTAGATATTAATGGACCTGACTTTTTGTTTAAGAGAACTTGAAACAAAGTAGTTCCACCAATAGGCAAAAAGATCCCAGTCTAAGTCATAATCTCTGTCTCAGTGGTTCCTAAACATGTATTTACCTAATGTGTCAATAAAAGTAATGTCAAAATACAAGTGTTTACATAGTGAACCAAAAGATGAACTTCAGTATCTCTGGACTTTCTTTGTAAATGGTAATGTTTAATGTTACAAAGACACTTAACTGGTATTTAAATCACACTGGGATTTAAATTTATTGCATTACTTTATATAGTTTTGAACTCTTAAAACTTTTAAAGAATAATGAAGATGGGTGTTAGCCGTATGGGGTAACAGATACAGAAATAATACCTCACATTTCGATTGTAATTTAACTTTCCAAAATATGTTTATATCTGTGCCATTTAATTATTTTAAAATCCCTGAAGTCCATAGGAAGAAGTCCAAACTTTGAAAAGGAAGAAATAGGGGCATTGAAAGAGTCAAGCAGCTTATTTTTGCAATCTCAGGTGGCTATTGGCAGACACATAGCCCAAGTCCCTCCTGATCATTTAACTTTCTTAAACTACACTCCTCACCAAGCTATTGTGTAAGATTTTCTGCAAGAAAGGGGACAATTGCTAAAGAAATTTAGGATATGATGCATTATATAATTGCATTAGAGATTCACAATAAACATGACCATATTAAAGGTTCTAGTGAAATCCTGTATTAAGGAAACATGTTAAACTTTTTTCCTGTGAAACATACCAGAAAAAATTACTCTAGGTTTATGTTGCTTCTGTAGTGGACTAGTTCTGAATTCTATGTCTTCTATCTAAAGTGGTATCAAAATAGGGCAAAACAAGTTGAAAACCAGAGAGTTTACTCTAATCTGGACATTGGGGAACATAAATATTTCATTTCTTATGCCTGAAGTAAGATTTTGTTTTGTGGATCTCATTAAATTATGTGGTTCAGATCACTCAGGGCAAATGCTAAGAGATTGTTTAGCACATTATAATATGTCAAATTGTATTCAGCATTAGGCCAAGGTCAGGACAACTTTTCTGTGTTTTCAGACAGCTTGGTTGGTTCTAGAGATTTGAGGTTCATTGCTTTCATGTAATGTTAGATTGGAGTGCAGCTATTGGAATGTTTCCTGGAAAACACTTTCTATCCCATAAGGCAAGTTTGATGCTTTCTGAAGGATAGCCATGGCTTGTTAGTTTAATGTTGTGTTTTAGATTTCATTTTTCCTACAAGTATTGTTGGATATAAAAAAGAGAATTTCTGTTTCTCTTAGGCATATGCTACACTTATGTATTCAGAGCATTTAAAAATAGCAAAATTACTATCCATTAGTTTTTGGATGGGATCAGTGCTCTCAGAAAGTTACCTTTAGTTAATATCATCAGAAGCTTTTCATTTAAAACCATTCTTCCATAGAAGTGGAAGACTCTTCTACTTAGTGGAAGGCATTGAGGCATTTCAAAATCATTCTATCGTTGAGTCAGTGTTTTTGTCTCTTAAGAGTAATTGATTGCTTGTTTCTTGGGGCCCCCCTTGAGTATCAAGGGGATAGATATCCAAGGCAAAGTAAGGATATAGGGTTTAGTATCCTGTGGTCTCCATTTAGAATGTGAATTTCTTGCCAAAAATTCCAGAGCATGTTAGCTACCTTCCCAGAGAAGAGCAGTTTACCATCCCATACCCTACCACCTGGGGAGCTCAGAATTTGGGAGGAGCAATGTGAATTATCAGAGAAGTAAAGTACATTATCAGCTAAGCTGTGTTTCTATTATATGTAGAAATCTTGGATGTCTGATTCCCCAAGGAATCAGTAAAACTTTTTCTTACCCATGCTAAATAAACAACCTGCTGAATGTGGGAAAGTGACTTCTATTAGAAAACCTCAGCTCTTAATTTGCCTCTTTTATTTTCCTTCCACAGTAGAGAAATAGTTCCAAAACCTAAAGTGGTTCTGATTAGTGGTGAAGTCTAAAAACCTTCAACTCCAATTAAAATGTGCTTTTAGTCATTTTGTGTGGTATTGACTGCAGTATAAAAATAGGTTAAATTTCTTTTTGTTTTTGATCATCGGTTTGGCTCTTGAATTATATTCTATTCACTAGCAAGTCCCGGCAAAGCTTTCTAGGCTGCCTGTGGAGGAGGTGTTCACCGGCTTCCTAATTAACACCCTGTTAAGCTGCACATCTGTGGTGGAATTACCCTCAAATCACCACATTGAAGCTTTGAACCGCATGAAACCTATATTATTGTCTTGAAAATCAAACTTGAAAATTATATAAAATGATTACAGTTGTCTTTGTGAAGGCAATTTGTTTCTTTGCTATTCTTGTGAAGCAGCCAATGATAGAGCTGTATGTGGGGAAGTCATTGTGTAGCAATTTATTTATTAACAGCTTTATTGAGGTATACTATACATACCATAAAATTCACCCATTTTAAATGTACAATTTGATGATTGTTGGTATAGAGTTGCGTAACCATCACACAGTCCAATTTTGGAACATTTCCATCACCCTAAAAAACAAAAAGAAATACAGGACCTATTAGCCATCACCCCCCATTCCCACACCCAGCCCTAGACAACCACCAGTCTACTTTCTGTTCCTATAGATTTGCTTTTTCTGGACATTTCATATAAATTGAATTTTCACCATGTAACACTTAGTGTCTAGCTTCTTTTACTTAGCTTGTTTTCCAGGTTCATCCAAGTTGTAACATGCATCAGTACTTCATTCCTTTTTATTGCCAAATAGAATCCATTATTTGGGTATACCACAGTTTTGTTTATCCATTCATCACTTTATGGACATTTGGGTTGTTTCACATTTTGGCTATTATGACTGATCTCAATATAAACATTAACAAGACTTTGTGTAAACATAAACAATTTATGTTAAATTTAGTGAAAGCAGATTAAAACTCAGTTTAGACCCTCACCTTCAGCCAGAATACTGTTATTAGTGGAGCTTGTGATATTTTCAAATTAAATGTCAGTTACACAAAAGTGCTGATAACTATAATGCTAGTTAATACAAAAATTTGTATAAATTCCCAAGGATTTTATAGAAATTTAGGTATTTATAAGGATTTTTAGGTTGTGCCATTTCTATATCCACTGGCAGCAAACTTAGCATTTTCCAATGGGTACAAAGAATGTCAAGGGGTAGAATGAGTGCTTGCTGGCTTGAGATTAGAGGACTGGTCTGGAGATTAAGAATTCTGCCTTCCTTTTCTATAACCCTCTTTGGTTCACTGGGAAAATCTTGGCATCACACTCCTCAGTTTTCTTGTCTTCAAAATGGGAATAAATGATTCTCATACAAATCCCAAGATGGTTATGAGGTTAAATATTTTCCAGGCATTTAAAGTACCTCAAGTGAAAGGTAATACACAATATAAGCATAAAGAATTTTTGTCAGCAAAGATGAAAGGAAGGTTTTGTCAGCCTTTCGTTATTTCTGGAAAACCTAAAAAATAGATAAAACCACAGAATTTAATTTTGTAGGTTTGAGCAGGCAAAAATGTGATATTCATTTCTGCCAAGGCCAAAAAGTTCATTATTCCAGCAATGTTAAGCCCTTGATTGGAGGAAGTTTTTCTGAGTTCCCAAAAGCTTTCCTAACTATATTCTAAAATGAAATCCTTTCACCTTTTCATCAAACCGCAGCAATATTTTGTTTAGAGCAGAAAGAGAAAAAGTTCTATAGAAGGAAATTAATCCTGTAAGTAATTAACCAGCAAGTCCTCAGTGAATGAGACACAAGGTGTTTCTGGCTTTAAGGAATTTACTCTTCTGAGGGATTTCAAAGTGAATTAAAAATGCAGAAACTATGTCTTATTTAATTTTAGTACCCTATGTCTATTTTCATTCCAGAATGGTATCTGGCCTGATGAAGATAATTTTTTAAATGGTATAAAGTTTTGAGTCTTATAGAAATATAAAAATAAACATAGGTTAAAGATTTATTTAACTCATAATGAGAAAACCAGACATATGTTATAATGAATTCAAAGAGAATAACAATAACAGACACATATATGGATCTGGAATGTTCAAATGAATGTGCAAATGGAAGCTAAATGTGGCTTCTACAGTGCTAAAGTGAAGTCAATTAAACCTCTACCAGACAGGCCTCTGGAATGCTCAGAAAATATTTTTAAAGTTAATGGACAAAAATAACTAATCAGACAATAAAATCTATGGAAATTATAGAAGGAAATTTATAAATATCTATCAGATTTTATTTATTTTTTAATCCTCCCCTGAGGACATGATTATTGATTTTTTAGAGAGAAAAGAAGGGGGGAATATTTATGTGACAGAGAAATATAGATCAGTTGCCTCCCATACATATCTTGACCAGGAATCAAACCTGCATCCTAGGTATGTGCCCTGACCAAGGATAAAATTCACAACCTTCTTTTTTTAAAATTATTATTATTTATTTATTTTTAGAGAGGGGAAGGGAGGGAGAAGGACAGAGAGAGAAACATCAATGTGTGGTTGCCTCTCATGTGGTCCCCACTGGGGACTTGGCCCGCAACCCAGGCATGTGCCCTGACTGGGAATCAAACCTACGATGCTTTGGTTCACAGCCCACGCTCAATCCACTGAGCTATGCCAGCCAGGGCCACAACCCTCTTGATGTATGGGATAATGCTCCAACAAACTGAGCAACCTGGCCAGAGAGATCTGTAAGATTTTATAAAAGAGGAGGGCAGGAATTAGACAATATTTGGATAAGATCAGGGTACAGGGGAAGACAGGAATGGGCAGTTCTAGGCAGGGCAGAAATGGGATGACAGCCTGTTGAAAGTCTAGGACAGTTGGAAGTAAAGACTTGGATTGATTCCACAGTATAGATTAAGAGGTAGGTCACTTATCCATATGTTCCCAAAGAAAGACCTGGCTGTGTCCCCAGTTGCTTTGTAAGTGGAATTAGCCCCGAGGATCCCAGAGTTACATAGGTTTGAGGGGTCCCAACTGTTCCTCACAAAATATTTCATGGATTCACCAGATTGCCCCTGTGCCTCAATATCCCAACTTTGGTCAGTCCTTCAGTCACACAGTATTAAGCACAACTGTTTAAATAAAAATGACATCTGTCTTGGAACAAGAGTAAGTTAGATAGCCCTATATTGGACATTAACACCTCAGTTCCCATTAGCTGATCAGTTTCCTTAAAACAGGAAGTACTCAGGAGTCCATAGTCAAGATGCCACTTTAGCTTTTGGCCAGTTTTGTTCTGGCCAAAACTGTTCTGGCCATATGTGTCTATTCCACAGATTCTTTGGGATAAGAGGAAGGAGTTTCTTCAAAGCATTACACATACATAGACCTATAGATAGTGGTCAGCTTTGCTCCTAATAGTTCTAATGATGAGCTTTTGCATAGGATTCTATCTGACCTGGCTAGAAGATTAAGTCCCTTCTCTTTAAATCATACCTTTATGAGTCCCTTTGAGTTTCATTTAAAAAAAACTTTTTATTATTGTTCTTCAATTACAGTTGTCCCCATTTCCCCCTCATTACTCTCTCCTGCCCTACCCACAGCCTCCACCTTCCAAATTTCAATCCTCCCCTCCTCCCATTATCTTTGTCCATGGGTCCTTTATACAAGTTCCTTGAAGAGAACCTTCCCCTTCTTTCCCTCATTATCCCAGTCTCCCCTTCCCTCTGATTACTGTCAGTTTGTTCTTTATTTCAATGTCTCCAGTTATATTTTGCTTGCTTATTTGCTTTGTTGATTAGGTTCCACTTATAGGTGAGATCATATGGTATTTGTCTTTCACTGCCTGGTTTATTTCACATAGCATAATGCTCTCCAGCTCCATCCATGCTTTTGCAAAGGGTAAGAGATCCTTCTTTCTTTCTGCTGCATAGTATTCCATTGTATAAATGTACCACAGTTTTTTGATCCACTCATTTACTGATGGGCACTTAGGCTGCTTCCAGCAGTTGGCTATTGTAAATAAAGCTGCTATGAACATTGGGGTGCATAGGTTCTTTTCAATTGGTGTTTAAGGATTCTTAGGGTATAATCCCAGTAGCAGAATCACTGGGTCAAAAGGCAGTCCCATTTTAAGTTTTTTGAGGAAATTCCACACTGCTTTGCAACAGTGGCTGCACCAGTCTGCATTCCCACCAACAGTGCACTAGGGTTCCCTTTTCTCCACAACCTCTCCAGCACTTACTGTTTGTTGATTTGTTTATAATGGCCATTCTCAACGGTGTGAAGTAGTATCTCATTGTGGTTTTAATATGCATCTCTCTGATGGCTAGTGATGTTGGGCATCCTTTCATATTTCTCTGGGCCCTCTACATGTCCTTCTTGGAGAAGTGTCTGTTCAAGTACTTTGTCATTTTTTTAATTGGGTTGTTTGCCTTCCTGGAGTGGAGTCATTTGAGTTCTCTATATATTTTGGAGATCAAACCCTTGTCCAAGGTATCATTTGAAAATATATTTTCCATATGGTTCGTTCTGTTTTCATTTTGCTGATACTTTCTTTAGCCATGCAGAAGCTTTTTATTTTGATGTAGTCCCATTTACTTATTATTTTCTTTATATCCTTTGCTCTAGGGGAAACATCAATGAAAATATTGCTGTGTGGAATATATGAGATTTCCCTGCCTCTGTTCTTTACTAGGATTTTCATGGTGTCATGACTTATATTTAAGTCTTTTATCCACCTTGAGTTTATTTTTGTGTATGGTGTAAGATGCTGGTTGAGTTTCATTTTTTTTTTGCATGTAGATGTCCAGATCTCCCCATACCATTTGTTGAAGAGGCTATTTTTACTCCATTTTATGTTTCTCCCCCCTTTGTCAAATATTAATTGACCATAGACACTTGGGTTTGTTTCTGGGATCTCTATTCTCTTCCATTGATCTATGGGTCTGTTCTTCTGCCAGTACCAGGCTGTTTTGATTACAGTGGCCTTGTAATGTAGTTTGATAACAGGTATTGTGATCCTACTTTGTTCTTTCTCAAGATTGCTGAGGCTCTTTGGGGTCATTCATGGTTCCCTATAAGTTTTTGAAATGATTGATCTATATCTGTAAAATATGTGATCGATATTTTAATAAAGATTGCATTGAATCTATAAATTGCTTTTGGTAGTATGGACATTTTAATTATGTTAATTCTTCCAATCCATGAACATAGTATGTGTTTCCATTTATTTGTGTCTTCCTTATTTCTTTCTTCAGTGTTGTATAGTTTTCTAAGTACAGGTCTTTTACCTCCTTGGTTAGGTACATTCCTATGTACTTTATTTTTCTAGTTGCTATAGCAAATGGGATTTTTTCCTGATTTCTGTTTCTGATATTTCATTGTTGGTACAAAAATGCCTTTGATTTCTGAATATTGACTTTACATCATGCTGTTTTGCCAAATTCACTTATTAGGTCAAGTAATTTTTTGGTGGAGTCTATAAGGTTTTCTATGTACACTATCATGTCATCTGCAAACAATGATAGTTTTACTTCTTCTTTTCCAATTTGGATGCCTTTTATTTCTTTTTCTTGTTTTACCACTGTGGCTAGAACTTCCAATACTATGTTGAGTAGAAGTGGTGAAGGCAGACATCTTTGTCTTGTTTCTGATCTTAGTCGAAAGCATCTAAATTTTGCGCATTGAGTATGGTATTGGCTGTAGGTTTCTTGTATGTGGCCCTGATTATGTCGAGGTATGTTCCATCTGCTTCCACTTTGCTGAGTGTTTTTATCATAAATGGGTGCTGTACCTTATCAAATGCTTTTTATGCATCTATTGATGCGATCATCTGATTTTTGTCTTTCATGAATATGAGTGAATGTTTTTGCGTTTTTCCCTTGAGGTTGGGTTCTAGTTTCAGGCTTTTGTGGTCTTAGAAAATTCTTGATATAGTTTTAACATTTTTGAATTTGTTGAGGCTTGTTTTGTGTCCTCTCATGTGGTCTATCTTTGAAAATGTTCCTTGTGCATTTGAAAAGAAAGTGTATTTTGCTTCTTTGGGATGAAAAGTTCTACATATATCAGTTGAGTCATTTGATCTAGTGCATTGTTCCGTGTCACAAAATCCTTGGTGATATTTTTTGTGAAAGATCTCTCCATTTTTGACAGTGGGGCATTAAAATTCCATTCTATAAATGTGTTGCTGTATTTCTCCTTCTTTAAATCCTCCAAGATTTTCCTTATATATTTGGGTGCTCCTATGTTGGGTGCATATATGCTTACAATGTTTATGCCTTCTTGATTGATTATCCCCTTGAGTAGCATGAAGTATACTTCTGTGCCTCTTTTTATGACCTTTGTTTTGAAGTATATTTTGTCTGATATAAGTATTGCTCCCCTGCCTTTTTCTCCTGTCCATTTGCTTGGAATATTTTTTACTAACCCTTCACTATGAGTCTCTCTAGGTCTTTTTTTCTGAGGTGGGTCTCTTGTAGGCAGCATATGTTCAGGTCATGTTTTCTTGTCCACTCAGCTATTCTATGTCTTTTGATTAGAGCATTTAATCCATTTACATTTGAGGTTATTCGTGGTAGGTACTTATTCATTGCCATTTTTCCATACCTGTGTTCCCCTCTCTCTCACTCTTTCTTTCCTTTTCTTAAAGCAGATCCTTTAGCATTTCTTGCAGAGCTGGTTTGGAGGAATTGTATTCCTTGAGGTTTCTTATGTCTGGGAAACTCCTTATTTGGCCTTCCATTTTAATTTAGAGCCTTGCTAGGTAGAGTAATCTTGACTGCAGGTCTTTGCTTTTCATTACTTGGAATATTTCTTGCCATTCCCTTATGGCTTATAGTGTTTCTGTGGAGAAGTCAGCTTATAGCCTTATTGGACCGCCCTTGTATGTTACTTCCTGTTTCTCCCTTGCTGCCTTTAAGATTCTCTCTTTGTCTTTAAAATTTTGCCTTTTAATTATGATGTGATTTAGATTACGCATCTTTGTGTTCATCTTGAATTGGGACCCTCCACACTTCCTGAGTTTGCAAGACTTTTCCCCTTTCCAGGTTAGGGACGTTTTTTCTCATTACTTTTTTCAAACAGGTTTTCTATCCTTTGCTCCTTTTCTTCTCCTTCTGGTAATCCTACAATTTGAATGTTGCTGCATTTCATGTTGTCCTGCAGTTCCCTTAAGCTATCTTCATTATTTTTTTAGTTTTTTTTCTGTGCTGCTCCTTGACCTGGGTATTTCTTTCTACCTTGTTATTAAACTCACTAATTTGGTCCTCTGCTTCATCCAGCCTTCTTGTAAATCCTTCTAGTGTATTTTTTATCTCAGATATTGTATTCTTCATTTCTTCCTGGTTCTTGTTTATAGTTTCTATTTCCTTTCTCATAGTCTTGTAGTTCTCACTCACTTCCTTGCAGTTGTCTGTGAGTTCCTTGAGCATCCTTATAACCATTCTTTTGAATTCTATATCTGACAGTTTGCTTGCCTTCATTTCTTTTTTATTTATTTATTTATTTTTATTTTTATTTTAGTTTATTCAGTACAATTTCTATCTTTTATTCCCATTCCAGCCCACCCACCCATTACTCCCCTCCTCCCTCCCCTTTCCAACCCCCCTAGTTTTGTCCATGTGTCCTCTATATTTGTTCCTGTAAACCCTTCCCTTCTCCCCTGAAATTCCCTCCCCTCTCCCCTCTGGTCACTGACAACTTGTCCTCTATTTCAGTGTCTTTTGTTATATTTTACTTGGTTCTTTGTTTTGTTGTTTAGGCTCCTGTTAAAGGCGAGATCATATGGTATTTGTCTTTC
>CM052552.1:44780898-44795299 GCA_028533065.1 Trachops cirrhosus
TTTCCAGCTCCATCCATGCTGTTGCAAAGGGTAGGAGCTCCTTCTTTCTTTCAGCTGCGTAGTATTCCATTGTGTAAATGTACCACAGTTTTTTGATCCATTCATTTACTGATGGGCATCTAGGTTGTTTCCAGCACTTAGCTATTATAAATTGTGCTGCTATGAACATTGGGGTGTATAGGTTCTTTTGGATTGGTGTTTCAGGATTCTTAGGATATAGTCTCAGCAGTGGAATTGCTGGATCAAAGGGCAGGTCCATTTTTAGTTTTCTGAGGAAATTCCATACAGTTTTCCATAGTGGTTGTACCAGTCTGCAACGCCACCAACAGTGGTTTAGGGTTCCATTTTCTCCACATCCTCTCCAACACTTGTTGTTTGTTGCTTTGTTTATGATGGTCATTCTAAGTGGTGTGAAGTGGTATTTCATTGTGGTTTTCATTTGCATCTCTATGATGTCTAACAATGCTGCGCACCTTCTCATATGTCTGTGGACCATTGTATGTCCTCCTTGGAGAAGTGTCTGGTCAAGTCCTTTGCCTATTTCTTTAATTGGGGTTTTTGTCTTCCTAGAGTGGAGTTGTGTGAGTTCTTTATATATTTTGGAGATCAAACCCTTGTCTGAGGTATCATTGGCAAATATTTTTTCCTATGCGGTTCTGGCTGAATGTTTAGTTCTTCCTTTTGTTTCAAATCATTGATTTGAGCCCTGGTTTCCTTCCCTTCACTGTTGCTTCCCTGTGTATTTTTCTTTAAATTACTTTCCGTAACCTTCACTTTTCCCCTCTATTTTATGATTATATCCAACCATTTCTGTGAGTATCCTGATTAGTATTGTTTTGAACTTTGCATCTGATAGGTTGGCTATATCTTTATCTCTTCATTGTATTTTTGGAGCTTTGATCTGTTCTTTCATTTGGTCCATATTTCTTTATCTCGGCACACCCGTTACATTGTAAGGGGCAGAACCTTAGGTACTAGTCAAGGCAGGGCAACCAACTTTGCTGCATTGTGGCACTGTATGTGGGGGAGGGGTCTGAGAGGGAATAATGCTGCTTGATCTGGCTTTCAGTCAGTTCCCCCGCTGCCCACAAGCAAATTGGTCCCTTCTGGTGCTGATTCCTGGGTGGGTGCATTTGTGCACATTCTAGGGCCTTGTGGGTTTCTCCAACAAACTCTCCTGTGAGTGTGGGAGGTTCTCCCACTGCCACAACCCCCACAGGAGATGACTATTTTTAAAGAGTCACAGAAGATCTAGAGAAGTGGAGAGGTCACCCCTGAGGAACTAGATACAACCAAATAATCTGAAAGGTAAAAATTTTAGATATAGTTGACCTATAAGTAATCCTTGAATAATTGGACTGACATAGTTAAAACCCATATTATTCAAGAATTAACTGCATTTTCAAACCATGGATGAGGAAATGCTCATGTGGAGAGCTGACAAGTTAAACACAGATTTTCAACTGCATGGGAATCAGGAACCCTAAACCTCACTTGTTCAAGAGTCAGCTGTACATTTAAAATAGTCTAAAGGATGGAGGTACTAACAGACATTATGAATATTAGAAACAAATAGAAAGTGTAAAAATTAGAAATACAATAATTAAAATCCTCAAGTAGTGGGCTAGTAGTAATAAACAAAATCCAGATGAATAATAGTAAATAGAAAGATATATCTGCCAGAACTCAGTACAGAGATATCAAATGTACGATCACATAGATAGGTGCATAAAATAATTCAATTAAGTTTAATACCTACACTTTATTTTATTTTTTAAATTAATTAATTTATTTGAGAGAGAGAGAGATCTGTTCTTCTACTTATTTATGTATTAATTGGTTCAGTCTTGTATGTGTCTTGACCAGGGATTGAACCTGCAACCTTTGAGTTTCAGGACAATGCTCTAGGCCTTGACTAGGGCAACTATGCCTTCTTTTAAACATGTAACCTCCAAGATAACTAAATAAAGAAGGAAACTTCCTTAATCTGACAAATGATATGGAACTCTACCAAAACCTATAGCAACTATCATACTTCATGGGTAATGTCTGTACTCTTATCTATTAAAGCGAAGATCAGGAGAAGATTGTCACATAGTACTTCTAATATTCCTATTGTATTGATATTTTGAGACAAAGCAAAAAACAAAGGGAGGATTGGAAATGAAGAAGCAATTTTGTTTTTAGTCTCAAATAACATGATTACCTCTACAACAGGCAAAAGTTGTTGGTCATAAGATCAACATACAAGTAATAATGAAATTCCTATATATCAGTAATAACACATTAGATAATACAATAGAAAGAATCTCATTTACAATGATAACAAATACTATGCACTAACTAAGAATAAGCATAAAAATGATGTGCAGCTCTGGCTGGTATGGCTCAGTGGATTGAATGCTGGCCTGCGAACCGAATGGTTGCTGGTTCAATTTCCAGTCAGGGCACACTCTTGGGTTGTGGGCCAGGTCCGCAGTAGAGGGCATGTGAGAGGCAACCAGTTGATATCTCTCACACATGATGTTTCTCTTCCTTTCTATCTCCTTCCTTTCCCCTCTCTCTAAAAATAAATAAATAAAATCTCTAAAAAATTATGTACAGACTTTTATGTGGAGATATATCAAACATTATTGCAAGATGTTGAAAAACAAAGACTTAGATTGAGAGAAATACCTGTTCAAGGATGAGAAGATTTAATGTCTGAAGGCTGTCAGTTCTCACTAAGTTAGTCTCTAAATTAGTATAATTTCAATTAAAATCCTACCAGAATATTTTATGTAATTTAACAAACTGATTCTAAATTTCATATAAATAAGTCAAACTGTAATGAAAATTTAAGACATTTCTGAAAGGACATTTGCTTAGCCAGATATAAAGAATTATGCTCTAGCCCTGGCCAGGTAGCTCAGTTGGTTAGAGCATCATCTTGATGCACCAAGTCTGTAGGTTCGATCCTTGGTCCGGGCACATACAAGAATCAACCAATGAATGCATGAATGAGTGAAAAAATGAGTAGATGTCTCTCTCTCTCTCTATTTCTCCCTTCTAAAAACCAATAAATAAAAATTAGGTAAAAGAAGAATTACATAAAGCAATAGTGATTAAAACAGAGTAGTTTAGTATTAGAGAATAGATAAGTGGACCAGTGGAATACAATAGAGAGCCCCAAAATAGACCAGATATGTGGAATTACTATAAAATAGCCTTATACATCACCAGAGAAATTCTGAACTATTCAGTGAGTACTATCAGTACATTTGATTACGCATATGTAGAAAACAACAGATTTTTACACCCTACCATTGACAAAAAATACATTTCAAATGAATGTACCTGAATGTGGATATCAAAACTTTAAAGCTGTTAGAAAAACATTAGAATATCTTCATGTCCTCAGCATAAGTCATAAAAAGCACAAGTCAAAATTGGAAATATTAACAAATTGAATTATGTTAAAAATTTAAACTTCTGTATATAATTACATCATAAATGACATTAAAATTTGAACAACTGCTTGGGAGAATACATTTGGAGCATTTATAACCATTAAATGATTGGTGTCCAGAATACATAATCTTCTATACAGATCTTCTATATACAAATTAGAAATAGATAAATCAGAAAAAAGTAGGTAAATGATATGAACAGGCAATTCACAGAAGAGGGTGCACAAATGGCCAATAAACATGTAAAAGAGGTTCACCCTTGCAACTAATTAGGAAAATGCAAACAAAAACAAAAATTAGCTTCTACTTCATACCACCAGATCCATAAAAATAAAAAGTCAGAAAATATGTTGATGGATGTCTGGCAAATTAGGAATAGTACTCAAACACTGCTAATGAGAGTATAAATTATAGTAAGTGCAACTTGGCACCACAAATGAAGTTGAAAATACAAATACCTAGCCATTTCACTTTAGGAATGTATACAAGAGAAAATTTCATTTGTGGTCCCAGAGACATTTGTTGTGTGTTGCAGGATTACTATAATAGCAAAACTAGTAACAACTTAATGTTCATCAAATTAGGATACATTCATATAATGAAGTATTGTATACCTATTATAAATGAACTGGCTCTCCTGAAAAAATATACTGCAATATTTTGAAATGAGAGAAAATTGGACAATTTTGTAAATGGTACGATAGCATTTATATAAACATCCATATGAATATGCATGAAACACAATAAATATATATGTGATGAAGTCGTTGCAACACCGAATGGAAAGATACTAGTATATAAAATTCAGGACAGTGAAAGACAAAAGTAAATGGTACTGGAAAAAATACAAACAAACCTTTAACTCTATCTGTGATTTTTTCTTGTATTTAAAAAAATCTGAAACAAAGACAAAATTCAATTATGTGTTCTGTATACTTGATTACTCATTATGTTATTCTCTGTATTTTGTACTTAAAGTTTTGTTTAAATAGTAAAATAAATATACTACACGAGGTAAACAAGAATTTGAAGAACTATGCTTATTTATAGTTACTTATTAGAGGCCCTTCTCCCTCAAAGCACTTTGAAATGACCCTGCATCTGGTGTAGAATTGCTGTAGGGCCATCGTTTGAGTCAAGATTGTTGTGTATAAAGATTATACAACAGAATGCTATTGGAATGAATACAACCAGATATATGTATAATATGTGATGTGTGTAATATGTGATATAGAATGCATATATGAAAAATATTACTTTTTGTATTGCTCAAGATACTGGTAGAACAAGTCCTTAGTTAAAACTGCTAAGCACAGGCTTAGAACTGAGGAAGTCCCCAAAGGAAAACTCTCTGTACTACCAGGTGAGATTCACATATCAAGACAGGGAGCCAAGACAACAGAGGATGATTAGGAGGCCTTAAGGAGAGATGGAGAAGATAGGATACCGCACCCTAGGCAGAGATTCTGACAGCTAAAATATCTAATTCAGGCTTCTGGCTGCACCTGATAGAGCAGAGGTAAACTTGGAGCAAGCCACCAAGAAAGGACAGCTTCACAAATCTCTTTATACCTCAGAAATACATTAAGGATCTCCATGAGCCTAGCTGTCTTGGAGAGGACCTGTAATGCATGGTGACCTTCTTGCTTTCAAAAATAAAGCATCCAGTAGAGAATTCCTAGGCCTGACTCTCTCCTTCTTCCTCTGGATAAGACTGTGGTTTGCTTAGAATAAAACTACACCTTCTATTGAAAACATTTTTCCTTTCCTATGCATAGCAATGCTACTGACCCATGAACAGTAAGAGTGGACACTAACTTGTTCTCCTGTAATGGAAAACTGAATCAATGTTGTGTCATAAGTGCCATCTTTTTTCCT
This sequence comes from Trachops cirrhosus, assembly GCA_028533065.1. NCBI lineage: Eukaryota > Metazoa > Chordata > Mammalia > Chiroptera > Phyllostomidae > Trachops > Trachops cirrhosus. The sequence goes on from CM052552.1 coordinate 44,786,226, forward strand.
TCCATCACTCTGACTCCCAAATGGTCACCATCAAGCATTATTGTAACATCATCACTCACATTTCTGAGCACTTTCCAAGAGCAAAGCACAATACATGACAGGGTAAAAAAAGGTGTGATGAGTTGTGGCTCCACTGATGATGGGTTTATAATCAGTCCTATACATTTAAGAAACAAATAAAAATCCATGTCTATGGTAAATGCCAATAGGAGTTCCAAATAGTATATACTTCAGGAGGTCAAGAGTGATTGAGGTCTTAATAGAAGTTTCCATTGGTTGGCTAGAGCTTAGTATGGTTCTAGAAGACAACAGCAACATACATTGGAATCATGTTTGCATGATTTTTTTCCACAAAGAATGTTTTTAGATCAGGGATGGCAAATGGATTCTTTTTAAGCTACCACTCCAATCAGTAGGTGCCCAGTATGAAAAAGGACTAAGATTGCTTCTGGGCTGGCAGGAAAGGGCTGGTATCCTTCCCAGGTATATGCCATAGATGCAGCTTGAGTACATGGCAGCATGTGTGTGCCATTTTTGTAAATCATTACATTTGATGTAATGGCCTTAAAATGGCCTTTCCCACTCAGTGAAATCATGCACACATTACCCATGTATGGTCCTGCAACACTAAATTCAAGATTCTGGCCCTGAGCAGTGTGGGTCAGTTGGTTGAGCATCGTCCCACAAATCGAAAGGTCACTGGTTCGATTGCCAGTCAGGGCACATGCCTGAGTTGAGGGTGTTGAGGGTTTGGTTCTCGGTCGGAGCGCATGAGAGAGGGAACTGATCAATGTTTCTCTCCCTCTCTTTCTCCCTCCCTTCCCTCTCTCTAAAAATAAATAAATAAAATCTTTTAAAAATGACTCTCTTCATATGAACTAGTAGACTTTTATAGCTTTATATCTAATTACAGAGTGTTTTATCCTGAAGGTGGCTTCAACAGCCACATGGAATGTTACTGAGATGAATGTCTTTGTTCAAAGTATTGCAATAGTATTTGCTATGTGGGTAGAATCCTGTGGGATGCCGACAGTTTGTGGAATATTTATATGGAATGAACTGGGTTAATAAGGTCACCATTCCTCTCTCTCTCTCCCTCTCTCTCTCTATCCCCTGCCCCTCTCATTTTACAATGCATGTATACAAAAACCTTATTTCCAGAGCTCACATTCAATATTTTGATTTTAAAAAATCATTGTGACAGTGTATGTCAGAAAATGAGTCATACATGATTTCAAATTCTATACATATTTTCCTACATAATTGTAACAACAACAATAATAAAATGTTCATGTGCACACAAAACTTCTCTGAAAGATAATATGCAAGTTGATTTAAGTGCACAGTTTCTGTTTTAAAAAGCAGACATAAATACCTACATCACATTCCCATCAATCTCAAATTGGGTCATCAGCAAGACAATATAGAAAATGCAGTCTCTGCACTCAGAAATACCTCAATGCAAATCCTGACTCCACCATTTTCTAACCATATGACCTTGGATGATTTCTTCAAATATGAAGTGGCAACAATAATAGTTGGCCCACAGGATTGTTAAAAGAATTAAATGAGAGAAATAGGTAAAGCACGTATTAAGTGCCTTGTACATAGTATGGTTTCAATATATTTAAGTTCCTTGCATCTGTTTTATGCCATGTAGTACTTACAGAATATCTGATTCTATCTCTAAAAATTCTCCCCAGTTTTCTATTCTACTTTCAGTTATGAGCAAAGGAAAAAAGTTCCTTCATTTCTGAATGACTTTCTGCTTCTGTTCCTGATCTTACAACTTCCTTCTGGGAATGCAACCCTATGGCCTCCATGACCCTCCATGTCCTTCTCTACTTTTTGTCATCATAGGCAAGGCAGCCCTTGCAGCTTTTCTAACTTTTAGAGTTGCTGTAGGCAACCTGACTGATGCTTTTACTAATAATTACAATGTTCAGAAAGTTATGCTTTGTGGGTATTGAAATAAAGGAGAGTCTATACATAATAGTAGAATATTCAAGTTTATATATTCCTTTAGATCAGGGACTATATGTCATGTTTCTTTGTTCCCTATCATGTCAATAAGTAAACATTTAGTCAGTCTATATTTATTAGATTTAGTCAGTCTAATTATTTATTGGTTGATAATAGGAGAAGAAAGAGATAGCAGGAACATGGGCAAGGGGCCAGAGAAATAAAGGGTTTGAGAAGGAAAAAATGTGAGAAAACCTGGAAAAAGAATGCTAAAGGTGAGGTTGATGTACCTCAGCAGGTCATAGATTTTCAGCATAACAGAAATAAAAAATAAGGAAAAATAAACTCTGTGCCCCAGTTATCCAAATTAGTAATGGACAGTTTGTGGGCCATGAAATGTTTCATTGTGTACCGCTCTATTTTTCTGGGGTATGCATGGCTTCCCTTATAGCCCACTAAGCACACACTTAAGGCTTTTTAAGTCCCTCATGAAAACTCTACCCAGCCAGAAGTAATTTCCAGACTTTATTATGGTTCTGTTGGGAAATTTTATATACTTTTCACCCCAGGAAAGATGTCAAGTATCACTGAAATCTCAACTTCAATGACCTGAATAAAATTTGGAAGGAACTGTGATTTCTCAGAAAACTCTTCAAATGCTAAGCAGCTGAGGCAGAATGCCACTTATAGTCACCTGCTGCTCATCAATCAGATTGATAACAGTGATGCTTTTTTCCAGACTCTCCTCTGAGAAAAGTGAACCTTTCTCCCCTTATTTGCCTTGCCACAGAGACCCAATGCAAGCCACCTCTACTCCACACCCAGAGAGAAAATTACTTGACTCTCCAATCAGTTCGAGTGGCCTACATAAGCATTTCTTAAAGTAGTATTTTAGAGTATCTTAGTAAAATCCATTGCATAAGCATGCATGTGCATGCACACACACTCACACTACCTTGGCTCTATTTTCACCCTACTCTCCCTTTTTATTCCTGCACCATTTTGGGGAACCAACACCCTTTTTCATGAAGTTTCTGTATAGTACTGGCATCACTTCCTAGCCTTTAAAACCACCCACCCTAAAGGATCAAAATGATCAATTTCACTCTTTGAAAGCAAAACTCATCATTCATCTCTCTCTCGATTGCATGAGTGCAGTCTCAGTCCTGAAAGTGACACCTCCTTATGTTTTGTGTTGTAGGCCCTCCCTTGATGCATCCATGTTCTGGTCCTGAGTCCACAGGAGCCATGAGTTTTATTGAAACAAAGGGGCACAGTGCTGAAGAGAAATCAAGTTTCAAAACTCTGGGTCAGCCAGAGCTGCACATCATTTTCAATACCTTGATGTCTTTATCTGCTTATTTCTGTCTCACAAATAACATTATTTATTCTTTTCCTAAAACCGAGCCCTTCCTAAAATATGAAAGTCATAAAACCTCATTATATCACTTCAAGTTATTTGTCAGAAACACCAAATGAGCCCTGGCTGGTGTGGCTCAGTGGATTGAGCACTGGTCTGCAAACCCCAGGGTCATTGGTTCTGTTCCCAGTCAGGGCACATGCCAGGTCAGGTCTCCAGTGGGGGGCGTGCAAGAGGCAACCGCACATTAATGTTTCTCTCCCTCTCTTTCTCTCTCCCTTCCCCTCTGTCTAAAATAAGTAAATAAAATCTTTTTTAAAGACACCAAATGAATATATATGTATACACATATATAAATATATATATAATCTTAATGAGAACATTTCTGTAATCATTTTCAACCAAGTGAGTGCAAGTTCTCTCTCTTACCCAAGTGCTGAAAAATGATCCAAAGTGATATTCTATAGTTCACTAAGGAAGCTTATTCAAATTAATGTAAGCCTACTTGGTTCTCACATGTCGAACTTTTATTTCCCTTGTTTGCATAGATAAGTATTTAAACTTTTCATCCACATGTAGTAATATCACAGACTCTGGATTATTTGTCAAGTGAACAAATCAACATGTGAAGTCCTCAGGCACAAAAGATATAAATATTTCCTAATCATTATCAATGTCTTCCCTTATTTATCTGGCCCCGAGTACAAAAGTCATCATTTTAAAAGCCTTCAACAATTTCACTAATGAGGCTCAGGTTCTAGCAGAAGCCTAGGGATAGAAGCAAAGAAATGTAACTATGGCAGGATTGCAAGGAAGGAGAGCTCTAGATGCCAGCTCTGCCAGAAAGGCATTGTGGCACCTCATAGAAGTCACTTAACCTCACAGACCCACATCTTTTTTACTCATTTTAGATAATGCCAGTCCAATGAACCTTCATGACTCAAAGACTTTATGATATAGAAAGAGTTGGGTTTCTTCTCCTCTCTCTAGTTCAAAACCTGGTCAGCTATGAGAAGAATACCGTTTTGGTACCAGAATGTGTGGTAATAATGGGGTTATGCAAATACTGCAGAAGCACAGTGGTCTTGGATTGCCTCTTACCTTGGAAAGATCTGACCATGTATCACCATACAAGCTCCCTCTCAGGCAGCCCACTTGTGATTCAGGAAGATTATTTTTCTGCAACAAGGCTTTCCCACTGACATTTCTTCAGTGAGAAGAGCATGGCTTTAATTTTGCAATGTGATTAGGTTAAATTCTTCTCCTTAAATAGTTGTTGGAGACTTTGGCTGCACATATGCATCACCTGGGGAACTTTAAAAAATAACAATATCTAGGTCTCAGTCCCAGATTTTGATATTGGTCTAGGGTATGGCCAAGGCATTAAGATTTTCAACCCCCCCCCCCAGATGTTTCTAAATGCAACCAGATTTCAGAACCACTACTGAGGTGATTTAGTACAGTGATTCAAAAGCGTGGACTAAGATTCTTGTTAAAGATTCATATTGAAACAAAGAGGAAGAAAGAAAGAAACCGCCTGGGAAAAGGACCAAAGTAGAAATAAATGGCTCAAGGAGGAAGGATTTGGCAGGTACTGAGACAATGTCCACTATCCTCATAGAGCAAGTGCTGAACAAATCCTGCTGGGGGACAGCAATTCTGTGCAGGCAACTGACTCCCCAGCTTGCCTTCTGGCTTCATGAGAGCCCAGGGGACAGCAAAGGTAATCCTGTGCAGAGATGTGTCTGTTTTCCATCTGTCTTTCTGTGGTCCCTCCATAAACACTGCCTGGTGTGGGGACTGCTAAAAGGGGGCACACTTTCTCCATTTGTCACACTGGGCTGGGCACATGTGCTCAAGAACACAACCTGGCTGTTGAAAACAGGAGCTGAGCCCCCCTGAGGACACTTTGATTTTGGTAGCCAGTAGACTTGACTCATGAGCAAATGATTGCATTTCCTAAACCTGAGCTTTAATTGCCTTTCTTCACAAAACAGACTCCTAGGCCATTTAAAAGAATTGATCTGGCGAAGGCATTTCTTTGGTCGAGGTATTACACTAAAAGCAGTTGCCTGAGAACAAAAGTGATAGGATTAGAAACTGACAGGCCCATAAACTCCAGAGCACTCAGAGAAGTACCTTATGTTATATAGCACCTTGGAGTTTAACAAACATTCCAACATACTCTGTTGGGTTTGGTTCAGAGCATTTCCATGAGGCAGATAAAGCATTAACTATCTTTTGTTTGAACACAAGAACATGAAAGTTCAGAGTGGCTTAGGAACTGGTCCAAGTTGTCACAGCCATTATGCTGGTTCTGGACCTATTTGTTCTCAGTCGAATGTCCTTGTTCTTCACCTGTCCTGCTTTGAATGGCAGGAGCTTGACCCCTAAAAGCCAAACTTCTGTGAGGCTCTCACATCAGCTGAGTCCAGTCAGTGGAAGAAATGGGTGGGAGACTGGATGGAAGGAGGAAGCAGCTGGGCCACCCTTCTTGCCTCAGATAGCTTCTAGTACAGGGGTCCTGTCTTTTCCCTTGGTGAACAAACCAATCTAGTGCCAGCTTAGGCTGGTTGACTCTGGTTCCTTAGTGCCTGAGTCATAGCTTGCTACCCTGCTCACTGTTTTCGTGTTTTCCTGCTGTTGCTAAGTGGCTTGTTTGACTTCTCAGTAATTCCTTTACCTGAGTAACCAGCTCCCTGCATTAAAGTGCTCTGTGTTAAACACTCAAGAGAGTTCTGTTTACTGGCTAGACTCTATCAGGCAGGTCTGGCAGGAAACAGATGGTGCACTCAACAGGGGAACTGAAGGGAGTTGAATGAAGAGGCTGTTTACACAAATGTGGGCAGGTTGAAGGGAAGTAACAGGGCATGCATGGTGGGGAACTGTTAAGGACTTACCTTCGTAAGGTAAGGGCAATGGGAGGATGTTGTTATTACCAGAACCAGGTAAGAGCTACAGTCTTGGAAGAGAAACCTGAAATGAGCTGTGGCTATAAGTAGAGGAATTTAGGAGCTGCTAAACTCACATCCTAAGAGGGAGCAAAATAAATATCTTTCTCTCCTCCCACCCTCCTATCTCCTGCTGGTGTCTCACTAACCAAAGCCAACTAAAAGCCAAGGGGTAAGGGTGATGTAGTCCATTGAAGTCAGTCCCTAGGGGCACGGTCAGGGCTAAGAAGTGAGGAAATGTGTGTGTACTGGTGCATGTGTGCTTGTGTGTGTGTGTTGGGGGAGGAGGAAATAAGTGGAGAGCAGCCAAATTGACTTTGACTAATATAGTCAATAAAATGTTGAGTCAGGACTAGTATCCTGATGTTCTAATTTCATGTCCCAAGTTTGTTCTACTTCACCAGATTGATTAGACACAAGATAAATATGACACATAAATCTTTACCTCTGTAATTATTTTTATTGCATAGAATGTGTTCAATATTTAGGCAATTCAAGCTTTTACCTGTTACGTTGGGATGTTAACACCCTCTCTGGGCATGGTGCCTTCTCAAGGAAGAATAACCTTATAGATCTCTTAAGAATAATCTCATTCTGATCAAGGAGATTTTAAGTAATTCTGATTTTTAGAATGTGTGTGTGTATGTTGCTTTCATTGTTTTAAATGAGCAAATAGATTTATCATTTTAAAAAAATGTACACTTTTATTTTCAAACTTTATAGAAAGATGATTTTTAGGACAACTATGCCTTCAACTCCCAGTCTCATTTCTTGATTTTATATAATATTCTAGAGTTTCTACAAATAGAGATTTTCAAATAGAGAACCTTGTTTTACACACAAGGAAACCTGAGCCCCTAAGGAAAGTAACTTATCCCAAGTCTCCCTGCTAGCTGGGGACAGAGCTGAGACTACACCCAGATCTCCTGTGTCCCTCCAGCTCCACTGTCCTGCTCACAATGCAGACTGGTTTTGCCCTTGCAAAAACATCACTCACTGCCTTTTCCGCTGGAAGCTTTTGTTACACTAATAGCCCTTCAGGTAAAAAAAGGCAAAGAGAGGGAAATGGAGGGGGGAGGGGGAGATGAAGTTGGCTGTGAGGCACAGAGGGGGTGACAACAGAAGGATAGTGGGGAGCACAGCTGTGAGAAGAGTTCCCCGGAGGAGGATGAGGGCTCAGCAACCAACATACTGAATACATAAAAGTAAACACAGGATACAGTGATCCTCCATTGCTGTTCTTTGGGCAAATGCATATGAATTTGTTTTTACTAAAACTAACATCTGTGGAACCATGATGGGCTGCGGCTTTGCCAGACTCAAAGTGCTTTATTGGCTTCTGCGAGGTCGCCCTCCCCCAATTCAGCAGTACAGACCTTTTATAGACACAGGCTTTGTCTGGAGAGGAATGCACAGCTGAACTGGATTGCTTAATGTTCTAGACTAGAGTTGATCTGGTAATTTCTAGGGAAATGTCAGGGAATGTTCCTTATAATTTCACTCAGGTGCATTTAAATACTTAGTATTTTTGTGTGTCTGAGAATTCAGTTTACCTTTAAATAGTATAGCTGTGTGACTGGGTCAGGTTGTCTTCTAAAGTGACAGAAAGCTCAGGTACAAAGCCCTGACTAACAGGAGAAAATAAAATGTGGAGAAATGAGAAAAATCAATAAGCCCCATTGCCTGGTAAAGTCATAACCACAACACTGTCCCCTCAATATTTAAAATCATGTCACTCCACAAAATATTTCAGCAGTTATGAGGTAAAGAAAAGAAAAATTGCCTAGTGGCAAATATGCCCTCTTCTTTCCTTTTCCTTTTGTCTTCCCCTCCCATTGAGTAGGTGTACCCACAATGTCCTGCTACTCTGATTCCCTGAAGCCTCTGGTCACAGGTAGCATTGTACTTATACCCTTCCCTCAAGCTTCAACTGACACTCTCCTCAGCCCATCAATAACACCCCCATTCCTTGAGGGCCCTGCTTGTACAAAAATGGCCTTTAAAATCCCACCCTGAAATTTTTTTTTCTAAACTTCTGGTCACTGAGAAAGTCAAGGTGATTTTCTAATTTATAGTAAGGTATGAATGGCTTATGAAAGTTAGGTATTTTAGTCCTTTTAAGGATATTTGCAATTTAAAAAGTAGGCGCTAAGGCTTTCCAGCCATGATGACCTCCCCAGGATAACACGCCTCTCACTAAGGATCTCCAACCCTCTCCAGAAGAGAAGAAGAAGAAACACAAGAAGAAGCGCCTGGTGCAGAGCCATCAGTTCCCACGCCATGGATGTGAAATGCCCAGGATGCTTTAAAATCACCACCATTGTCAGCCATACACAAACAGTAGTTTGGTGTGTTGCCTGCCCCACTGTCCTCTGTCAGCCTACAGGAGGAAGGAGCAAGGCTGACACATGATGCTCCTTCAGAAAGAAGCAGCTCTAAAGCACCCGAATCAAGGTGAGTGGGGAACCATCCCAATAAACACATTTTGGATTTTAAAAAAATAGACACTGAGAATGAAGCCAAGATCGCTTTTGGGTGATAGAAAAAGAACTGGCCTTGGAATAAAGAGTCCAGGTCCCACATCTGCTACCTTCATCAGTAACTTTAAGCTAGTGACTTATACTCTCTCCCTTACCAAACCTCTGTTTCTTCATCTATAAAAATGTAGATAATTATCTTTTATCATTTAAATTATTTTATTGTTGTTCAATTACAGTTGTCTGCATTTTCTCCCCACCCCTCCCCACAGCTCCTCCAAACCCAGCTCCCTCCCTTGCTTCCACCCTTCCCCTTGGTTTTGT
>CM052552.1:44795399-44880668 GCA_028533065.1 Trachops cirrhosus
CAGTTCTATCCATGGTGTCCCAAAGGGCAAGAGCTCCTTCTTTCTCTCTGCTGCGTAGAATTCCATTGTATAAATGTACCATAGATTTTTGATCCACTCATTTGCTGATGGGCACCTAGATTGCTTCCACCACTTGGCTATTGTAAATTGTGCTGCTATGAACATTGGGGTGCATAGGTTCTTTTGGATTGGTGTTTCAGGGTTCTTAGGGTAAAATCCCAGGAGCGGAATTCCTGGGTCAAAAGGCAGTGCCATTTTTAGTTTTCTGAGGAAATTCCATACTGTTTTCCACAGTGGCTGCACAAGTCTGCATTCCTGCCAGCAGTACACTAGGGTTCCCTTTTCTCCACAATCTTTCCAACACATGTTTGTTGATTTGTTTATGTTTGTCATTCTGACAGGTGTGAAGTAGTATCTCACTGTGGTTTTAATTTTCATCTCTCTGATAGCTAGTGATGCTTAGCATCTTTTCATGTGTCTCTGGGCCCTCTGTATGTCCTCCTTGGAAAAGTGTCTTTTCAAGTCTTTTGCCCATTTTTTAATTGGGTTTTTTGTCTTCCTGGAGTGGAGTCATGTGAGTTCTTTATATATTTTGGATATCAAGCCCTTGTCCAAGGTGTCATTGGCAAATATGTTTTCCTATATGGTTGGTTCTCTTTTCATTTTAATGCTGTTTTCTTTTGCTGTGCAGAAGATTTTTTAATTTGATATGATCCAGTTTGTTTATTCTTTCCTTTATGTCCCTTCCTTTAGGGGACATATCTGTGAAGATGTTGCTGCGAGGAATGTCTGAGATTTTCCTGCCTTTTCCTCTACGACTTTTATAGTGTTATGACTTATATTTAAGTCTTTTATCCACCTTGAATTTAGTTTTGTGTATGGTGTAAGATAGTGATGGAGTTTCATTTTTTTGCAGGTAGCTGTCCAGATCTCCCAACACCATTTATTGAAGAGGCTATTTTTGCTCCATTTTATGCTTCTTCCCCATTTGTCAAATATTAATTGACCGTAGAGACTTGGGTTTATTTTCTGGGCTCTCTGTTCTGTTCCACTAGTCTGTGTGCCTGTTTTTATGCCAGTACCAGGGTGTTTTGATTACAGTGGCCTTGTAATACAGTTTGATATCAAGTATTGTGATCCCTCCTGCTTTGTTCTTCTTTGTCAAAACTGCTGCAGCTATTCAGGGTTGTTTATAGTTCCATATAAATTTCTGAAATGTTTGTTCTATGTCTGTGAAATATGTCATGGGTACTTTAATAGGGATTGCATTGAATCTGTAAATTGCTTTGGGTAGTATGGACATTTTGATGATGCTAATTCTTCCAATCCATGAGCACGGTACATGCCTCCATTTGTTTGTGTCTTCCTTAATTTCTTTCTTCAGTGTTGTGTAGTTTTCTGAATACAAGTCTTTTACCTTCTTGGTTATGTTTATTCGTAGGTACTTTATTTTTCTTGTTGCTATATCAAATGTTTTTTTTTTCTGGTTTCTGTTTCTGATGTTTCATTGTTGGTGTACAAAAATGCCTTTGATTTCTGAGTATTGACTTTGTAACCGGCTGTTTTGCCAAATTCATTTATTAGGTCGAGCAGTTTTTTAGTGGAGTCTATAGGGTTTTCTATGTACACTATCATGTCATCTGCAAACAGTGATAGTTTTGTTTGTTCCTTTCCAATTTGGATGCCTTTTATTTCTTTTTCTTGTCTGATTGCTGTGGCTAGGTCTTCTAGTACTATGTCGAATAGAAGTGGTGAAAGTGGGCATCCTTGTCTTGTTCCTGATAATAGTGGGAAAGCTCTGAGTTTTTGTCCATTGAGTATGATGTTGTCTATAGGTCTGTTATATATGACCTTTATTATTTTGAGGAATGCTGCCTATATTCCCACTTTGCTGAGTCTTTTGATCATAAATGGGTGCTATACCTTATCAAATGCTTTTCCACATCTATTGATATGATCATGTGATTTTTGTCTTTAGTTTTGTTTATGTGGTGTATTACATTTATTGATTTGCGAATATTGTACCATCCTTGCATCCCTGGGATGAATCCCACTTTGTCATGGTGTGTGAATTTTTTAATGTATTGGTGGATGCAATAATTATCTTAATCATAAGATTACTGTGAGTATTATGTGAACTGATGTGAGTTAAAGTACTGGGCATTTCATACACTGTATGCAAATATAAGGTATTATATAACTCAAATATTTCATCAATAATGATAGAATTCTAAGCACTATGATAGAACATGGCCTCCCTGTTGCCATTGCCTTTATACTATAATATGTTCTAGACAAAAATCCATCTTACTAAGGTAAATGCAATGGGTGGAAAGGAATGTTCATGGGATTTTTCCAAGCATAAATACCAAAATCATGGCTACAGTAGTAAAATGAGATCAGCCCAGTCCAGGTAATTGTGTGTAACAATTCTTGGAGAATTTTTTTAGTTCTGAACTTTATGAAGGCAACCAAAGAGATAGTTTAGAAAGAAGTATCTGAATCTATACAAAATCCATTAACAGGAGGCTGATAAATATAGTGTTAGCAGACACCAATCAAGAAATTGCTGGCAAAACAAAACTAACTCATCACAAATTGTCTAGTTGATATTTCATTGCCATTTATATTTATTAATTATATCTACTTCAATTGTAATAATTAAGAACTAGACAAATACTGAAGGAAAGTTGAGTGATACCTCCACTTCTGCCTGTTTTCCCCCAACAGGAAAGTTCTTTGCTCACTACCCAGAAAGATCCAGCCAAGTATATACCCTGAACTTTCCCAGGGACATCTCTACCCATCATCCAGACAGTCACCCTTAAAAAACATTCATGCATACTCTCTATCAGCTTGGAAGGAGTGGCTGATATCATGTGCCTATTTTGTGGACAGGACTTTAGTTTTCCCTGGCACTTTGAGTTTCCTGAGTCTGTGATTTATAAAACCCCAAATCAGGATGTGTACCTTATATAAATGTTTTTAATTTGTGAGGTTCTTTATGTAGAAAGTCTGGCAAATCACACATTTAGAAATTGCCTTAGTTGAAATAAAAGTTGAATTATGTTAAGAGGGTCCATCTTTAAAAATCTAAATCCATACTGTCCAATAAACTTTCTGTAATGAAGTTTTGTGCAGTGGAAGTATCATAACCAATGAGGTCTATCTGAGGTGCAATTATTGCTAATTGAAAACTTTCTGTAATCATTGAAATGTTCTAGATCTTTACTGTTCAATATGACAGTCATTAGCCATTTGTGGTTACTAGGCAGTTGAAATGTGGCCAGTGCAATTAAGGAACCAAATTTTTATTTTATTTTTTAAAAAATTTTATTTATTTATTTTCAGAGAGAGAGGGAGGGAGAAATAGAGGGAGAGAAACATCATGTGTGGTTGCCTCTTGCACCCTACTGGGGACCTGGCCCACAACCCAGGTATGTGCTCTGATGGGGAATCAAACTGGTAACCTTTTGGTTTGCAGGCAGGCACTCAATCTACTGATCCACACCAGCCAGGGCTATTTTATTTTATTTTAATTAATTTAAATTTATATAGGCACATGTGGCTATTGGCTACCATGACAGTCAGTGCAGATTTTGGAATATATAGTAGCCTCACTTATTTACCTTTATTATGACTTTCTTTTGTGGTTACACCTTTGTGCCATCTTTTCTGGGGGTTTCCTCACAATCCTCTAACACCATAAAATTATTACATTTGCTGACATGAGACTTGAAACTAGCATAAAAATGTGTTCATTCTGTGTACAACTATATCACATGTCAAGAGTTCCATACTGGGCCCTGGCTGCTGTAGCTCAGGGGATTGAGCACAGGCCTGTGAACCAAAAGGTCACCTGTTTGATTCCCAGTCAGGGCGCATGCCTGGGTTGTAGACCAGGTCCCCAGTTGAGAGTGTTTGAGATGTTTCTCTCTCACATCCATTTTTCTATCCCTCTCTTTCTTCCTCCCTTTCCCTCTCTCTGAAAATAAATAAATGAATAAATGAATGAATGAATGAATAAATAATCTTTTAAAAAATGTTTCATCCTGGAAACTTAACACAGTTGCATTTAGGAGATTTATTATTTAACTAACATTAGGATAGCACTTACTATGTGTCAAGAACCAAATGCTTTATCAATATGAACCTATTTAATTTCCATTACAAGCCTATTTGATAGGTTCTCTTATCAGCCCCAATTCACAGATGAAGAAACTGAGGTATAAAGAAGTCAATAATTTGCTCTACATGTCATAGTTAACGGAGTGACAAAGTTCAGATTCAAACCTAGGGAGTCTGACTTTAAAGTCCATTTAGTATTAGTTTCCAAGGTTCCAGCTTTTCAGTCTACCTAGTTCTGCTCAGCAATCGTTATCTTTTGAATTCCCACAATACTTACCTTCTGTGCAGGTCACCTAGAGTGCAGTAGAGGGTTTCTGCCAGACCCTGTTGGTGCCAGGATACAGAAATAAAGTGAAAGAGTGGCACCCCTCAATTGAGATGAAGGTACCGCAGTAGTAGGGAATCCTCAGCAATGAATAAGTAGAGAAAGGAGGAAAATTATGAGATTGCTAATCTCCTCCCCCACTCTACATGCATATATTATCCTGCCACATAGAGGAAAATATCTTAAATTATGTATGACTTAATCTTTCTTAGAAGTACACTTTTTTATTATTTATTCTATTACAGTTGTCCCAATTTTTCTCCTTGGCCCCCCTCCACTCTGCCACTCCAGAAGTACAGTTTAGCATTCTGCATTGAACCTCAAGACTGCATGATGATGTTATCTCCAATTCTGCTCTGCTGTTCTCTATTTTCTTTTGTTTTTATGATGTGTTCTTGCAATCTCTGTTAATAACCCCTACTTATTTAATTCAAGCCATGAAGATTCTGGGGTACCTCATACTTAAACTGCTCTCAAATGAAACCAGAAGAATAATGACAGCTAAGTTTCTGGAATCTGGGGGCCTCTCAAGAGCCAAATTTTCCATGCATAAAAGGGACACCAGCAGTTTTCATGTGAAAGCTTTACCTTGACCCTGACAGATGCTGTATGGAATGATCCCCAGAATTTTGCTGGCTTCAGTTGAAACAGCAAAACAGACCAGATATCCAAATGCTCACCTTCATAGAATCATTCAACTTCAGTGTGGAGACACAGAAAAGTCAAAGAATGTAATGGTTGGTTGGTTCTGAAATGAAAACCAGTTTCAGCCAACGATCCTTGATTACTCAGTAACATGCACAGGAAAACTGACAATTTCCCTCCCCTTTTCTTCAATTATACTGCATTCCAAAGACCACACTTTAATTTACTAGGAACCAGGCAACTTTTTTTATGTTTTCAGGGAAAATGGAGAAGAAGAAATTTGAAGAAATATAGATGACAGGTAAACAGTTGTCTGAAATACATTCTTCAGGAGGAGAAGAATCTGCCATCTGTAATGTCAGCCTGGAAACAAATATTTCTGTATTTCAAAATATTCCTCTAGTGGTGCTTTTTTTTAAAAAAAGCTTGTAGTGGAAATAATGCAGAGATATCCCACCTCAGCTGAAATTTAGAGAAAATGAAAGCCATATAAATAAAAAGGCTGAGACAGTGGTTGTCTGACTTAACTACAACTTGAATTTGACATATTTGAATTATTTGTCTTGATATTTCAGCAAGACAATAGTGTTTCTTCCCCAGTAACTAAGTTGCTGTAATTAAGATAGGACAAAATAGTGATGGGTAGAAATAAGTTCACTACTGATTAATGCTTCCCTGATGTGTTTGTGGGAAATATGAACCATAACATGTTCCAGAAAAAGGCAACTATGATTTAATAGATTGGAAGCATTAGTGATGGATGAAGGAACAATTGATATCTTTTTATGCCGGGCCATATTAATTTCTATTTTCACTGATTTTGACAAATATATGCTGTAGGATTTAGTAGAAAATACTTCATTGGTTTAGATCATTAAATAAATATACAATATTTAATGGGGAATGTTTAATTTTTACAAGGTCACCATAGAAATTAAAATTTACTCAGTTCACTAACAATTTAGACATTTTATTTCATTCTGGCAATAATTTAATGAAACATCACAGGCAAAATTAGTTATTTCATCATGGCTTTTGCATGGTAAATGCAAACTTTGAAAAACTGCACTACATGCACACACTCAAAAGCTCTAGTGACCATGAATTGAGATATAGTGAACTACTGGAATTTTTTAAGATCACAAATTGTCAAATGGTGCATTAGCAATATATCAGTTGCAATTACAGTGAAAATGACACCTTGACTTAATATGAAGTGCTATTTCCTTGCCTTAAAAGATTTATTTGAGTATGATGAGAGCACACTAAGTACCCTGGGTTTTTATTCAGGCCTGTGAATTGCCTGCTTAATGTATGCCCACACTATTTTTAGCTGAGTTTTTCTCCATTACTTATGAATGGAGAAAAATACGCTTCCTATTGTATATTTGCCTGATGATTATTGATTTGCATATAACTTAATATGTTAAATCATTATTTTTTAATTATAAAAAGCATTAATATAATACTAGCAATTAAAATATTATTTTAGATTTATATGGCATATATGTCTACCTACTGAATATCTCTGTCTAGATTATGGGCACCTTATACTCAGAGTGTCCAAATTTGAACTCTTTATATTCACACAGAATTTGTTCCTCCTCCTCTGTTTCCTATTTCAGTTAATACCATCACCCAGCTGTCCAAACCAAAAACTGGGCACCATTTTAGATTACCCTTGCTGCCTCATTCAGTTTACCACCAAATCTGATCAATCCTACCTCCTTGATATCACTCAGCTGTGTCTTTGATATCCATTGCCCCTTTCTTATTTTAAGACAGAACCATTCCATGGATAGACTCTTGCCAAAGCCTCTTAACTGGCCTCTGTCTCTGGGATTGTTCTCATATTGCCCTTGAGTGTCCAAATTTGTGATCACGATCTACTAATTTATTATCTTACCTTTTCTCCTTGATTATTTGTATTACTTCCCCCCTTTCTGCCTGACACCCTGGGCTGGTCCTCCCCTCTTCTCATTTCCCCTTACTCTTACTCGTCTTTCAGGGTCCGGCAGTAGTGAGCCCTCTTCCTGGAAGCCATCCCTCTCTCCTTGACATTCTCAGGCTAACTACTTCTTATCACACAGATGGCATTTCTTACACTGTACTGTAATTGGTAATTTACTTGCCTGACTCACAGTACCTTGAGAGGGAAGAATGGGTCTTTTTCAAGTTTGTATTTCCAGGGCCCAGCACATATTTATCAGCCTGCAATAAATAGTTGCTAAATGAACACATGAAATCTAGTATACCTCATACATAATGTTCCCTTCTTGGGTGAACAAGAACTTGTTCTAAAGTGAAGGCAAGGTTGACAGGACAGATGATGCTGGGTACATGTTCTCCATAGCTCTTTTGTGCACATCTTATAAGCAGAGACACTGACTGCCTTTGTTCCAGACTAACTTTTCAAAGATCTTTGTATAGCAAACAGAGTTAGAATTAGATACAGTGTTTCCATTCAGAGTAAAGGGCAGGTTTGTTTACTATCTCATAATGAAAAAGTTAATTTCTCCCTCTACAGCAAAGGTCAATCATGCTTACTGATCATTATAAAACATCAAGTTCCTGCCCTGGCTGGGTAGTTCAGTTGGTTAGAGCATTGTTCCATGCCAATGTTACAGATTTGATCCCCAGTCAGGGCACATACAAGAATCAACCAATGATTGCATAAATAGGTGGAACAACAAATCTCTCTCTCTCTCTCAAATCAATAAATACAAAACGAAAAAATTAAAAGATCAAGTTCTCTAAGCTCAGAATCCTTCTCCTGTAATGTAACTCATATGTGTGTGTCATCTGATCCTCTTGGTGTTGCTCTATGAGAACTGAGACTTAGGGAACCAGTTCAAAAGCTGGTATTCTGGCTACTGCTATTGCTGTGAGGAAGAAACAGTCCTTTGTCTCTGACCCCTAGGTCTCATATCTTCAGTAAGCATCCATGAAACTGGGCTAAGCTAACATGTAATTACATGTAACAATTACAAATAATGTAAAATTTCAAACTTTTTGCTGTTCTTGAAAGTGCTAACTTAGGAGAACACTATATATATCCTGGATATCAAGTTTCCTAGCAAAAGTAGAAAAGAATACTACATATCATGGGATTGATGGTGATCTTATACTGGGGATATGAGTTTGTTTGATGATATGAGAAAAATAAATTGCCCAATTAATGTCACAAGTCATCTTCCTCAGAGGTTAAGTAGTAACATAATTGAGTGATGTGGGCTGAGTTATAGCTATCTACATAGCTCCTGCCAATTGTTGCCCCAACAGAATGAGGAATACTTTTTAGCAAGTAAAGGAAACCTTAAATATAGATTTTTAAAGTCTTTTTTCTATTTTTGTTCAAGTACAGTTGTCCCCATTTCCCCACCACCACTCCCTCCCACCCCACCCATCCCCACCTCCCACCCTTGATCCTACCCCCCCTTTGGCTTTGTCCATAGGTCCTTTATACATGTCCCTTGATGGCCCTTGCCCTTTTCCCCCAGTATCCCCTCCCACCTTCTCTCTGGTTACTGTCATTTTGTTCTTATTTTATGAGAAATATTCTGGTTAATAAATGTTGAGAATTTGCATTTTTTAATAACACATTTTACATTAAACTAAACAAAAGCTCACTGCTATGTGCCACCTCTGCATTAGAACAAATGGAAAATAGCTCAAGTCTTGTGAGCTGTTTGTCCATAGGTACCAGAAAGAAAGTGAGGTTCATACACAGATGCCAGTTAAGTCAAGGTTGATCAGGATCCTTATCCCAACTCCCTATCTCTGAGATAAAAGTACCCATCCTTTTTCCTCTTTCATGTATGGTCTATTGTTGACTGCCTATTTTTTTTTGCTTATTTTTCTCTAATTATAAGCTCCATTTGTGTTTATGTAAACCAAATTTCACCCAAGTTGATTCATGGTATTTTAAAAAATCATAAGACAGCCTTGGCTGGTGTGATTCAGTGGACTGAGTGCTGGCCTGCGAACCAAGGGATCACTGCTTCAATTCCCAGTCAGGGCACATGCCTGGGTTGTGGACCAGGTCCTCAGTTGGGGCCATGTGAGGGGCAACCACGCATTGATGTTTTTCTCCCTCTCTTTCTCCCTCCCCTCCCTTCTCTCTAAAAATAAAAATTAATAGAATCTTAAAAAATAAAACTTTAAAAAATCATGACAGAATCATATAAATAATAATATCTAACATTTGTTGAGCATTTGCTGTGTATCAAGCACTATACCAAGAAATTCGCATACATTATTGCATTTAGCTCTCATAACAATCCCTATTTTAGAGTTGAGGGAAAAAATATCTGATAAGGTAGTTGCCAGGGTGGGATGGGAAGGGAATAGAGAGTTGTTTAATACATATAGAGTTTCAGTTTTGAAAGATAAAAAGAGTTGTGGAAATTGCACAATAATGTGAATGTATTTAACATTACTGAACTGTACACTTAAAATGGTTAAGAAGGTGAATTTAATGTTATATGCATTATGGCACAATTTTTAAAATAAATAAATATGAAAAATTAAAAAAAGACTGGAAGAATACAAGCCAATATGGAAGCAGTGGTTATATTAGAGGAGTATCACTGGAATGACAATATTGAGAGGGTGCATTTTATCTAGTGTACTTTTCCTTTTTTTCACAAATAGGATTTTTTATTTGTCTCCATTAAATGTCTGAATTTTAAACATAGTCTTGGACTGGAGACTCATATCTGCCAGCTTATTCAACTTTAATATCTGCCTCATCACCAGTAGCTTTTCCAGCACTGCTACCTTCACCGTGAAGCCCCATGAGTTTTCCCAGTTCAAACTTAGGTTTCTTTAGCATTTTGACTTTTCTAACAATTACATCATGGAGCAAATAAATAAATTTGGAAGCTTTGTCTATGTCTTTTCCAATACTATCTGGAATCAATTTATTGACCACTTCTTTCAAGTCATTTGTCTGTACTTCTTGGGTCATGATTTCCATCATCTTCTTCCAGATTTAGTGGACCTGTTGATGCTGAGCATAGAGGTCTTCTGAATCTGATTATTGTGTTTTTTAGTAAAATCAACATGGAATTGATAAAGCAAATAACCACTGGTAGTCTTGACATCAAGATGAGCTTCAACCATGGTCTGCCAGTTTTTGACCATGGAACACATTTTGTCATGGGTAAGATCTATGCCATGAAAATTAGTTAATCCATTTTTAACACCCTCAGTAATTAGCTTGAATTTTCTAAATGCGACTTCATCATTCTGCAGATCAGCTAGGCTCACTTCAAAAAGTGACCCTCGAGACTAATGTTTTTCCAATATTTCTTACATTGAGCATAGCTGGTGCTTTCATATCGTACCAATCTTTCTTAGAAAATGAGTTAACCACTTTGTTCCTGGCTCATCTTTTGCTGCTTTTCTAATGTACTTGTTTTTGCCAACTGCCATGGTGTTACTCAGAGAGCCAAAAGATGTTGCACTTCTCCCATTTACAAATTTGCAACAATAAACATAAGAAATAGTTCAGAGTGGAGTTAACAGGTGAATACTGTATGAAATACCACATGGGGTACACCAATGTGTCCATTTCTGGACCCATCTCTTCCTTTGTTTTCCAGCTTCTGCTGTGCCTTCCGCATCACTTTGTTCATAAGCAGCCATTTGGCTGGGTTCATTGGCTTCCTAATGAATACTAGTGTACAATATTCCAGAAGAAATAAAGTTGTGATTATTTTAAGTGATACATAAACCCATTTAACAACCCAACTTACATAGTTTCATTATGGCCAAGAGCTAAAGGCCACTGTACGGGATTCTCTGTTCCCTCTTTCCTCAGAGCCCAACAACTCTGTCCCCACAAAGAATTAAATCATACTTTTTGGTGAATACATGAATATTCATTAAGCATGACCATACACAAAACAGGAAACGAGTTTCCTGAGGCAAGTTCACAACTTTTTTGGAGGCAAAAATGTTGAATTGGAGAGAAAAAAATTCCAGTAACTTTGTAGAATGGGCTCAGCTTATATTAGTGAGAGGTTCCTGTGTTTGGCAGGCATTGGCCAACTCAAGTTAGAGCTAGGAATTTCACCTTCCAATGTGAATGTATACATAAGGATCATTAGGTAATAAGTATACATAAAATACATTTTTAAAGACTTGATAAAGAGAGACTTTTGAGAGGGCTGCTGCAAGGTGGAGGGAACCATTAATATAGAGATAAGACCTGCAAGCATCTCCCGTAACATATATTTTAATACTCAGGTTATTAGCATCACATGCCATTCAGAGTTATATAAAAATATTTTAGTGTTAATCCTTGCGACATACCTAGGGCTATGTTTAATCACACAATTGAAAGTTTTGAAGTATATGAAGATAATGAAATGTGTTCAGTTCTCACTTTTATTTAGTAGTGGGCCAGTGGATGGATTTTAAGCTTCCCTACTACTAATTATAATGCACTGAATAGAAAACCAGGGGTTCTGGGGATAGCCAGATTTTGTGGTGTTAAAAACTGAAATAATGCATCAGTGTTATATTATCTTGTTACAGATATGTAACAAGATATTCTGCTATCATTGTAAAATAGTTTTATTTTTCTAGGAGAGCTTCAAATTTAAATATTCTGTCCCACTTTCAAAAGGGGTCAAATATATGGTGATAGAAGAAGATTTAACTTTGGGTGGTGGGCACACAAGGCAATACACAAATGATGTGTCAGAATTGTACACTTGAAACCTATATAATTTTATTAACTAATGTCACTCTAATAAATTTAATTAAATCTAAGAAATTGCTTGGAATATTTTTTCCAACCTTTCACTTTCAGTCTGTGTAGGTCTTTTGTTCTGAGGTGGATCTCTTGTAGACAGTGTATATGCAGGTCATATTTTCTTATCCACTCAGCTACTCTTTGTCTCTTGATTGGAGCATTTAATCCATTTACATTAAAGATTATTATTGATAGGCACTTATTCTTTGCCATTTTTCCTTTTGTACCTGTGTTCCCCCCTCTCTCTCTCACTCTTTTCCTTTCTCTTCTGATAGCAGTCCCTTTAGAATGTCTTGCAGTGCTGGTTTGGTGGAGGTGTATTCTTTTAACCCTTTGTCTGGGAAACTCTTACTTCACCTTCCATTAAAAATGAGAGCCTTGCTGGATAGAGTAGTCTTGGTTGTAGGCCTTTGCTTCTCATTACTTGGAATATTTCTTGCCATTTCCTTCTGGCTTGTAGTGTTTCTGTTCAGAAATCAGCTGCTAGCCTTATCAGATCTCCTTTGTATGTTACTGTCTATTTCTCCCTTGCTGCCTTTAAGAGTCTCTTAGTCTTTAAAGGGAAACTGACAGTGACCAGAGGGGGGGTGGGGGCTAATGGGGGAAAACAGGAAAAGGGCCAGCCAAGGAACACAGATAGAGGACTTATGTGCACGGACAATATGCAGGGGCATTGACTGTGGGAGTGGGGGATGATGGGGCAGAGGAGAGCAATGGGGGAAAATGCCAGACAACTGTGACTGAACAGCAATAAATAAAATAAAATGTTTATTTTTCTTCAAAAAAATAAAATTGTTTGGTTATGAGATTAAAAACAACAAGAAATTGTTTAGCAAAATAAACCAATCATAAAAGTGTATATTTTTCATGATTCCATTGAAATGAAAGTCCAGTACCATAGATCTATTTGTAAAGGGCATGTAAAAACATTTAGGAGTGATAGAAATAGTCTACAACTTTATTTGGATGTTTCTTTCTTTGGTGAATACATTTATTAAATCATATCTTCTTTAAATGTGTAGATTTTATTGTATATAAATTGTATCTCAATAAAGCCATCAAACAAAGAATTAAATGGAAACTGAAATAAATTCTTTTCCAAAATTAAAACAAAATGAATATTTGTGTTCATGTAATTTTTTAGTTTCCTAATATTGTCATAATAACAATGGGCTTGTCAAAACATCTTAACATATTCCACTGCAACAAATTATAGATAGTCGTTTGCAAAACTGGCAAAGCAATCTTAACCAAAGGGAACAATTGCACATGTTCTGTGACGTTTACAAATTGTCAGAAAAAAACAAAAATTTCTTACTATTGATTATAAATATATAGGAAAATGAAAAATAGTAAAATTAATATATATTTAATAACTGCAATTTAAAACATTGGACACATTGAGAATTAAAATATTTTTCCTTGTACAAAACTAAGAGTAGTTTGATCAGTGCTTTCCTCTTTCTCATAATAAAAGTTTCATGGATTAAGGACCTTTGATATGCCTTGACAGATTTTCATACTCCTTTCTAAGTATGAATCAGCTTCCAATATTTTATCCTGTGTACTTTCATTGTTGTTAAATACCCCAAGACTTCATTAAATGTGAAGCTTTTCCCAGTGTCACTTCCTCTGGAACATCTTCATTCTTTTCACCACAACTTCTTTCTTCATTTATAAGTTTGATCAATTCCCCTTCATTGAGTTCTTCTGACTGCATCACTAGAGTCTCTTAAAGATGAGGCACGGTCAACATTTTCACATTCATCTATTTCTTCTATAACTCCATGTATTTTCAATTCAAATTCTTCTCCCAATATTACCACTTTTTGTTTCTTTGCTGCAGTTTTATCTTTGTTGGCCAATTTCTTGTTTCTGTATCTATTGTAAAAATGTCACATGGATATATCACTGGCTAACAAGAAGGCAATTGAATTACATGCTTTGCTGTCTGTATATAAACTGAATAACAAATTCACAGTGGCCAATCACCAACAGGCTTTCAAAGATATGATGTGATTGGTCACTGATTGTGATGCACATCTGTTATTTATGTTGTGATTTGTGAACCAAAGAGCAGTGAAGTCTGTATTTTATGCAATTACTCAGTGTTAATATACATGGTAACTGAATCAGGTTGTTGGGGGACTAGTGTTATTAATTAAACTGTGGTATCTAAAACATTTGTATATCAAAACCATGCAAAGCAAGGACAGCCTGTATAGCGAAACCATGAGATCCTATAGCCTCTATTTCACAACTCTGAGTAAATGAGTGTTTTCCCAGGATTAGTATCAGAATTTAATTTGCACAAGGAACTTGGCAATCATCAGATGACCCAAAATGTCCCTAGAACTTTTATATAAGTGTTTCTCCATGCCACACAGAGGGGAAGATATCTTGGGGTTATGACCAAAACACTTAGATAGCTGGGACTGAAGACTTGTAAAGAAGAGGAAAATACCAGATCCAATGTCTATCTGAAAGGATTGTGTTGGATGTATGAGGGCTCACATGAGGCAAGAATCTGGTGGTAACTGACTTGCACAAGATCCCTGGGAAGACAGGTAGGGCTCAGTCACTGTCTCAAATTTGAATTTTTTTTAAAGCATTACATTCACCAGCCAAGGGGACTTCCTGGGCAGCTGCCCACTAGATGTTGCTGAGAAAGGAAATATGCACTGCTGGGCAACAGAAGGATCTGTGACTATTCCAAGTATTATATAAAGTTGCAGGCACTTTTGAGATAAACATTGGAAAAATCATCCAAGAGGGGTTGTTTTGGATTTCTTTGGCTACTATGTATAATATACATGATATTTTGTAATCCTCACACAGAAAAGCTTACTCTTTCACTCAACAAATAATTAATGAATATCAACTGTAGCTTGCACTATGCAAGGCTGTGGGATAAGGTAGTTAGTAATAACAAGTGTCAGGAAGGTAATGATCAAATGGCTAGTGACAGAATTGATCATTTAATTATAATCAAGGTTTGGAGATAAGTGCCACAGAAAAAGATTCATATGGTAGCATGATAATGTATAAGGAGCAACAGGTGTTTGCAGAAGGCTTTCTTGAGGGAGTGACAGTTGAGTTGAACCTTGAAATGCAGGTTGGTTTCCCAAAGACCTGGCATGCCCCCCATATTTGGAAGACCTATGTTTTTACATAGAAAAGTATTTCCCCCATATTTCTTCTGTAGACTAAAAGAAAACTCCTCTAAGTTCTATGGATTTACATTATTTTTTACAGAACACAAGTTTTCAAGCCAGCCAGGCCTGCTGTGAATCTCATTTAGAGCTTACTGTGTAAGGACCTGTGCTGATCTACCTGTCTTGGCCCACTTTCTTACTCTCATCCTGTCTTCCTCATTTCCCTACTCTGGCTTGCCATGCTCCTAGATTGGACATATAGTGTTGACAACTTGGCTACAAACTGGCCCTTTTGAGCACCTCTAATTTTCTACTCCAGTGTCTAGTCCTCCTACTCTGACACAGTATCCACCAGCATGGCTGCCCCTTGATTGACCACAGCCTTACTCACAGAACCCAGATAATTTTATTAAATGCATACTGTAAGAATTTCAAGATCTTCAACTTAGTGCTATTTAAATGCAAGGTCTATAAAGGCAGAGACAGTGTCTCCCTCCTCCTGGGAAGTACTCTTGGCACAGTCATCAGCAATTCACCTATAAAAACCCAGTTCTCCACCCCCTTGACAGGAGACATGGGTATAGCTCTGAGATGTGTGCTCGACAGTCTCCCAGAGGTCCACAGTGGGACTGAGCCACAGTTGTCCAAAGTGATAACATACTTGATATTACAACAGTTATTGGCTGCCTTTCCTTCCCTGTTTTACTTGCACACTCTCTTGCCAGTGTTTCCTGGGATTGTCTCCCAAATAAAGTCTTTTAACTCAAAATTTTGTTTCAGCATCTGTTTTAGGGAGAACACAAATTCAATCAGCTTCCTTCCTTTAAGGGAGTGCCATCTTTCTGGCAATATGTTAATTATTTGATATGCCTCATCTCACTTAATCTTCAAGAGAACTCTGAGAGGTATTTGTCTTTTCTCCTGTCTTGCAGATAAGAAATTGAAACCCTGAGAAGTAACTGGCCCTAGATTATACAGTAAGTTAACAGTAAAGCCAGGATTCTGAACTAGACCATCTGACTCTAAAATTGCCTTCTTAATCACAACCCAGTGTTAAGTTTAGAATCACAGTTTTGTTTTGTTTTGTTTTTAGTAATGAAATTGCTACATTAACTTAAACTGAGTTCACCAAGTATCACACCAAAGGTCATCTGCATACATGACTTCTCTCAGAATGATTTGCACTCACTCTGCTTTTGATTTGCCAGTCCTACTTTAAGGTAGTCTGGGTTCAACAGTACTCCAAGATACAGATTACATTTTCAATTGTGAATGTATACAATATTAATGGGGTAGTGTTTATTACCCTAATGGAGAAGAGGAAGAGTATTCCCAAGCAAATTGTCTAGAGTTTTATGCTAATTTTCACAAAATCCAAATAGGGTCCAAAGGAAAGAAGTTTAATGGAAAAATACAATAAAAATAAACTTTTTCAAAAAGTTGACACATATAAAAGCTAAAATATGAGTGTAAATCTTACTTCATATTTCAAGATGGGGTCAACAAAAGGTGGTTAAAAGAAAATGGAAATTTTTCTATCTGAAAGGCAAAAAGAAAGAGCAAGCAGTGGGAGCTAAAATTCCAAAAGACAGCTGAAGAAGTTCTGAACTGTAACTCCCAGGGTTTTAAGTGTTGAGATGAGTTTTCTTCATGTGAAACAAAAGGCAAATCAGTTAATGAGACTGAAGGTGAAGTGTTATGAATCTGTAGAGAAAGCAAGCTGACAGCTTGGTTGGTATATTGAAGGAGAAGAGGAGAATAAATGGAAGATTTATCAGTCAAAATTTACAGATACCTTTTTAACCTAAGAAATTAACAAGAATTTAAATGGGGAAAATGCTTTCATCTTAAATTAAATGGTTAAGAATTATGGGTGCTGACTGTAAGCAGGGAAGATTTGTCCAATTGATATAAAATTTTATTGATGCATCTAAGGGTGAAATAAGACAAAATCGTGGAAATAGACTACCTATAAATTAGAACTGAGAATTAATGTCTAATGCCCCTGAGGTATCTATCCAAGAAGGCCCAAGTTCTATGTGGACCAACCTTCTGGTCCCAACAGAAACAAAAATAACGGGGCCCAAGGGTCATAGAGGCAAGAGTAGCAGTATTTGAGCATTTTGTCTTCTCTCCATCTTTTACTTTCCATTTAAAGCCCTGATCTTTAGCATAGGTTAGCTCTTAACCACATTCCTTCTTTGTTTCATCACTTGCTGCTTTTTCTCTGAATGTTTAGTAAGACAGTATATCTGGTGAAAATTTCCACTTAGCATCTTGACCATTCTTGCGACCTCCACCATGCAGACAGCCTCAGACTTCAGAGTCCATATTGGTTCTGGATTTGTTCCTAAGGGTTGTACTCTAAACATGAAGATTACTACTAAATAACTGACACAATGCTGGGAGAACACCAGTATCAGGTGCCTTCCACCTTCCAAGACAGAACAGTAACTCGAAGGTCATAGGACACATTGGTTTTGCCCCTCCTCCACCCCCATTGCTTCATGTTTAGAGCTGTGACCAGAGCTGGACCAGGTCAGTGCCCCTTATGATCATCCTCCATGGTCTGTGCACTGAGACATTTTGTTAACTTCCAATGGGTCACACACCTATTCTTTCCTGTATCATAACACAATTGCTCCAAAGTAGGTGTGTTATTCAGGGTTCTCCAGAGAATCATGACCAATAGGAGACTATATATAGATATAGATAGAAAGAGACTGAGAGAAAGAGATTGATTTATCATTAAGAATTGACTCATATATTATGGAAACCGAGAATTCCCAAGATCTGCAGTTGGCAAGCTAAAAGACCTATGAGAGCTGGTGGTATAGTTGCAGTTGGAGTCTTAAGACCTGAGAATCAGGAAAGCCAATGGTTTAAGTTGCACTGTGAAGAAAGAAGGCTGATTTCAGAGCTGAAGTGGTCAGGCAGGTCAAGTTCCCTCTTACTCAGTTTTTTGTTCCATTCAGTTCTTCAATTGATTAGATGAAGCCCACCCACATTAGGGAGGGAGTAAATCAGTCTGTGGATATAAAGGTTAATCTCAGCCAGAAACACACTCACAGACACACCCAGAATAATATTTGACTAAATGTCTGGGCAGCCTGTGGCTGAATCAAGTTGCTATACATTAACCACATCAGTAAGATTACCCCTCAAGTAAGTGGTACCCACTTTCTAGGCGATATTCTGGGAGAGCTTCCAACCCCTGCTCAAAAACCAGTATGTCTAAATTACCCTTCTGTCAGTTCAGGAATAAATTAGAATGATGGAAGTATTTTTATGTATGTATATATGTATGTACTTCTTTATTTTTTAATAATAGTGTTGTAATGATCCAGAATACGGATAAAAATCCCTTATTTCTGCTTCTGTCTCTTCACCCTCTGGAAAGCCTTGAGAATTTATGATCAGGACCCATGATTTTAAGTTTTTTATTTTTTTTAATGTTTAAGTATGGCTGTCTCAATTTTCCACCCACCACTGCCCCCTGCCTTATCCATCCTCATCTGACATGCTCAATCCTACCCCCTTTGGCATTCTCCATGTGTCCTTTAAACATGTTCCTTGACTATCTTTCTCCTGTTTTCCCCATTATCCACCTCCCCCCTCCCCACTGGTTATTGTCAGATTGTTTTATATTTCAATGTCTCTGGTTATATTTTGGATACTTGTTTCTTTTGTTGATTAGGTTCTACTTATAGGTGAGATCATATGATATTTGCCTTTCACTGCCTGGCTTATTTCGCTTAGCATAATGCTTTCTAGCTCCATCCATGTTGTTGCAAAGGGTATGAGCTCCTTCTTTCTTTCGGCTGCATAGTATTCCATTGTGTAAATGTACCACAGTTTTTTGATCCACTCATTTACTGATGGGCACTTAGGTTGCTTCCAGCACTTGGCTATTGTAAATTGTGCTGCTATGAACATTAAGGTGTATAGGTTCTTTTGGATTGGTGTTTCAGGATTCTTAGGGTAAAATCCCAGCGGTGGAATTGCTGGGTCAAAAGGCAGTTCCATTTTTAGTTTTTTGAGGAAATTCCATACTGTTTTCCACAGTGACAGTACCAGTCTGCATTCGCACAAAGAGTGTGCTAGGGTTCTCTTTTCTCCACAACCTCGCCCGTACTTGTTTGTTGATTTGGTAATGATGGCCATTCTGACTGGTGTGAAGTGGTATCTCATTGTAGATTTAATTTGCATCTTTCTGATGGCTTGTGATGCTGGGCATCCTTTCATATGTCTCAGGGCCCTCTGTATGTCCTCCTTGGAGAAGTGTCTGTTCAGGTCCTTTGCCCATTTTTTAATTGGGTTGTGTGTCTTCCTGGAATGGAGTCATTTGAGCTCTTTATATATTTTGGAGATCAAACCCTTGTCTGAGGTATCATTTGAAAATATATTTTCCCATATGGTTAGTTCCCTTTTCATTTGAATGATGTTTTCTTTAGTCATGCAGAAGATTTTTATTTTGATAATGTCTCATTTGTTTATTCTTTCCTTTATGTCCCTTGCTCTAGGGTATATATCAGTGAAAATATTGCTGTGTGGAATATCTGAGATTTTCCTGCCTATGTTCTCTTCTAGGACATTGATGGTGTAACAACTTATATTTTAGTCTTTTATCAATCTTGAGTTTATTTTGGTGTGTGATATAAGTTGGTGGTTGAGTTTCACTTTTTTGCATGTAGCTGTCCAGATCTCCCAACACCATTTGTTGAAGAGGCTGTATTCACCCCATTTTATGCTTCTGCCCACTTTGTCAAATATTAACTGATCATAGAGACTTGGGTTTCTTTCTGGGCTCTCTATTCTTTTTTTTTTAGATTTTATTTATTTATATTTAGAGACAGGGGAAGGGAGGGAGAAAGAGAGGGAGAGAAACATGAATGTGTGGCTACCTGTCATGCACGTCCTACTGGGAACCTGGCCCACAACTCAGGCATGTGCCCTGACTGGGAATCGAACCTACAACCCTTTGGTTCACAGGTCCATGCTCAATCCACTGAGCCACAGCAGCCAGGGCTTAGGCTGTCTATTGTGTTCCATTGATTAATGTGTCTGTTCTTTTGCCAGTACCAGATTGTTTTGATTACTGTGGCCTTATAGTACAGTTTGATATCAGGTACTGTGGCCCCTCCTAATTTGTTCCTCTTTCTCAAGATTGCTCAGGGTCATTTATGGTTCCATATAAATTTTTGAAATGTTTGTTCTATATCTGTGAAATATGTCATTGGTATTTTAATAGAGAGTGCATTGAATGTATAAATTGCTTTGGGTAGTATGGACATTTTGATGATGTTAATTTTCCAATCCATGAACATGATATATGCTCCCATTTGTTTGTGTCTTCCTTAATTTCTTTCTTCAGTGTTATGTAGTTTTCTTCATACAGGTCTTTTACCTCCTTTGTTAGGTTTATTCTTAGGTAATTTATTTTTATTGTTACTATAGCAAAAGGGAATTTTTCTGATTTCTGTTTCTGATATTTCATTTTTGGTGTACAAAAATGCCTTTTATTTCTGAATATTGACTTTGTATTTTGCTATTTTGCCAAATTTACCTATTAAGTTGAGTAGTTTTTTGGTGGAATCTATAGCATTTTTTATGTACACTATCATGTATGTCATCTGCAAACAATGACAGTTTTGTTTCCTCCTTTCCAATTTTGTTTCTTCCTTGTCCTCTTTTTCTTGTCTGATTGCTGTGGCTAGAACTTCCAATACTATGTTGAATAGAAGTGGTGAAAACAAACATCCTTGTCTTGTCCCTGATCTTAGTGGGAGCGCTCTAAGATTTTGCCCATTGAATATGATGTTGGCTGTATGTTTCTTGTATATGGCCTTTATTATACAAGGTATGCTCCCTCTACTCTCACTTTGCTGGATGTTTTTATCATAAATGGGTGCTGTAACTTATCAAATGCTTTTTCTGCATCTATTGATGTGATCACGTGAGTTTTGCCTTTCCTTTTGTTTATGTGGTGTATTATATTTACTGATTTGTGAATATTGTACCATCCTTGCATTCCTGGGATGAACCCCACTTGATCATGGTGTATAATCTTTTTAATGTATTGGTGGATGCAATTTGACAGTACTTTGTTTAGGATTTTAGCATCTATGTTCATCAATAATATTGGCCTGTAGTTTTCTTTCTTTTTGCATCTTTATCTGATTTGTGAATTAGGATGATGCTGACTTCATAAAAAGAGTTTGGGAGTCTTCCCTCTTCCTGGATTTTTTGGAATCATCTGTGAAAGACAGGGGTTAGATCTTTGTTAAATGTTTTATAAAATTTTCCTGTGAAACCAACTGGTCCAAGGCTTTTGTGTGCCAGTCGTTTTTTGATTACTGCTTCGATTTTACCAGCTGTTATCAGTCTGTTCAGGCTTTCTGCTTCTTCTTCTATCAGTTTTAGAAGATTATATATTTCTAGGAATTTTTCCATTTCACCCAGGTTTTCAAATTCCTTGGCATGTAGTTGTTTATAGTAATTTCTTACAATCCTTTGTATTCATGTGGTATCAGTTGTAATCTCTCCTCTTTCATTTCTGATTGTGTTTATTTGGTTCCTCTCTCTTTTTTTTCCTTGATGAGTCTGCTTAAAGTCTTGTCAATTTTATCTTTTCAAAGAAATCGCTCCTGGCTTTATGGATCCTTTGAATTGTTCTTTTAATCTCTGTGTCATTTAATTCTGCTCTGATGTTGGCTATTTCCTTCCTTCTACTCACTCTGGGCTTTGTTTGTTGTTGTTCCTCCAATTCTTGTAGATATAGGTTTAGGTTGTTTATTTGAAGTGTTTCTTTTTTAGGTAGGAGGACCCATGACTTTTTAGACTCATTAGAACAGTAAAAGAAAGAACCGATAGAAAAAAAAAGAGAGAGTCATCTAATACAATATGGCAAACTCCTGTTCATTAAGAAATATTATAAATTTTAATAAAAAGTTTGCCCCAAACTCGGGGTTGATTTCTTGATATACCACTAGTTGGTCAGTCCTCTTCTCCGCTAGCTTCCAACTCTGCTCCCTCAGTCTGCGTTTACTCCTGGAAAGTTACCATGGTCAGTCACCAGGAGGGTCCTTCCTGTCCATACTTACATTACATGTTGGTTGGGATTTTCTATTTATGAAGAAAGACAGTATTCAGATGTCTTATGCCTTATTCTACACAAGGTTAACCAATAGCCACAAGCATGATGAGTTTTAGTAACTGAAATTCCTGAATTTCTTTGGGGTCCATTTGGGACCAGATTTCATTGCAATTTTAATAATCACTCCTGGTTGTTATTTTGGTTTTGTTTGTTTATTTGTCTGTTTTGTTTTGTTTTACAAATTAATGTTAATTTAGTCTCATGTGAAAATAATATTAAACAGTTTCACTGGGTTCCTGGGTGTTTTTCTGAGACCAGATTTGAATTCCAGCACGGTGTTTCTGCGTGCAAAGGTAAACCTCTGAAGAGGAGGTTCTTTTTGGAATAGTCTCCACTATGACACTTCAAGGACTATTGGGAATATCTGTACTTGATCTTAAATCATCCAATCTCTTGGTTTTTCAAGTTCTGTTCCAAAAGTCTATTCCTTTAACCCAAAGATTTAAAAACAAATTTTCAATGTAAACCCAGGTCATCTATACTTTTATTCCTAACTTAATTTTAAAAATAAATGGTTTTTTTTTTTGAGAACCTGAAGGCTTTGATACCTGTAAAGAACCTGCCTTTCTCTACCTGTGTGTTTTTCACTCTAGACAGCAGTTTTTTTTCTCACTAGGTCTGTGTCAGTAGAATTTTCCAGGTTCATTAGAGCCCAAGTTGCTGCTCAAGACTGTTCATTTAGCTTAGCTTATTTGATTGTACCCAAACGTGAGGCACAATAATCCTCATCTTTCTGATGCACTTTTGGAACTAGCATTCAACTAATTGTTATGGGACCTTTGCCCAAGTAAAAACCCGTGCTTGAATCAATAGTCACGGGTTGAAACAAGAAAGAATAAGGGTTGTATGCCATAGTCAGACAAAAGTTGGAGCTGTTGAGAGGCACCTGGCTGAGGGAAGGTGAAATTTCTTGGTGTCCTGAGTCCCAGGGAAGCATGTGTGTTAAGCCTTCTTTTCCTTTTCTTTCTTCCCCTCTTCTCTCTCTTCTCTGATTCACCTTTATTTTCCTTTGCTCTTAACTTCTTGTCTTCTCTTCTTCAGCTCCTTCTTTTGCCTCTCCTTTCTTCTACCTTTCCTTTCTTGTTTTTCTCTTGTCCTTCCTACTTCTTTTGCCCCTCATAGTTTGTCCTTTTTCCCCATGCTGCCTTTGGCCCTATAATTGGCTCCATCTTGGAATGGATCTGAAAACCTTTTGTTTTTCTAATCTAGGCTCTGACCAAAGCTAGGGATCCTCTCCCTAGAATAGGGCACAGATGTTCAAACTGAATGCACAACTTCTGAGAGTTGATGATGCTTGAGGCTTTCCAGGATTGAGAACTTCTGTGATAAGTGTA
Organism: Trachops cirrhosus; assembly: GCA_028533065.1. Lineage (NCBI taxonomy): Eukaryota > Metazoa > Chordata > Mammalia > Chiroptera > Phyllostomidae > Trachops > Trachops cirrhosus. Next base: position 44,818,906 of record CM052552.1, read on the forward strand.
CTGGTGGTCCACTTCTTGTCATGAATCAAGTGATAAAATGGTTTCAAGGAACACCTTAAGGAGACAAAAATAACTTCCCAATTTCCCAAGTGAAATTTGGCAACTAGGTAATCGCATGAGTACTAAAAGATTATGAGATCATACAGCAGGTAGGGAGCTTTGGAAAACATATGAGATCCAGAACATGTTCAGATGTCCACACACTTATAAAGCTGGTTGTTAACCAACACTGAAAATAGAGACACAGCATCATCTGCCTGATGACATCTATAGCAAGATATACAACTATTATTGGTGAGAGCTGTAGGTGACATCTTTTGCATACTATAAAATCCCAAAGCATTATGTACTTGTAAAGAGTGGCATCAAAATGAATTGTAGCTAATAAATGAATGTACTAGCTCTGAGTGATTCTTTTTATAATTAAATATTCTGAACACTGAAGAATAAGTTTAGGCTATTAGGAATTGTTTTTATTTGAAAGACACACACACACACACACACACACACACACACATGCAAACTTCCTTTAGTTCCCTCTTCTTTTCAAAAGTGCATTTTTAAACTTTTTCCTCAAGGTACTGCCCTGCCTACAGGAAAAAACACTCTGCTTTTCACATTTGTTACCTTACCACAAATCTGCTATTTGGATTTTTCTCATTTCTTAGCCAGTAGAACCAGATTCCAATTTTATATTCAAAAGAATTTTCATGATATAAATGCTCTATTAAGTTATCATAACAGAAATGCACTGCCCTATTGTAAATTACTAATATTATTTCATTTCCATTTGGAAATTTTTTAAAGCATGATTAAATTTTTAGTAATGGTAAGTTAATGACATTAAAAATGAAACAGGAGCCATTTATCCAAAGTATCAACAATATTATTATATATTTTTAAAGGTCATCGTTTATTTGAAACATAATTATAGAATGACTCTAAACTATACAGAGACTTACTTTTAAAAATATACATTACAATTTCCCACTGTTACTTAGCTGTATTAAAATAGAAGTGGTTGGATTTTTTAAAAAGAGGAAGCACTATCTCATTATTGTGTGTTTGTCCTTTGAATAAATTTAGCCCACAGGGCATTGACCTTCTAAAATCAAAACCAACAGTGAGACATCAATGGATCGATGGTCTGCTCTCTTCTCTTTTGCCCTAGATTCAGGTTTTAGGGGTTATGTGAACTTAAGATAAAAAAGAATGTGATGAAAATAACTTGGCCAGCTGGGAAAAAAACACTTAGGAAATGGGGAAGAGTCAATTATACCAGTTAAATGGCACTTTTTCTTCTTGGTATAAATATGTTTCCAAGTTTTCATGGTAAAATGACCACAGTGTATCTTGGCAGTTAACTTTTGAATATTTAAGAAAATGAAGTACATAAATAAACCAAAACATAGTATTTTAAATTATTTAAATTTTTTTTCACTTAGCATTTACCTTGCTTCTGTGTTTTTCTTAAATAACTATTAAAATCATTTTATTTTGTCAAAGGGGCACACCTCAGTCTGGTGGTGAGGGGTATAAGCTCCTTAAGGTGTACTATGAATAGGGAAGACCCACATCAAGTGAAATATTTACCAGAGAAATATTTACCCATAGAAAATATAAGTGGCCCTGTCTGGGTGGCTTAGTTGGTTGGAGTTTTGGCCATATACCAAAAGGTTGAGAGTATGATCCCCAGTCAAAGAAGAAGGAGAAGGAGAAGGAAGAGAATAAGACAAGAAGAAGGAGGAGGAGAAGGAGAAGGAGGAGAAGGAAGAGGAGAAGAAGGAGAAGAAGAAGAAGGAGGAGGAGGAAGAGGAGGAGGAAGAGGAGAGGGAGAAACAGAATAATAGGATTTCACTTTTAATTGTCTATGTAGACACATTTCACTTTAATGTAAACCCCAGTTTTATTCTTCCTAATTGCACAGACAATTGTTTTCAATTTTGCTGATATACATGTTGCATGTTAATCTCTTCCATCCTATGTGTGAAGTTACCAGGTTTTACCTCTACCAGGTATGGAATTCAAACCAGAGATCTTGCACATCCATACATGTCCCAGTAATTGCCAATCTTATAGAAATCTGTCCATTTACAGGTTAATGTATATTTTGAATGAGTGTTTTGATCATGGGGAAACTTTGAAAGAAGGGTGCTAGCTGTTGAAATATGAAATTTTCTGCACTAATTCATCAAATATTTGATATTTGATTCCACTTATCAAATATCTATTGAACGTATCATTGGTTTGCCACACACTGTATGGGCCACAGGAAGTTATGAGTAAATTAGAAATAGTCCTGGCCTTTAAGAAGCTAAACACAAACCACAAATTATAAAACCATTTGGAACGTTATTGGGGAAATTTTGGCAGGTAAGGATATAGCTAATCCCAAGACAAGGTATTGTGTTGGTAGTGATGATGGTGGTTTATTTGTGATTTTTAATTTTTCTTAATTGGTATAGGGCAAAATGATTTTTGTAGATTTGAAAGACCCCAGTGTTTTCACACTTCACTGAACTATAAAATCACCAGGCGATATTGTTTAAAACAAGGTTCCTGGGCCCCACCCCCAGATATTCCAATTTAATTTCTTGAGTAGGGTTAGCAAATTTGAGTTTTTGACAACTCACCCCACAACCCCAGTCATTCAGATAAATTTCGAGGGACTCAATTAGCCCTCAAAATGTTTTCCAACAAAGTATCCTTTACTTGTGAGCCTTGCATATCAAGTCACATCCATTCTTTGGAACCTGATTCATAGAAGAAATTGAGAAATACTCCAATGCTTAGACTTCTAATAATGTGGGTGATTTTTATGAATCTTGCTCTGTTTAAATAAATTGTGTTTGCAAAGTATGTGCTATTTCCCTTGATTATAGAAATGAACATGTTCTGCCCTGTATTCTGGTCTGGATCTCTCCATCTGTCTGTCTTCCTTGATGGTGAGCTACCAAAGGCACGGGCTTCATAGTTAACAATCTCTCCCCTGCCCTGCCTTGCACAAAGGCAGTTTACTTCTTGCAAAGAAGTTTACAACAAATACTCATTTTATTGAATTAAGGACAGGATTTTGAAAATTAGAAATGTGTATGATTTTGTATTCTAAGAACTGCTTCAAATTGCCTTAAGATGATTCTCCTCTACTAGGGCAGCAGTAAACAAAAAACTCTAGGAAGGGTTTTTTTCTATCCTCCAAAGAGACACATAGAAAATACTATTTTAAAGGGCTGCTCCCCATGTTCCAGACCTCCCTTGGGCCCACCCCAACCACAAACTCTTGCTTTTGTGAATGAATGCTAAATTTATGCAGAATGGACACTTAACTTACATTTTAATAAACTATTTTCTCATGTAACACTTCTATCCAAATAGAAAACTTTCACTGAAATGATGAACCTATAGTATAGTGTTTTATTGAGGTTTCTATGCAGGTCCTGTTTGATTAGTTATGAGTATTAAACACACACACACACATACAAGAAACAACATCTGCAAAAATTTGCACATACATCATTCCACTGTGCTATTCAAAAATGTAGAAGAAAATTAGACAATTAGTTAAATGAAAACATATAACAGTGAATGTGTCTCTGCTGGGAGCACTTCCTTGTGTTTTACATTATCACAGCTAAACATTAAGTCAGACCCTTAACTTGATTTTACTGTATTTAAGCAATAACCATCAAGGCACAGAGTACTTTCTGGGAATTAATGAGCAGTAAGAAGAGTTGATGGCCCAAAGTCAAATCAAGGACCATTAACCCCAGCTGGCTATTAATTCTACAGGAAATGCCTGGCACTGAGGTTGGTATTGCTATTTATAAGCCCTTTATATATGAAGAAAAGAAATACATATATACCCCTGCTGGGCCTTCGTTTCATAGAGCGCTGTGGGAAAGCAGGGAGCTGAATCACACTGTTGTTGCTGCATCAGGTCTTTCCTGCTAAATTAAAAGTAATTATCCAAATGAAGGCTTTGGTCTACAACCAGAAACATACATAAGATCCCCCGCACTACCCTCCTCTTCCTCATTCCCACCACTAGTAAATTAAAGGGAAATAATAATGGCAGCATCTTCCCAGGACATTTTTTTAATGAGGTGTAACACACATGCAGTAAAGTGCATAAATCTTAAGCGTATAGCTTGATATAATTTTGATACATGTGCTCACCTGCATTACAACCCAGATCAAGGTTTAGAACATTTCCAAAATCCCTGAAGCCTTCCTCATTCTCTCTCCCATGCAGTATCCCAACAAAGGGGATCAAAATTCTGCTGTCAGTTTGTAGAGTGGTCTTGCCTTTTCCTAAATGTTATAAGTGGAATCGTACAGTGCGTACTCTTTTAGTGTCTGTTTTTTTTTTCCCTCACTCAACATTATGTCTGTGAGTTTCATATACATTGCTGTAAGTCACTCTTTTTCATTGCTGCTTCAGGGTAACTTTTAAATACAGTAAAGTTAAAAAAAAGAAAAGTTTTTTTCTTTTTCTGAGCTATAAGAAATTCTCATGCCTCAAAGCTTGCATGTCGAGATTCTGTGCACCCTGAGGAAGTAATATGTATTTACAGGTCCTAGCATACTAAAGGCAAACAATACTGTATTTGGGACATAATAAACCTGTGATAAGGCAACTGCTTTACAAGGCTGTTCTGATGACAGGGTAATAAGAATTGTGTATAAACAAATATTCATTAAAATGTAGTTGAGGCATCTTCCCTAACCTCTTACCCTCTATCCCATTATGAAAAATATAATTATAAAATGCCCATTATGCACTAGGTTTCTTTCTTATCACTTTCATCCTCACACTGTTTTATTGTTGTTCAAGTACTGTTGTCTCCATTTTCACCCCACCATGACCGCCCACCCCACCCATCCCCACCTCCCACCTTCAAACCTACCCCCTGTGGCTTTGTCCATGGGTCCTTTATATGTGTTCCTTGATGAACCTTCCCCTATTTTCCCCCATTATCCCCTCCCCTCTCCTTTCTCTAAAGTGTGTTCTTTATTTCAATTTCTCTGATTATATTTTGCTTGCTTGTTTGTTTTGTTCATTAGGTTCCACTTGAAGGTGAAATCATATGGTATTTCTCTTTCACCGCCTAGCTTATTTTATCCTTACACTTGTTTTCTCCAGTTTACAGGTGGAGAAACTGAGGAATGCTAGCTAATTTGCCCAAGGTCACAACAGCAAGTATCAGAGTTAGGACTCATCAAGTATCTGACTCCAAATTTCAAGCCCTTTCATCACACATAAAGTCATGTGAGAAGGGTGAATCAGAGGAAGTCAGTGACTGGAGAAAAAAAAATAAGGAAGCAGGATTTTCACTCAGATTCTAGCATGCAGTCCTGTGCTTATGGGGCACACCTAAGCCTTGAGTCCCTGGATTGTTTAAATGGGTTTTTAGTGAAACTTTGCTGTAGTGTGCATTTACCTTATGTCCTATGCATCCTCTGAATACTCTTATAATAATGACACCTAATTTTATTGAACACTTACTATGTGCCAGACACTATTCTAATGCTTTATCTGCATTATCTCATTTAATCTTCATAAATACCCTATGAAGAGATACTATTGACACAGCCAGTTTTACAGATGAGAAAATTGAGGTACAAAAAAGACAAATAGTTTCCTTGAGGTCACCCAGCTGGAGGGGAGGTGTCTGAATCCCATTTCCAATCTGAAGTTTCAAATCCTAGACAGTTGGACTCTGTGACCTGTTCTTGTAAATACTATGTCATACTGCCTAGAGCTAGACTAGTGTGTCTTGTGCCCTTCTGTAAGTTAATTGTCCCTTTTCCTATATTTTCACCATCCATACATTCAGTTGCAAATTCCTAAAATATGCACTGTCCCAAGAAAGCCAGGACCCTGTTGGTTTCGATAGAGTGATGATACAACTTGAAACTGTTGATTTGGAACTATTAACTGAAATAGCCTGGTGCTACTTTTATTTTGTATTCATGGGACATCTTGGATCTCCAGGAAATTAGCTAAGTTAAGCACTCCCATTAAGGCAGGTGAGTTCCTTTGCTTTTCCTCTCATTATAGTGAGGGGCCCTTTCTGCTGCCAATATTCCCTACCTTGCTACCTCACCCCTGCCTGGCAGTACTATAACAAGATTTTTCTACCTACTTCCCTGTAAAAGCTCCAGGGGAACATTTTCTATTTCCTGTGTGAGAATTGTAAGCCTTATGTTATTAATTTCTTACTAGCTAGGAAGCTGTGATCCAGCAGAAAAGATAAATGCAGAGCAGAAAAATGCATATCTAAGGTCACAACCTAGGTTGATAACCTTGTGGTGAATGTGCCTCCAGTTATCTAGTAAACAGTTGCACAGAATATTTGCATTTGTTATCTAGCAGATTTGTCATTTTGTAACCATCAGTCTTTCTGTATATTTCATTGTTCTAATCTAGAATCAAGTAGTCCTGAATATCAGAGGGCACTTGGAGTTCATATGTTGATTCAATCCATATATTTTATAGATGAGGACACTGGGGCCAGGGAGGTTGTCAGGGAGCTTTCTCCAAGGTCAAATGGCTATAAAAGAATGGAATACAGAACAGAATGCAAGTCTCCTTACTGCCAGACCAGGCTCTCTTCACCACTTTACCTACATTCTCACCACATGTTCACAGGCCCATACAGTGCCCTTCACATTTAAAATATCAGAACAGCTGAGAAACGTAATTCTATTTGCTTTTCCCATTCTACTTTCATTCACTAGATTAAATGTAGGACTTTGATAGGGAGATTAAGTGGATTCTAAGAGCTGGAAGGCCTTTTGGACTTTGGTGGTATTTTTCTGGGGTTTTAACTGTCTGGATAAACGTTTTGCTTGGAAGTACATTCAGTACTGTAGATTACTTTCTGATTAGGATATGTCTTTAGTTCCACAGGATAAGGGTTTGTGTGAGACTAAAAGGTAAAAGGTAAAGAGCCCTGACTGGTGTGACTTAGTGGGTTGGATGTCATCTGGAAAACTGAAGTGTTGCTGTTTTGATTTCTGGTCAAGGCACATGCCAGGTTGCAAGCGAGAAGCAACCAATCAATGTTACTCAACCTCTCTTCTCCTTTCTCTAAAAATAAATAAATAAAATCTTTTTTTTAAAGGTAAAAGATATAGCAACCTCACATGCTCCAAATTTTTCCAAGGTAGTCTTGATTTTTTTTTTTTTTGGCTACTTGTTAACCATGTGTGAGATGGAGGGTTTTCTAAGCAAACTAAAAATAGAAGGAAACTTCTGCAACCTGATAAAGAACATCTATGACATATCTACAGCTAATATCATGCTTATGGTGAAATACTTAACACTTTCCTTCTAAGATTAGGAGCAAGAGAAAGATACCTGTTCTATCACTTTGATTCAACATTGTTGAAGAATTCCTACCCAATAAAATAAGGAGAGAAAAAAGGCATAAAATTAGAAATGAAAAATAAAGCTGTCATTATTTACAGATGAGATGATTGTTTACATAGAAAACATTAAGGAATGTAGGCCCCTGGGTGGGTAGCCAGGTTGGTTAGAGTGTTGTCCCTGTATGCCAAGGTTGAGGGTTCCATCCCTGGTCAGAGCACATACAAGGAGCAACCAATGAACACACAAATAAGTGAAACAACAAATCAATGTTTCTTTCTGTTTCTCTCTAATTAATAAATAAAAACAATTAAAAAGAACAAAACAAAAAATAACCTACTAAGGAATCTACAAAAAATCTAGTAGAATAAGTAAGTTTGGCAAGAATGTAGGGTACTAAGTCAGTATAGAAAAATAAAGTGTAATACATACAATAGACAGTTGGAAAATGAAATTAAATAATATCATGACAATGTAGTGATATTACTCATTAATTTTGCTTTTAGAAATAAATCTGAGTCTATGGATGCCACATACCATCAATTTAATGTTCTATAAATTTCAATAATTTCACTAATAAAATAGCTGCTCCAACCCAGTAATTTCCTATCTATTCCATGCTTCTAACTGCACTTTTCTTATCTATCAAATGCCTTTAACTAACCACACAACTTACATCTTTCTTGTACAAAATGGAATGAAATTTATTCAGTAATAATCCATTTTATTTTATTGAACATTTAAAACTACATTTTGTCATTTAAAATAATTATTTTAAAATTACAGTATTTGGGGACGTAGAGTGCATTAGATTCTTAAATAGCCAAAACTTGACACTACAAACAGTTACTTCTACTAATTTTGATGACTAGGTTATTCAAGTGGAATTAAAAAATAGGTAAATTATGTCAGAATGAATTTATATGTCCTGATAGATGTGGAAGCAAATGAAATAACATATTAGAGAGTTGAGCTGAAAGCAGAGACAATGTAAGAAATTAGAAAGAAGACATTTTCCTGGAAGGTGATAGTAAGATCTGCTTCTCAAAAGCTTGGACAAGCATGAAGTGTATTTTTCCTAAATAAATAAATAAATAAATAAATAAATCTTGTAGAGATCTGCCTAAAGTGAAAATTGCATCACTAAACAAAAGTGACAGTTTCCTATTTTTTTTGTGTAGATACAATAAATATCTATATCCATTTTGGGACCATTTGAAATGACACTTTCAGAAAAATCTAGAAAAATTTAGTAAACCTAATCAGACCAAATTGTGGTGAAGAATGCACAGAGTGGATTTATGAGTTACAGTATTTTGCCATGCGCAATGAGCACCCATGTTTCTGTGCGCATTATATACAGGATTATTATACCCATTGTTATACCCATGGTATGTAATCATTATATCCATGTATAATGTGTATCCTTATTTTTCCCTCGAAAATTTGGCCAACAAAATATGCACTATACATGGCAAAATGTGGTACATTTTTGGCTTCCTTTTAGTCTTGAATTCAGAAGCCCTCAGCCCTCCCTTCACCCCTGACCCAGGACTTTCAGGGATAAAAGAAACATGGGACAAAATCTGTACATCTGAAATAGGGGAGGGGGGATTTTTCTACTCTCAAGAGTTAACCAGTATAAAAAACATGCAGCACCTATAGGTTTGGCCTGATTATAGTGATGTGTTCTGAGATTTCTTTTAAAAGACACTCAGAATTTTAAGAGGAAATGGATATTAAAAGTCTGTCTACATCATTGACAGCAGTATAGCTGTCACATAAGAGAATGTCTTTCTTTTTGGAAATACACTTTGAAGAATTTAGGAATAAAAGGACATGAGATCATCAACTTACTATAAATGGTTCAGAAAAAATACATACACACTCACATACATGCACACGGAGATTATTGTAAAGCAAATGGGGCAAAATGTAAACAATTAGTGAATCTGGGTAAAGGATATATGAGAGATTCTTAACTTTGAAATTATATAAAATTTTAAAAATTCCAAAAAATGTCAGTCTAAATCATATACCTTTTATAGTCACTGATGTAAATTACCTGTAAAAAACACATTGTGGTGTTTTCTCACTTGAACTGAACCCTACATTTGAGGTTTCAAGTGATTTTTTTCATGTAAAGCCACTACCTATTATGTAGTCACAAGGAACCCATTATACTCACTGAAGCTCCATGCAAAGTTCATCTCTTTAATTAAGCTAAGTTGAACAAGCATTTTATCAGAAATAATTCTGGAGTTGCCTATTGATATGGCCAAACGTCCCCAAGAAAAATTGTTGCTTCCCTAAGCTCGAAAGAAATGAGAAGAATGGATGAGGTAGAACATTCTTGTTCAAATAAGTTTTGTTAGAGGATGAATCTTTAATTTTATCAATATTTGAAAGGTGATAGAGTAGAAGAAGGAAGTCTAAAAATGGTCATGGTAAAGGCTGGAAGATGGGAACACATGGAAATAAGCATCATCATCATCATCATTATTGCTGGAGCCAGCCCTGAGTCTTAGGTTCTGGATTTAAGAAAAGAAACTGTTTTTTTATTTGGTGTAGCGAATGAAGGAAATGGCACTCAAAATAATTTTTGTTACACGAAAATGGCAAAACACAGAGTGACAGAATATGTCTGCTAAACCTGGTGAGAAAATGAGCCCAAAGGCTGGTACATTGTCTTAAAAAAAAAAGAGGAAAATTGCTCATAAATTGTTTGAATTGTAATCTTAAACTCATTGAAGCTTAACTTCTTTCTTTGACGAAATGTGCTTATTCTTGCTGGTATTTTCCTTAAAAGATGTGATAATTTATATTTATAATTTCACAGAGTGGGAAAAGAATATTAAAATAGGCATTTCTCACTAAAAATTGTATGACTTTCTGTGACCTAGCCTCCAAAGTCGTATGTCAGCATTTCCACCTTGTGTTGGTTAAGGTGGACCCAAAGAAGACCCAGGGTAGGAGATATAAACCCTACATCTTAAAGGGAGGTCTGTCAAAGAATTAGGGCCATGCTGTATACCTGAAATTAATACAAAATATTATTGAATGTAAACTGTAATTGAATAAACTTTAAATTAAAAAAGATGAAGAAATGTGATTATAATTTTAAAATTATGTCAGCCCACAACTTTTCTTCTTAAAGAATATAAATTCATGTAGGTTAAAGTAATATTCTGTTGTCAAGCCACTAAAAGAAAATAAGTGCTAAAACTTAGCTTTGTAAAAAAAAATTCACAAGAGATAAACAAATGGTTTTCATGCTTCAAAAATGTCAAAGTCATGAATAACAAAGACTAAGAAACTTTTGAATTAGAGGAGAATAAAGAAATATGACAGCTGAAGGCAACTGGAACATTAAAATAGCTATAGAGTCATTATTGTGAAAATTAGCAAAATGTGAATATGGATTCTATATTAGATAATAGCATTGCATTATGTTAAATTTTCTGATTTTGATAATTACTCTGATTCTGTAAGAAAATGTCCCTGTTATTAGGAAATAAAAACTGAAATATTGGGGGTTAAAAAAAGAATTAGTGCCTGTTTTTTACAATTGTCACACTGCATTATTCACACTTGTGCCTCTGCTTCCTTCCTGCCTGCTGTGTCTGCCAGTCTCCACCCATTCAGATTTCTACAAAGGTGAGTTCATTGTTATTTCCCATGGACATTCCTCAGTCAGCCATTAAATTTGTTTTGAAGTTAGTAGTGGCTTAAAACGATACAAATTTATTATCTTACAATTCTGGAGATCGAAAGTGCAAAATGGGTCTTAGAGAACTAAAGTAAAAAAGTCAAGGCATCTCCTGACAGATCTGTTTTCCTTCTGGAGTCTCCAGGGGAGAACACATTCCTTTGTGTTTCTAGTGGTCGCCCCATACTCCTTGTTTTGTCACTCCTTCCTTATCATCAAAGACAGCAGCAGTTTGTGTTCAAAGGCACCCTGGCCCCCTCCCCCTTGCCATCTGCTTCCCACCTGGATAATCCAAGATAATCTCATCTCAACTCAAGACTTAATTTATTTGCATCTACAAAGTACTTTTAGCCTTGTAAACTAATACATTCACAGGTTCTGAGGATTAGAATGTTTAGAATGTGAACATCTTTAGGGGGTCGCTTTTGGGGGTCGTTAATCTGCCTACCACAACCTTGTTTCCGGAACCCATCAATACCTTGCCTTTAGAACCCTGTGGTTACCATGTACTGCCTTGTAATATGAATCATATGATTTGTTTGCCACAGAGAAACTGTTAAGGAAACCAGATGCAGTATCTCTTTCTTTCAGCTTCGGAATTTGTTATTAAAATGTGGATGTTGCTCAGTTGGTTAGAGCATTGTCCCCATACACCAAGGTGGCAGGGCCCCTGTCAGGGGCACAGGCAAGAATCAAAGGATGAATGCATAACTAAGTGGAATGATAAATCCTTGTTTCTCTCTCTCCTTTCCTCTCTCTCTAAAATCAATCAATATATTTTTTTTAAAAAAATTTGGATGTTATCATCCATCCCATGACTATCCACTTAATCTTGCCTTTGGAGTAGCTTGGTATAACTGCTAATTGTCAGGCTTTTGTGAAAGATTCCTGATCTGATCTTCTAACGCTTCACAGCAACATTCTGTGACAATTTTTTCCTCAGACTTTAGCTCAGTGTCTGTCACACAGTAAATTTTTAAATAAAGTGTGTTGAATAAATTGAATTTCTGTATTGCTGATGAAAATATTTGGTACAAATTTCTCTTCATTAGGTGGTGCCTTTAAGTTGCAGATAATAATAAACCATAAAATGTTTCTTGGAGAGAGTGTTTGCTTTCTGAGCATAGTCATTTATCATTTGGTTAATGAAGTTGTTGGATGGTGTTTGTTATGCTGCCAACTGTTAAAAAATAAAAGAGATTTCTAGACAACTGGCAATAAACTGACACTGACCTTCTGAAGTAAGACTTTTTACACTTCTGTATCACAAATGATAAAACTCATCATATATAAAATAATAGTATGTTTCTTAATAGTATGTTTATTAAAATATGTAAATGTCTCACTTAATTACAGAGGAGTTCTGTTGTTTACCTTCAATTTCTCCTCACTAAAGCCCTTGGCCAGATCTTGTTAAAGTAAATGCACCTATTCTGATTTCATCTGTATTTTTATCTTTTTTCCTCCACCAATTGAACTCGGTAGCCAATTCCTGTCTCAACCCAAGCTGAGCCATGTTGCATTAGTCTACCAGTGTCTACCCATTCAGATTTCTATTTTTTATAATAGAAATTATTACATTTTTATATTCAGACTGGTAGGTGAATTGTGTGAAATTTTTGTTTTCTATCTGCCAGTAGTCAGAGTTAAGGAATTTACATCATAATGTCTATAATACTGATGGTTTCATAGCTATTTCCACTTGTTAATGAATAGACACATGCAAAAGTAAAAACTTGAGGAGGATGGCTCCATATTAATTTTCCCTTCAGAAAAATTATGCCCATCCTCTGACTGCATAGAAGGGTTTCATACATCAACCTCATGTTTAGCAGAAACAACCAAATAATGTTTAGGCTGAGTTCTTTCTGATAAATGACCAACTCAAAACTAGGAATCCTCATAATTTATGCATATTTTGCATATCAAATTTACCATCTTATGTTGGTCTATGAGTGGTGGTAAAAGTTACATTTCCTGAATACTGAATTTCTAACTGATCAGGCAACTATCCATGCCCAGTGGAGTTCCAAAGGGCTGAAGCAACAGCAGGAAATTTCTCATTGGAAACTTCAGGAGATGCACAAAAATGGGAGTCTTTAACAGAGAGCCAAGAACCTGCTGGAAAGCTAAAGCCTAAGAAACTAGAAAAGTACAAAGGGTGTCATGAATGTACATACTAGAAGAAGGTATAAGTAAAATGCTAAGCGAAATAAGCCAGGCAGTGAAAGACAAATACCATATGATCTCGCCTTTAACAGGAACCTAAACAACAAAACAAAGAAACAAGTAAACTATAATAAAAGACACTGAAATAGAGGACAGGTAGTCAGTGACCAGAGGGGAGAGGGGAAGGAATTTCAGGGGAGAAGGGAAGGGTTTACAGGAACAAATATAAAGGACACATGGACAAAACTAGGGGGGTTGGAAAGGAGAGGGAGGAGGGGAGGAATGGGTGGGTGGGCTGGAGTCGGAATAAAGGATAGAAACTGTACTGAATAAACTAAAATAAAAAAATTAAAAAAAAAAGAATCCAAGATACAGGCAGGAAAAAAATAGAAATGGATGGAAAATAGTAAATGGGGAGCAAAGACTTAGAACAGGGCCTACTGGTCCATAGTTTTCTTTTACATGCTGTTAAGTGTCATGCATGTTATGGAGTTTGGGGAGTTGTTCGACATTCAGGTTACTCCTCATTACCCTTCCATAGCCATTCTTTAGGTTTCCCATCCTGACTTGAATTCCTTTAGATTGTATCATCCAGTTTCCCTTAACTGTCTGGCTCCCCGATGGGTTTGGCTAATGGAGGACAACAGAAAGAGATCTGAGAGCAGGAGAAGAGAGAGATCAGAGTATTTATTTGTCCTGATCTCCACCTTGCCAAGTTGCAGATTGGCAATGGCTGAGTTCTACTGGAGTCCTTGGCTTCTGCCTAGTGGCTCTTTCCAACAGCTATAGGTGTAACAGGGTTTGTACAATTTCTATCTCCCCCTTGTCCTCTCAGGCCTAAAAATAGTAGCTTCCCACCCTTACTAGTTCCAAGGCACTACACATCTATTGCTGGTTTTCTTATCCCTGCCTTCACCTTTGGAAATATTCCCTTTACTGTTTTCTCCCCAGAATTCTATTTGGGTGTGCCTTCCATTTCCTGTTGCTGAAACCCCACAGTCAGTGAAATGAATTATTTACTAGAGTTGGCAAAAATTATAAACATTTCTGAATGGTGTTGCTATTTGTTATGTAAGCACATACTCTGTGTTTTATGTCAGTCTTTTGTGACCTGTGATTCAGGAAGAAAATGCTTTGTTCCTGCCTTTTAGTGGCTTGTGGTCTGCCAAGATGAGAAGACTGAGCACACTATGAAGGAATTTCTATAATGCTGGTAAATAAATGTAATGGGAGGATGATCCATGTTCACTTGGAGTTTTCAGGAAATCACTGCTGGGCTGATGATTTATTATCTTCCCTTGACTTTGTAAAGACAGAGATTTTTTTTTCGTTCACAGACATCTACTTATTAGTGTTTGTTATATCTTTATAATATTAGCACTTCCTATATCAAGCCCATGTTGGGTCAGCTCCCCCAGAGGAGAGACTGAGTTGAGAATTCAGGTAGAGGCTATTTATGAAGGACATGCACTCAAGAGAAACCAGTAAGGGAATGGGGCAAGCAAAACAAGGAAGGGAAAGAAGCCAAGAGTGCAAGTTCAAGTGATATCCTAGCCTCAGCCTAATCCCATGGGAAGTGCAGAGGTGTAGTTGCACCAAGTTTTCTTCCCTGGTGACAAGGAATAAGGGAGTTGCTGTTAGTTATTGCTTATGGGCTTCCCAAGGTAGGGGGTGGCGTGGGGAGGAATATAAGCATCCCAGGCTCTCAGCAGGTCAAGCAAAATGGATCTTGTAGCCCAAAGATAGGTCTCTGAAGACAGTTGCAAGTATAAGCAGTTAGGAGCAAAGCACACAGAAAGTATGGGATGAACATACAGAACCCATGCTCTGTGATCTCACCTGTAAGTGGAGCCTAATCAGCAAAACAAACAAGCAAGCAAAATATAACCAGAGTCATTGAAATAAAGAACAAACTGACAGTCACCAGAAGGGAGTAGGGAGAGGGATAAGGGGGGATGATAAGGGAAGCGTCTTCAAGGAACATATATAAAGGACACATGGACAAAGTCAAAGGGAGTAGGATCAAGGGTGGGAGGCAGAGATGGGTGGGGTGGGGGTGAGATGTGGGGAGAAAATGGAGACAACTGCACTTGAACAATAATTTTAAAAAATAATAAAAAAAGAGAGTCTAGGGGATCGATATGATCAGAGCACCAGCAGCATCTGCTACATAGCCCTTCCAGAAACACATCTGTTACTGATTAACATGCAGTTAAGTAAACTCCTGGGAAAAAACAATCAAGCACAGCTTTCTTCCTATGCGCATTGTTAGATTCTAGAGGCATTGGGAGAGATTATGGGTGATGCCATGTATCTAAGGTGATTAATGGTATCCCAGGATGCCGGATTTTCAGTGCTAATCCCAAATGGCCCTGTGTAACCTGGGATGGTTGGTGAACCAACCTACCTTGGGGAACCAACATACCTGTAATTGAAATATCACTCAATGAAGAACTGTCAGGTTGTCTCATGGAAAAACTAACCCAAGCAGAGCTAGTTGTGAGTGCAGGAAGGATGCAAACTTCCCCTGATATAGTAATTTATGGTTTCCAGAGCTGCACTGAGAGCAGGAGTCTAGAAATCTGGAAAGAAATTAAGTCTGAACAAGGGTATGGAGACTGTAGAAGAGGATGGGGAAGGGCTTCAACTTACAACCTTGGTACTCCAGGATAGCAGAAAGTGCAAAGATTCTTCAGAGCGGATCACAATAGTGAGACTACCTCAGGATCCAAGATTTCCTCCCAGATAAAATTCCAGAATGGTGCTTTTGCACTCCTTATTCTCCAGGGAGGAAGGTAGGGAAAAGATGTTTGACAGGAGTTTGAATTTTTGTGTTGTCATTGTGACTTCTATTGATGTGATAATTAATTTTCATTTAGGAATATTCTTGTTTAGTCTTTCTTCAAGTCTAATGTGAGTGATGATGGGTAAATACACTTCAAACTACATCAATTTTTAGTATGAGAAAATATACTATTTTCATGACATTCTTGTTTTTTAGAAAGGGAATCAAAAGATGATTCATGACTAAAGCTTTTAACTTATGGGTTGAAAATTTTTCTAAAGAATGTTGTCATAATGATTTTACTTTGGACAAGCTAGAAATGTTTCAGAGTTAAGATTTTGAGTTATTGAATTAAAGATAAGTTTATATGCAAGTGTCAATTGTAATTATAAGAATCTTTTGATTTTAATCATTGTTGCAGCAATAATGAGGATTCCTAATCCTAACTGTATACAAAAAATATTTAGGAAGCTTTAAAATAATTACAATGCCTGGATCCCATTCAAAACCAATGAAATCTGAATTTCTGGTAATAGAGTCCATGAAGGCAGTCTTCATGGGCCAACGATGTGCACAGTTTCATGGGGCCCTGCACTTACAAGGGCCCTGCCTTGGATGTAATGCTGTGCTGGCTTGAAATTCTTAGTAGTCCAATCTTTAGTAAATTTTTTTAAAGCTTCCTAAGTGATTTCAGTGTAAGAAGCATGAAATAAAGTACACTGATAAAGAAGCCTTGGTTCAGCTTGCTAGTAATTAGCGGAATCTTTCTCTCTGCTGATGAAACAACTTGGAGCCAAAGCCTCTCAGAATGACTGTGCTGGGCCTTTATAGAAGATGCTTACCCCTGTCTACTTGTCCTGTCTCAGTGGAGACTTGAAAGGGCCAAGTAGTGTGAGACTTCAGGGAAGCATCCACCAACACATCTCCTTCATCTAGCCCTAAGACCCAGGGTTAGATAAACAGGGATCGGCAATGCCTTTTTTTCAGTCCACTACTCTTCAAATAAACAGGCTGTGAGGTAGGTTTACTTTGTGCCTTCTGTGTAGGTGAGGCAGGAAGAGTAACCATTAGGTTTTACTTTGAGCAAGGTACACTGTGATGTCTTGAAACTAAGAGACAGTTTGGAAGCTACTGACTAGTAGAAGTCTCTGACCCCTACATACCAAAAGGAGTGATGTGACACTTGTAGGACAGAGACTAGAGAGGAAAATAGGTATAAAACCCAAAGTCGCAAGTGCCTTTCCTTATTGTCCTCACTCTCTGAGAGGGAACCTTATGTTCTTTGAATGAGAGACTCCCCTTCCCCATTTCTGTCCTTGGAATACTTGGGCTACTTCACAGAAGCAAGGGGAAGAACAAATTATGTACAGGAGAGGTCTTAATGGGCAAGTCCTACGATTCAAAAATTATTAGGAGGGGAGGGATGGGTGGGTGGGATGGAATGGGAATAAAAGATAGAAACTATACTGAATAATCTAAAATAAAAAAATTAAAAATTAAAAAAAAAGTTAAAGGACACAGTACTTGCTCTCCCTCTGGGGAGCAGTTGACAGGATTTCCTCCTTCTTCCCCCACGTCTTTCTTCACAGGCACGTGTCTCCTAAACTCTAAGGCAATGGGCAGCTGGCAGCTTGTCCCAGGCTGATTACTGAACCTGTCCCCATAGCCCCCTTTGCTCTGACTTCCCAGGGATCTAAGGCAGCCCAGCCCAGGCTCTCCTGTTGCTTCTTCTATGCTAAGCCCTTTATTGTTTCACTGTCCCCAGCTTTAATAAATGGATCCTCATAGTAAAAAAAACCAAAAAAACAAAAATTATTAGGTAGACCTATGCTAATACAGTATATTCATAAATAAAAATTGAGTGTATGAAGAGAAAATGAACACAAAGTGTTTATCATGAATGTTCTTGTTTACACTATATACACTATCTTTCATTACTATCAATTATTTGCTTCAATAAAATAAGTAAACAAAATGAACTGGTTTTCCTATCATTATATAGGAGAATACTATGAACATTCTTAAGTTCTATTCAGTGAAATATATAAAGGTATAATGTCTGCATCAATCAGTCTTTCCATGTATGAAGTACTTAACACTGTTGTAGATGCAGGGGTTACAGCAGCAAACACTATAGATAAGGTCCATATCCTTAGGGTATGTATATTCTAATAGGGAGAAGTGGAAAATAAAAATAAATGAATAAGATATAAAGAATGTTTGATGGGAATAGATACTACAGAGAAATATAAAACAGAAAATGAAGCTGCTGGAAGTTGGAGGTCAGTGAGGGTTGAAGATTCAGGGAAAATATCTAAATGATTACTTTGGTCTTGGGCACTGGGGAATTTTTATCCTCACCCCAAGATGGGGTTGATTACCACTATCCTGGAGGGAAGAGATAGAGAAGGTTTGGTGCCCTGGAACTCAACTACTGGGTGGCATTGCAGAGACAAGTTGGCCACCCTATTTATACCATCAAGAAGGCTTTGTGGTTGATATACTTCACGTGCAACACTTTACTGAGGATATCACAATGAAAATACCAGTAGACCACTACTAACGTTTTGGACTGTTGACTTTTCTTTATGGGCCCAATTTTTTAAAAATCTGATATAAAATTTGTTTTCATTCTATTGTAACATTTTGATTCAATTTGTGGGCTATAGTTGAACTACTCCTACACATTTTTATGAGGGAATAAATCCAGTCAGGCTTCAAGCAGTTTCCTGACTGTTTCAAACATCAAGATCCAACAATAGACACACAGAGAATTATTCCAGCTTTCTTTTGTACAAATAATTAACACTTTCCTTTTTATTTCCCCTGGCACTTCTGATGAAAGAAACACTATATTCATTATATAGTCAAGTGGTGCAAATTTCTCTAAAAAGTATTTGGTTATCCTTTATGGATAATACACAAAAAGGGAAGATTTCTGGTACTGACTGTGGTTTTATATTGGGGCCTGTCCCAGGCACTCATTTCAAAATGACTTCCTTACTAGCAGTAGCAACTCTAGTTTTTCTATTAAGGAAGGACATAGTGGCTGCATCTAATTGGAATTTGGAGGTAAGGGCAGGCATAGAAAGTAGAGCTGGGGCTTGCTTGAAGTTACATTTGCATATCAATTCTATTATTTTTTTTCAGTTTTGTTATTTTAGGGGGATGTCTGGAGAGAGATGAGAGCTGGTGAAGGTTATTAGAGAGGGTAAAAGCCTCCTGCCTATCCTCTTCACCATCCTTTGGGGGCACAAATGCTTGCTGAACTGGGAGGAGTAAAGAGAATGAAGCTCCTAGCTGACCTTTCACTCCTTTATTACAATCCCAGGTCACAATCAGAGTAGGTCCAGGATTTCTCCCACATAGAACTCTGAGATTCACTTTGTTTTTTCATCTTCTTCTCCTTTCCTTTACCCAACCTACTCCATTCTTCCTCTAGTTCTGGCTAATCTCTGCTTCTCAGTTCAACTTGGATAATATGTAAGGAAAATACTTTATTAGCTCAGTATTTGACTAGGCAATCAGGGATATAACAATAAACTGATAAATGTACAAGTTTAGAACTGACAAAAATTCAGGCTCTGAAATCTTCCAGGCTTATTTACATTTTAATTTGCCACTGCTGAAGACCAAAACTTTTCAAACAAAGGGAGGAAGCTATTTTAACTCAACAACTGTAAGTGAAACTGAATTAGTAGGTCATGTTGGATGGTGGAGGGTATAATGTGTACATAGAACTCCATCCTACACTTTTTAAAGTCCTACACAACCTAGGTATCACATAATCTGAAAAAAGAAAAATCTCCAAGATCCTTTGAACATGTTAATATTCTGTGCCTCTATGATTCGCATTTATAGCTGAGTCCCATCTTGGAGGAGCTATCACATTAAGTAAATTCTCAAGATTCCTTCTAATTCTTGGATGATTCTACCCTGCTATTGTCCTTCATGTACAGAGATGACTCTTCTTATCATTCTTAAACATTCTACATTTGAACGTTTACTCTGTACTGGGTGGAGTCGATGAATCCCTGGTATATTAGTTTCATAGGGCTGCTGTGACAAAGTACCATCAACTGGATGGCAGAAAGCAACAGAAATTTATTGTTTCACAGTGCTGAAAGCTAGAAATCCAAAATCAAGGTATTGGTAAGGCATTTGGAAAAAACTCTTTCTTGTCTCTTCCACCTCCTGGTAGTTTCAGGTGTTCCTTGGCTTGTGGCAGCATAACTCCAACCTCTGTGTCCCTCTTCACATGGCCAACTTCCCTCTGTGTCTGTGTCTCTAATTCTTTTCCAGCAAAAACAGCAGTCATATTGGGTAAAGAGCCCACCCCACTCTAGTACAACTTCATCTTAATTACATCAGTAAAGATTTTAATTGCAAATAAGATTACATTTACAGGTACCATGGGTTAGGACCTCAACATATCTTTTTGAGGCACATAATTCCACCCACAACATCTGGTTACCAACATAGTTTGTCTATGTTTAGGCATAAAGCTTTAATTGGCAGCCATGAAACAGACCAAAATAAAAAAGGTCCATGAGGGAGGAAACCATGAATAACCTGATGTGCTTATCAGTTTTGCTAACCAGTAATACATATATTCACCCTGTCACACTGGTTTTAGTCTTTCCTTCCTTTCCTTTTCCTTCCTTCCTCCCTCCCTCCCTCTCTTCCTTCCTTCCTTCCCTCTTTCTTTTATTATTGAATAATACAGTTAAATATTTGATGGTGCAAAATTTGTAGGAAGATATTAATCAGAAAAAGGTACGTTCTTGTGAGTAAGGTAAACATTAAGGTATTTATCAATTTATCACACACACAAAAACCTAAGAGAGAGCTTATCAACGGTTTTGTAACAAAGGATCTATTACAAATATTCAGATTTACACTTAGCTTTGAATTATGATAGACTCCCATACACACACATATTTTTAAATAATTTAGCTTAGAGCATCAATATTTCAATCTGAGCATTATATAGATAGTATTGTCTTTATCACCATTGTCTTGTGAGATAACTGGTGACATATTTCTTTAGCACAAGGGAACTAACTAGAGTAAATGGCATTCTGCAAATTTGAATTAATGATGTTGCTCACTAATTCCAATCAGCCAAAATGAAGAAACTTAGTTCATGCTTTTCTTATAGCCAACGGAGGAAACTCTGGCAAAAGAGCTGTCTTGTCATCAGCCCTTCCCCCATAAAACATTTCCAGGTCTGAAATTCTCAGTTTTCATAGGAAAGAAAGAAGACTATGCATTTTGTTCATGCTCATTGTGAGTTATAACACCCAAACAGTAAATGAATAAAAATTATTAAAATAAGTATCAGGAGCCCTGGCTGGTGTGGCTCAGTGGATTAAGTGCCTGCCTGCCAAACAAAAGGTCCCTGGTTCCATTCCCAGTTTGGGCCACATGCCTGGGTTTCAGGCCAGGTCCCCAGTGGAGGGCATGTGAGAGGTAATCACACATTGATGTTTCTCTCTCTCTCTTTCTCCTTCGTTTCCCCTCTCTCTAAAAATAAATAAATAAAATCTTTTAAAAATACAAGTATCAGGGGAAAATTTCTCAAGAGAGGAAAGCTAATAAATGATAAAACGCTTTAAAACTCTTTTTGCTGGGGTGAGGATCAGCATGGGATATGCTGATAGCATTAAGCTGTTACAACAAACGCATGTTTTGTTTTAACCTCACTGTTTTGAATTTAGACTGGTCATTGGGAACTCCCTTTCCAGGGGTCGATATGGGGTGTTCACATTTGTCCTGAACACTGTCAGACATTTCAAAACAACTTTTGAAAACAAATAGGTGACACAGAATTCCTTGGAGACAGCAGGAGTGTGTAGTTGCACTCAGTTATTCAAAGATCAGTGAACATTTCTCAATAGCACAGAAACTAAAAAAAGGAAATGTGAAGTCTAATGGTGTTTGGTTATTAGAGCAGGGATTTGCAGTGATGAAAGAAAATACAGATAAAGTTATTTGGACTGTACTTTTATATATATCTTAACATAATTCAAGTTTAGAAAGGATCTCAATTGTGATTTGTTGGCTTAGTTTTGACCTAAAAAAATTGGATTTGCTGGTTTTGTCTCTTCTTTTTATTCAAATGGACACGCCCTCCTGGTTTTGAGAAATCTGATTGTTATCTCTTAGAACTGTGCGTGACGAAGTCCTCATGAAGTCCTCATTATAATTTTGATATTTAATGATGTTGGATTCCTATGAAAGACCTCAGGGGAGACTTAACTTAAAGGATAAAGATGATTGTCAAGTAAGCTATAAAGTAAGGTCTGGTTCTTTGGTGGAAGTACAATGAAAATTGTTCAGGCAAAGATAGATTCAATAAAGCAGACAGAAATAAAATATGCTTCTGGGAAATAAGCAAGGCAAAGCAAACACATAGGGAATCATTAAAGAAGTAGCCAATAAGCAATTAATAACCAATATCTGATATTTAATTTAAGACCCAAAGGTCACTTAATATCAACTCTGTTGCAACACATATGTGCTGAATGAATCTGGCTGGCAATTGTTCTTGAGTTTACCTTGGCTGGTTTTATGGATGTGTTTCTCCAGAGTCACACACACAAAAAAATGGAAGAGTAAAATTGAATTTATGGGAAGCATTTACTTGGATTAATTAGATAATAAAAACATTCTGAAATTGCTAATTTACTAAGCAAAATCACCAGAATGTTGAAAATTACTTTACTTTTATTATGATGATTGAAGGAGATAAATGCAGACCCAGCCACAAAAAGCAAAGCAGAGAGAAGAGGCAGCAGTCATTCTTTGCATAATTACTGGTATTTGTCATCCTTGTCTTGAAAAGGGGATCATCAGTTTTTCTAAAGATTGTTTTCTTTGCTTCAGAGCCTCTTTTTCAGAATGTTGTTTATCATCCACGTAGTCCTAATTTATTCAGCAAAAAATGCACTATGAATATACTTTTCATTAGCCAATTTAATGAATTTAATTCTGGTTCAAAATGTTAATTTAAAAGTGTAGATTTCATTCTTATAAGAATTAAACTTAAAAACTTTTGTTTCTTACATGTTAGATTAAATTACTAGAAGCAGAGTTGAAAAACAGGGTTAATCAGTGTGAAATTTAGTCTCATGAGCCTCAGGTTAATTGTGTTAATAAATTATAATTAATTTTCCTATCTCTAAGAAAACAGTCTCAAAAAATCATGGCATCTATAACTTTATTTACATTAAAAAATGAGAAAACAGAAAGGAAGTTTGCCTTAAAGAGAAAAAAACACTAAAAAAGCTTACATTCTATCTATTCTAATAGAAAAGATATTCTATCACTAGGAAGTGAATGAGAATTTTATTTCTTGGCTTTAAAAAAATCTATCCTTCGCCAGATATAAGAATGCTACCAATGTGGAAGAAACAGGATCCATTTTTCTATATAACCACATTTAATAATTTGCATGAAATTGACACTTTAGAATTATGGCCAAAGCCAAATGAAAACTTATGGGTTCCTAGCCCTAAATTCTGAGCCGGTTCTCTTAAGAAAGACCTAAAATACACTTTAAAACAAACCCAATTAATATAATTACAGAGGGTTTAAATAACACAAATACATTGGATCTGTTTTTGTAAAACACAGGTGTTCTGTTATTTATATTTTGCTATTTTTAAAAATCGGAAATATGCTCATTATAAATATATAAAGTAACTTTTTGAAAAGAGTTGAGTCTGTTGTTTTCTGCAACATTAAGTTTTTAAAAAGCTCCTAAAACCAATTAGCTTGGAAATCTTACATTCATGCCTCAGAATATTGCTGCAGTTGTAACAAGGAAAGCAGCACATTCAGGTATTCAATGTAACAGAAACAAGGCACAGGCAGCAACTTGTATCCATTGGCAGTTGACATGCTAATTTCTTTGCGTCCTCTCTCCACCCTGCTTTACTAACTACCTTCTCCCCAAGACACGAGGCACCTTTGGGGCCATGGAAGGTGCTTTCCGGAGAATGAAGAGAGGCAGGAAGAACGAGGGCAGAGCACGCGGTGCCCACACCCTTGGCCTCTGGGTGAGTGTGGGCAGCACTCGCTGGTGGGGGGTAGAGTGGTGCAGGTTAGCAGCTCCGGGTGGGGGTGGACCTCGCCCCTCCTCCCGCCCCCACTCCTAGAACTGGAGATCTGCTGCACTAGGCTCTAGGCCCGCAGCCCGTTTGGGCAGGGCTAGGATGGGCGGGGGAGGGGGCGGAGCAATGAGCTGGGCGGTGGGAAAGGGGCGGAGAGGACAGCTTAAGATCTGACGGGCTGAGGGACTGTGGCAGAACCTGCGGAGTAGGTGGGGAGCTCACCCGCAAGGAGGAAGGGGAGCGGGACCGCGGCTGCCGGGAGCGAGGAGACGCGTGGAGTCCAGGGGTCAGACCACCAGCACCTTCTCCTGTAGCGAAAACGGACGCACCGGCTGCAACAGCGACACTGCGCGCAGGTGGGCACCCCGGAGCGCGTTGCTCTCACTCCTCCCGAGCTGCAGGGGGCTGGATGCCTTCCCTTCTTGGCTGCCGAGCTTGGGAACGAGGGCAGGGCAGGTCTGGGAGCAGGAGGAAGGCACACGACCCCGTGATGTTCACGCTAGTGCCTCCACACCGTGCACGTTTTTGCCTCCGCGCTGTGCTTGGTAGGTAAGAGGTGCGGCAAAGCTGCCTACCTTGGGATGCTCTCCCTGTGGTTTCAATGTCCCGCCCTACCCCTTATGCTGTGCTGAGCACCGAAGCGGTTTTGGAGTACTGCGACCCTTCCCCTGCCTGCAATCTCGGTGGTGTACGCAGTTTGCCCCCTCTCTTCACCATCCACGCCCAGCTAACATCAAGACGCCTCCTGCTCTGGGCCCCCTGGATTGTAGGAACCTTTGGAGAAGAGATAGTAGTAGCAGGACCAGCCGGCAGGCAGGAGTTACTGGAGTATTGTCTCCCGGGGCGGGTGCCTGAATCCGTGCGCTCCCTTGCGCCTTCCGGGCCAGAGTGGGAGGTTGGGGGTTGGGGGGAAGTGGAATGGGTTTGCTGAACTTATCTCCGAAGGCTGACTGTGCACATGCACTTGGCGCCTTGTGCATGTTTGGATGAGGGTTTAATGGAAACACGTGGCAAGAAGATTGTCGCTGGTGTCTGCCCTCCCCCCCTCCACCACCACCAAAAGCCGCTTGGGATGGCTCAGCGTGTGTACAGGGTTGGGAAAAAAGAAAGTGTGAGTGTGTGTGCTTGTCCGTCCTAGGGAGAAGGAGAAGGGTGGCTCAAGGAGACTTGATTTTCTTGGATTTGCTGTAATTCCTTAAACCAAACCAGTCTCTCAGGCGTTAAAGTAAATTACTGGTAAGTAGGGACGGATCTCCGGTAAAAAGGCCCCCGGGATTTTGAGTTAGCGGGCTTGGCGGGCATGCTCTCTGTGTAACTTCTGGCGTTACCTCACCTAGAGGGTGGGGGTAGGGTGAAGGTGAGGTGGTGTGTGTGGTGGTGCATGTGTCTGGCTTAAGGTGCTGGAGCTGGGGCACTTACTTGTCTTGGGTAGGCTGTTGGACTCGGAGGAGGTAAAAAGCTGTGCGGCGCAGTCTGTTGTTCTCAATTAACTCTAGAATCTTAGTGTCTGTCTCTCCTGTTTCTTTCTGTTTCTCTCTCTAACACACACACACACACACACACACACACACACAGTGGAGTTGTCTCCCTTTCTCTTTTTTTATCTCTGGCTTTCTCTCCCTCCCCCTATCTTCTCCTTTCCCCTCTTTCGAGCTCACCCACACACCCACATCACACACACACCATGGTTGGGTCTATTATTCTAAATTAACTTCGGATCTCTCCCCCCCCCCCAGTCTCTTGTTTCTCTCAATCTCTTTCATCTCTCTCAATCTTTCTTGTCTCTCTTTTAATATCTGTCTCTCATCTCTCAATTTCTCAATCTCATGTTCCTCTTTCTCAGTCTCATTTCTCTCAATCTTTCTCTTGTCTCTCAATTTCTTTCACACATGTATCTCATCTCATGGCTGCTTTGACTCACTGATAGTTGCTTATGGATCTTTATGCATTGCTTATTATGTGCATGGATTTTTACTGATTTTTTTAACGAAAAAAAAGACCTACCTGTATTAAAATCTGTGGGGTGTCAGAAAGACCTTTCAGCACTCATTCACATTCAAAGTAGGAACAGGGAACTGTGAAAATACCCCACCTAACTGCTGTTTACATTGGACAAAGCTCTAGTTCATGTTAGAATATTATTTTCAATTTACAACCATGTGATACTGTAATCTTTTACTAGATCTCTCCCTCTCTATTTTTAAAAAACATTTATTTATTTATTTAGAAGGAAAGGGAGAAAAAGAGGGAAACATTAGTGTGTGGTTGCCTCTCACACACCCCCTGCTGGGGATTTGGCCTGCAACCCAGGCATGTGCCCTGACTGGGAATTGAACTGGTGACCCTTTGGTTCTCAGGCAGCACTCAATCCATTGAGCCACACCAGCCAGGGCCTCTCCCTCTCTATTTGTGGTAATTTACAGAATTCTTGATTACTCAGTCAACAAAGTGGACAAGTTATCTTATAATTTTAATGGACAGGTCTTGAAATCTTTGTAGGCTGGCATGCAGGCAGTTGAGTTCTGT
The DNA here is from genome assembly GCA_028533065.1 of Trachops cirrhosus. Lineage (NCBI taxonomy): Eukaryota > Metazoa > Chordata > Mammalia > Chiroptera > Phyllostomidae > Trachops > Trachops cirrhosus. The sequence goes on from CM052552.1 coordinate 44,845,584, forward strand.
GAACTCTATCTCTTACTTTAATGAACTGGTTAGAGTGGTATTGGTCTGAGACTTATGAATGCTTTGATTTACAAATAACTTATCAAACTATTGGGCGACAGGGACTACTTACAAATTTTCCACACAGGAGAAAGAACACTTATTTTTTGGAGCAAATATTTTCCCATTTCCCCCCCAATTGTCCCTGTTAGATGTCTAGAAAAGATGCATGGTTGGTGAGTAAGACGTGGTTTATTTCCATTTTATGTCTACAGGTGGCAGTGTAGAAGCCAGAATGGGATCTTCTAGAAGGGGTTTCTGAAAAATAAGTACATATACACAAGTAAGCAAGCACAAGAATCTGAAAAACCACAGGTATGTAAAATAAGCCACCTATCTAGCTTTATAATTATTTCATTCCAATATCTTGAAATATATAATGTAGACTTTTATGAAGTGAAACATTGAGATGCTCTCAAAGGAGAAAACAAGAGCATTCTATTTCAGAGAATGTATTTAAATAAAAATACTGTATATTATTGTTGCATTATCTTTTACTCTTCTAAAAGAGAAGGATCATTTTTCTATTGTGACCAAATGGCTTTGTCTTTAACCAGTTATTGCTTGATACTTGTTTTCAAAAACACTTTTGCTGAATAGAACTTCCAATTGTTCTGGGTAATTTCATTTGTGAAACTGTTAACTAACAAAGTCACCCTGTTGAGATAATGTGACAGTATATACTTTTTATAAAAATCGCATCTCACTGTTGACTTAAAATCTCACTTGAAATACCTATATATTAGGTATTCTTTTAAACGAGCCCTTCTGTTTTTAACCATCTTGTCACTTTTTTCCTCCTACCTTGTTGCTTTTCTAAGCCCAGCATATAAGAAGTACCTTTATAAATTACCCACTTGACTGAACTAATGATAGCTTTAATATGGGGATCAAAGACAATCATGGTCAAATAATAAGTTTTTCATTACAACACAATTCAAAAGAATTTGCCTTTATCATTAAAATGAAATATTTTGCATACTAAGGCCTTTTCTCTTTTTTTTGTTAAAGTATGGTTGACATACTATATTATACAAGTTTCAGGTGTACAACATAGTGATTAATGGTTATATTCTGTAGATGTGATCACCAGAATAAGTTCTGTCACCATACAAAGTTATGATAATATTAAGGCCCCTTTTCGATAACTGGGTAGCACACTGTTTGATGGTAGAAGAAGCCAGGAAGGGAAATGTTCACTTTTGTGGATTGTTTTCCTTAGAATGCTGGGCCATGGTGCTCTCACAGGGAAGTTAAAGTTATTATGTTGGCTGTAAAAGAGTCAAACATCAAAATGGCTGTTAAAGACAAGGAAAATTTATCTTTTCTCATGGGGGGAGGTGTGTGTTCATCACAGTGCCAGAATGTAGTGATAATCTTGTGATTTTTGACACTCTGCCTTTATAGCTGAAGAGGGATTTGTTTAGCTCATGCCAATGAAGGTGTTAAACAAAATCACATACCCATTCTTGAAGCTTGAAAGTATCTAATTGGACACTTAACCAGTTTAAAGCACATTGGGAACTCTGGAAATATAGACTGAGCTAAAGACTGAAAGGTTTTTGCTGTAAAAAGCTCGTGGATATGAAGTGGCTTCAGGAAACCTCATGGACATTTAGAAACATACAAGTTTGCACTGCATAGGATTTAGATATGTTATTTGACTCAGGAAACTGGGAAGTAGTTAATCATCCCCCCATGTATCTAAGAGGAATAAGGTCTGATCTTCTAAGTTAGAAAGGAAAAGAGTACAGTTGAGATTGTATTCCTTTTTTGAATTATAGCATCCTCATTGTAGAGACATTAAGTGCTTTCGAGATATTTTATTTTTTAGGTATAACATGCATGCAATAAAGTGTAAAATGCATTAATCAAAATATATTTTACATGTGTGTTCACCCATGTGATCACCACCCAGGTCAAGATATAGAACACTTCCAGCACCCCGGAGGATTTCCTCCTTTTGCCTTTCTGGTCAGTTTTCATCCCACTTCCAACCTGAAGGTAACCACATTATGATTTCTAAAAACTCCATCTGCTAGTTTTATCTGCTCTTAAGCTTCATACACGTAGTAAATAGAAGGGACTCATGTATATGTCTTCTTTCACATAACAATGTCTATGAGATTCATCCATGTTGTCGTGTATATTTGTAGTTTGTGCTAGTCTGTTGTTGAATAGTAATTCCATTGTATGGATATACCAAAATTTGTTTATCCATTCTCCTGTACGATCTTTGAATTGTTTCAAGTGTGGCTAATATGAGTAAAGCAGCTACGAACATTCTTGCTTGTTTTTTGGTGCATATGTCTATTCATTTCTCTTGAACATATATCTAGGAGTAAAATTGTAGGGTCATAGAGTAGGCTTATATTTAGCTTTAGTAGATGTTGCCAGTTTTTCAAAGTGGTTGTACCAGCTTAAATTTCACAAATAGTGTGCAAGGATTCCAGTTGCTCTACATTTTCACTAATACATGGTTCTGTCAGTCTTTTTAATTTTGGGGATTGCATATTGGATCTACTTGTGGATTTTTTTAATTTAAAAAATTCAATTGTGGCAATATATACAAAATATGGAATTTATCATCATAACTTTTTTAAAATCTACAGTTACTGGTATTAAATACATTCACATTGTTGTATAACCATCACCACCATCCATCCCTTTACCTCTTGGAAAACTGAAACTGTACCCATTAAACAATGAATCCCCATTCTTTCTTTACCCAGGCCCTGGGAATCACCATTCTACTTTATGTCTCTGAATTTGACTACTTTAAGTGCCTCCTACGAGTAGAACCATAGACTACTTGTTCTTTTCTAACCAGCTTTTTTCACTTAGAGTAATGTCCTTAATATTCACCCATGTTGTAGCACGTGTCAGAATTTCCTTTTTAATATTCCATTGTATGTGTATACCACATTTTGTTTGAACAATTGTCTGTTGGTGAACACTTGGATTGCTGTCACCTTTTGCTGTTGTGAATAATTGCTGCCATGAACATGGGTGTGCAAATATTTTTTTTAAAGATTTTATTTATTTATCTTTAGAGGGAAAGGGAAGGAGAGAGGGAGAGAAATATCAATGTATGGTTGCTTCCTGTGCATTCCCTACTGGGAAATGGCCTGCAACCCAGGCATGTGCCCTGACTGGGAATCAAACCGTGATCTCTTGGTTCACAGGCCCGCGCTTAATCCACTAAGCTACACCAGCCAGGGCGGGTGTGCAAATATTTCTTCAGGACTCTGCTGTCAATTTTTTTTGCCAATACCCAGAATTGCTGGGTCATATGGTAATTGTATTTTAACTTTTTGTAGAACCACCATACTATTTTCCAAAGCTACCACACCATTTTATATTTTCAACAATGTACAAAGGTTCCAGTTTCCTCACATCCTTGTCAACACTTGTTATTTTCTGTTTTTATGGTAGCCATCATAATGGGTGTGAGGTGTCCCTATGGTTTTAATTTGTTTCCTTGTAAGTAATATTGTTAAGTGCCATTTCATAAACTTATTGGCATTTGGATATCTTGTCAAATTCCTGTTAAAATCTTGCCCATTTTCAAATTGGATTATTTAAAAAAAAATTTGTCAAGACTTCTTTTATTTTCTAAATAGGAATATATGGTCAAATATATGTGTTACAGACATTTTCCCAGTTTGGCTTGCATTTCATGGTCTTCATGGTATCTTTTTGATGATTTCTAATGAAATCAATTTTCTTTTTATGGCTATTGCTTTTTGTGATCTATTTATAAAATCTTTGCCTACTTTGGATTTTTTTTAAACTTTTTAGTTACTGAAAAAATATAAAGGCAATCTGTTTGGAAGATGCAGTAAATTAACTGTAAGTGTATTTCAAATTAGAGCCCTAAGTATGAATGTTGGGCATATACTTTGCTGTAACAGGTGCCAGAGGAGTTTGAAAAAAACATGTTTTTCAATAAGATACATGGACACAGATGCTCTTACTTAAGTGGCCCCTGTTGCTGTCTCCTGCCGGCACTGACTGTCTTCAGGGCTTCTCTAGAGTGGGACCTAGGGAAGAGCCTGGTAATGACTTGGGTAGAAGAAAGAAGGTGGAAAAATGGATGGGTATCTGCTTTTTTGTAATACAATATCCATACTTGCTGAATGATCCTTCCCCTTCCCCTTCCCTCTTCCATCTCTAAGGAGGGGTTGCTGCCATTTGGTGCTATTTCTTTTCTTTGCCTCTAAAATATCAATACCCCTTGGGTTTATGCCATTTATTAGCTTTTTCTCTTCTCCATGTACATCTTTTCCCTGAATGCCCTGTATTCACATTCACTTTCATGTCTTGAGCTATCTCTCTGTCCCTCTGCCTTGTCCTAAAGACTCCTCAGGTCTTTATCTCCTGGTCCTACCACCTGTCCATGAACATAACATTCAGATCTGTATCTTTGTCTGCCTCCTGGACATCTTCCACTGGATATTCCAATGGTACTTTTATGAAAAAGACTCGTTTTTCTCCAGTCTGCTCTTCTTTCCTGCCTTATATAGTATATTTGCCATTAATTGAGGATCCCAAAGTTGAAATCTTGGCACAGCCCCAATCTTCCCACACAGCTTAATCACCCTCACAGCCCATATTTAGTTGGTTATCAAGGCTGCTGGGTCTTTCTCCTATTTCTGAAACATCTTTCAAAGGCATCTTCTCTTTATATTTGCTATGTTGTAGCTGGGGTCTCCTTTAGAATTGTAGTCAAAATGTCTTGAATGATTCCTCTCATTCTTTTTTTTTAAGATTTTACTTATTTATTTTTAGGCATAGGAGAAAGGAGGAAGAAAGGGAGGCAGAGAAACATCAATGTGCGGTTGCCTCTCTCACGCCCCCAACTGAGGACCTGGCCCATAACCCAGGCATGTGCCTTGACTGGGAACTGAACCAGTGACCTTTAGGTTTGCAAGCCAGCACTCAATCCACTGAGCCACACCAGCCAGGGCTCCCCTCATTCTTAAACTCCCTCTAATGCTCCACTTATTATCAGTTTTTTTCCTAAAACATAGATGTAATCGTGTCATTTCCTGTTTAAAAATGATTTGTAGCTCTCCACATCCTATAAGAAGCATTCAGATCCCTTAGCATGATTTGTACTGACACCCTTTATTATATGCCTTCAACTTGCTTTTCCTGTTCTGTCATCTGCCATTGTCCCCATTCTCCATCTGTCCTAAACTATTTTTCACTTTTAGAACATTCTTTTCTTTCCTGCACCTGTGCTTTCCTGTATCTGTTCTTTTGAACATATTGTCCATTATTATTCCCTGGTGACTTAATATTTTTCTTTAAAAATTAACTCAAATTTGGGTGAGCCTCTCTATCCTTTAAACCTTTTTATTCATACTTCTTTTAGTGTAGTTTGATGAGGTGACTCCATAATTGCAAGTGCTATCATGTACTAATATTTGTAGTCTTAGTAACTACTGAGAGAACTACTTCAAATATAGAAGATGTTTAATATATGTTCACTGAATGGGTAATTCATGAAGAATCTATTCCTTACTATATCAGTTAGCTGTTGCTGCTTAACAAGCCACCACAATATTAGTTTGATTAGTGGTTTAAAACAACAAGCATTTTGTTAGCTCTTGATTCTGTGGGTTGGCAATTTAGGTGGGACTCAGCTGCACAGTTCTTTGGATCTGAGCTGGTTTTCTCCTGGGTGGGTTGAGGGCTGGCTCTTCTAGGATGGGCTCCTCTCCTCTCCACATGGTTTCTAGCCTTTAACCAGGCTTGTTCACACCATGACTGGCATGTTTTAACACAGAGTGGAGGCATGGGAGACCTTGAGGCTTAGGCTTGAAACTGGCACAAGGTTACTTCTCTAAATTTTGATAGTTAAAGCTAATCACAAAGCCACCCCTGATTTAAGAGGTGGGGAAATAGATTCATCTCTTGAAAGGAGGAGCTATAGATGTTGCAAGAAGCATAGACAGAGAGAGGAAAAATAAATAATTGTAGCCATTTTTATAAGTAGTCTGTTGTACTTACCTATGAGCAAGAATAGGATATTAGACCAGACTTGGTTCAGAGGGTTGATTCTACTGAGGTCACCAGCAGGGAGGACAGTTTTGACCTTGCCTAACTGCATCTAAGATGAGCCCAACTAAGAAGGCCCCATGGTTCCTAACATCCTTCTTTGTTCTTTCCTTCAAATCCTCTGTCATTACCTTTTAACCAAAGCATATTTAAGACATCCCAGTTTTTTTTTTTTTTTTGCTTTAATGAAGTACTGTTGGTTGCTCTTCAGTGTTGGAGAAGAAGAAACATTGCTTTCTTCTTCATTAGGGAAACAGCTGTGAATAGCTTTTGGTATTGGAGACCTTCTCATTAAGGAGCATCCTTTAGTATTTGCCATTGATTGCCTCTAGTATCTGATTTAAAAGGCCTCCCGGGGGAAAGCTTCAGGAAATGAAAAGAGATCTGATTGATTGGAGCTGATCATCTGTGTTCTCCCTCATCATGTGTGAAAATTGAAGATTTCCTCCTAGTGAGAAACAGTTTACACGCTCTTAATGTTTGTGTGCTTTTCAAGCTGTTACAAACTATTCAGAGTAGAAAAATGAATTTAAATATTTCTGATTTACTGTCTATTAGAGGAGGAAGTATAGTTAAATATACATGTAAGAGTTTAGTTGAAATGTACATTGAAATTGAAGTAAATACACTTACTAAAATATACATGGAGTAACCCTAATTTTCCAGAGATAGTATAGTACCCATGGGTAGTTTTTTTCCCCAGAACTTGGTTTTAGTGTATATCTGTATATTTCAGTAGAGCCATTAGAAATAAAGAAAACAGATATAAATTTTACCTCATTAGAGTCCATTTCTACTAATCTTAGAGATACAGATAAACTGTGAAGTAAGCAAAAGAATAGTAGACACTTAAAGGGCCCAATACTCCTTATCATGGCTTAATGATATCTTGTGTATTTTCTTTCTTTTTTTAAACTTATTTATTTATTTTAGACAGAGGTGACAGGAGGGAGAAAGAGGGAGAGAAACATCAATATGTGGTTGCCTCTCACATGCCCCCTACTGGGTACCTGACTTGGCCAGCAACCCAGGCATGTGCCCCGACTGGGAATTGCACCGGTGACCCTTTGGTTTACAGGCCACTGCTCCATCCTCTGAGCCACACCAGTTAGAGCTTTTTCTTCAATGTTTTTTATTTTGGTAAAATACACATAATGTAAATTTTTCCATATTAACTATTTTTACATGTACAATCCAGTAGTATTAAAAACATTCACATGGTTGTGCAACCATCACTGTCATCCCTCTCCAGAATACTTTTCATTTCGCAGAACTGAACTATGTCCCAATTAAACAAGCACTCCTCATAACCCTGCCTCTGAACCCTTGGCAACCACCATTCTACCTTCTGTTCTATGATTTTTCCATGTATTCCTTATGTGGTATTGTATAAACACAGTGACTGGTGCTTGGTGGTAACCCAGAAAATTTACATCTCTTGCTCTCATTCCCCTGCCTCTTGTCTTTTGCTCTGTCCCTCCCCACTTGTTGCAATTTGGTTTTTGGTCTTAGGGAGAGTTTGCAGTCCAGCTTTTGGGCATTGTTTTTCTTCCTTCTTTGGTCACTGTCATCACTTCTTATAATCTAGGATACTTATTTCTTCCTTTTCTAATTTTCTAAATGATGCCCTTCTGTTGTGGAATTAAGCAACAACCTGTAGTCACCTACCTGCTCTCCCTGTGTCTGTTCACCAGCCTGGGGTGGGGAGCTGTTCCCTTATACTCTTAAATGCACCATGCTGAGTACCACAAAGTACCATTGTGTGCTAGGTAGAATTATGGTCCCAGAAAAATGTCTATGTCCTAATCCCTGGAACCTGTGAACATGTTAAATAGCAAAGGGGAATTAAAGTTGCAGATGGAATTAGGGTTGCAACTCAGCTGACTTTAAAATAGAAATTATCCTGGGTTATCTGTGTAGGCCCAATGTAATCACAGGGGTCCTTAAAAGTGGTATGTGTTGTAAGATATACTTACAGCTAAATTTGTAGACTGCTCCGAGTCTTAACTTACCTTGAATATGATCTTTGGTTAGTGATTTATTGATAAATTACTCCTATAATGGAGATGACTATATCAGTTTTTTGTCATATAAGCTGTAGTGAAAGAAAGGTACTTTTATTGAATGCTTATGAGTCAGGTGCTTTACATATATTACCATTTTAATATGCTAAACAACCCAAGAGGTAGATATTATTAAATCCTTTTATGGATGAAGGAATAGGCACATTGTTTAATTTGTACAAGATCACCCTGGTGACTCTGAGGGTTTTTTTGCACATAAAAAGAAAAATTCTGAAGTGTGACATTTTCACATTTGCAAGGCATGCTTATGGTTTATACTGTCTAATGTTATATTTTAAAGTCTTGCCTTGAAATTTGAAAGTTGAAGATGAATTTGTAATTTGTATTTTGTTGAAGCAATATGACATTGTGACAGACATGTAGAAAATAGAGGACAACAACCAACCATAAGCCCAGCAAAATCTTGATTATATTTTTGTATACTTATCAGTCTCTTTTTTTGTATATGTATGTTGTAATTTCCCACAGCTGTAAACATAGTCATATTTTAAAAATTTTACATGCTAGGAAAACACAATGTGTTCTTTCTAATTATTATCTTTAGTACATAATAGGTTGTTTTCAATTTTTTTATTATTAAAAGTAATGCCGAAAGAACAGTTCCTATCTGGGACATACTGTTCTCTTGGCGGAAAGAAGGAGCACAGTCCAAACCACGCAACACAGTTAAAATCTCTGCTTGGAGGTGGTTGGCGTCATATCTGCTTAGATTTTCATTAAAGTGTGTCATAGGGCCAAACCAAAAGTCAACTAAGTGGAAACATACTTCTCCCCCAATGATGATCGACAGGATGAGTAATTCTGTCATGAAGAGGGAGAAATAGTTGGGAATAATGATTCCATCTACCACCTAGAGGAGAAAAGATGACTAGAGGTAGAACATAAAATAGAAATAAAGTAGCAGATGTAGACAGGTAGGTGGGTTTAATTCATATTCTGACCTTGAGCACAGGCTCTCTATTCAGGTGCCTCCTCTTTGATACTAAAAGGGGAAAAAATGACGTATCAAAAGTATGCTGCACTTTGCTTCACTTGTTACAGGCTTCCAGCAAACATTGGGTCCTGTTAAAGATATAATTTTGTCATGGTACTGAATAGGCTATTTTACTGTCCCTGTTTGGACAGAAGTTGACTTCTTTGGTTTTAACTGAAATATATACAACACAGTAGATTTTCTAGTCATTAAAGAAAAGATGGGCTTACTTTCTAGATTATTGTCCTTAAATTCCATAAAAAAGTGCATAATCACCAGTAAGCCACTTTAAAACTCCTGATTTCAAGTCCCAAGGGGTGCAGTAAGGGTGGGAATCAACATTTCCCAGGTGATTATATACTTTGTTACTTAAAGGGTGATCCAAGGGCCATCAAACATTCTGTCACCTGGGAGCTTGATAGAAATGTAGCATCTTGGGCTCTCCCTCAACTATATCCCCAGGACATTAGTATGGACATTGAAACCTGAATACCACTGATAGATGCTTCTTAGAAACACTATTTCAAAAAATCAAAATTTTCTTTAAAAATTATTTGCCTTTTGCCCTGGCCAGTGTGACTCAATTGGTTGGGTGTCACCCTGCAAAGTGAAAGGTCACTGGTTCTTCCCAGTCAGGGCTCATGCCTACCTTGTAGGTTTGATCCCCAGGGGAGTACAAGAAGCAACAGATCTATGCTTCTCTCTCACATTGATATGTCTCTCCCTGTCTTTCTTCTTCCCTCCCCACCCCTGCTAAATTTTTTAAAAAATTCTTTGGTTTTCAATTCAACCATAATGAAGACATCAATAATATTTATGTAAAGGTAAACTTTAAAAAATATTTTAGTGTACACATTATTTAAAATAGACATAATTAGAGCAGTAATAATTTATTATAATTTTTTTCTTTTCCAACTTTTAAGAAAAATGAAGTAATTTTACCTGGAGGTTTAATTTTGATTTTAAGCTGTTGGTCCCTGACAGTTTCAGAAGTCTTAAAATTAAAGATCAAACTCAAAGTAGTACAAGTAATCTAACATGTAACAATTAAAGTCTTTGGAACAAAATGGTAATTCTTGAACTAAAGAATTTTTTGTGCTACTTGTCCCTGTTCTTTGATAGTAATCTCGTTCTTGAGTTTCCTTATTGCAGATTGTGTATCAGAGGACTCTCTGGAGGGAGGTTCTGGACCCTGAATGAACAGCGTTTAAAAATCTTTTCACAAATTCTCAGATGCTCAACCAATGTAAGATATTTGTCTGGTTGGAGCCAAATCTGTGCCTGTGTTTGTAAATAAACTTTTATAAGAACACAGCCATGCCCATTCATTTACTTATTGTCTATGGCTAACTTCATGATACAATGGCCTCAAAAGGCTTAAGCTATTTATCTGCCCTTTATGGAAAAAGTTTGTTAACCCCTGGTAACAATAATGAAGGATAGCTTTTTACATATGTGCATTTTAGAGAAAGATGTCTAAAGAATCTTGATCTTTTTCTTTTTAAATTTTAAAATTTTTATTCTTGTTTATTCTATTGTAGTTGTCCCAATTTTTCACTCTTTGCCTTCCTCTGTCCCACCACATCCCTCGCTCCCACAGTCCATGCCACCTACCCCACTATCCATGTCTATAGATCATTCATACATTTCCAAAGAATTATTCCCTTCCCCTTCTTTCATCCTCCATCTCCTTTCCTCTGGCAGCTGTCAGTCTGCTCCCTGTTTGCATGTGTCTGGTTATGTTTTGCTCATTAGTTTATTTTGTTCACTAGATTCCTTTTATATGTGAGATATCTCTCTCACTGCCTGGCTTATTCCACTTAGAATAATAGTTTCCAGTTCCATCTATGCTTTCTGAAAGGGTAGGAATTCCTTCTTACTTCTTTCTGTTGCATAGTATCCCATTTTGTAGATGAACCACATTTTTTTAATCCACTCATCTACTGATGGGGCACTTAGGCTGTTTCCAACACTCAGCTATTGTAGATAGTGCTGCTATAAACATTGGGGTGCATTAAGTTCTTTTGAATTAGTGTTTTGGGATTCCTAGCAGTGGAATCGCTGAGTCATGAGGCAGTTCCATTTTTAATTTTTTGAGGAAATTCCATACTGTTTTCCACAGTGGCTGCTGACTGCAACAGTCTGCATTCTGACCAACAGTGTACTGGAGTTCCCTTTTTTCCACATCCTCACGGGCACTTGTTGTTTGTGGATTTATTAATGACAGGTGTTCTGACAGGTGTGAGGTGATATTTCATTGTGGCTTTAATTTGTATCTCTCTAATGGCTAGTGATGTTGACCATCCTTTCATATGTGTATGGGCCATCAGAATGTTCTTAGAGAGGTTTCTTTGCCCATTTTTTAATTGGATTGCTTGTCTTCCTGGAGTGGAGTCATGTGAGTTCTTTATATATTTTGGAGATTAAACCATTGTCTGATGTAGCATTGGCAAATATGTTCTCTCATACAGTCTGTTCCCATTTCATTTTGATGATGCTTTCTTTAGCAAAGCAGAAGCTTTTTAATTTGATGTGGTCCCATTTGTTTATTTTTTCCTTTATTTCCCTTGCCCTAGGAGATATATTGTCAAAAATATTGCTACATGAGATATCTGAAATTTTACTGCCAATGTTTTCCTCTAGGACTTTTATGGTGTCACAACTATTTAAGTCTTTCATGCATCTTGAGTTTATTCTGGTGTATGGTGTAAGTTAATGGCCTAGTTTCATTGTTTTGCATGTACCAGTCCAGTTACCCCAACACCATTTATTGAAGAGGCCATTTTTACTCCATAGTATGCTTGTGCCCCCCTTTGTCAAATATTAATTGACCATAGAGACATGGGTTTATTTCTGAACCCTCTATTCTAGTCCATTGATCTGTGTGTCCATTTTTAGGCCAGTACAAGGCTGTTTTGATTACATTGGACTTACACTATAGTTTGATTTCAGGTATTGTGATCCCTCCTAGTTTGTTCTTCTTTCTCAAGATTGTTGTGGCTGTTTGAGGTCTTTTTTTGTTCCATATAAATTTTTGAAGTATTTGTTCTAGATCTGTGAAATATTCCATTGGTATTTTAATAGGCATTGCATTGAATCTATAGATTGCTTTGGGTAGTATGGACATTTTAATGATGTTAATTCTTCCAATCCATGAACAGGGTATGCTTTCATTTGTTTGTATCTTAATTTCTTTCTTCGGTGTTCTGTAGTTTTGTGAGTACGGGTTTTTTTAATCTCCTAGGTTAATTTTATTCCTAGGTACTTTATTTTTTTGTTGTTGCTATAGTAATTGGGATTTTTTTCCTAGTTTATCTTTCTGATAGTTCATTGTTGGTGTACAAAAATGGCATTGACTTCTGAATATTGACCTTGTGTCCCACTACTTTGCCAAATTCACTGATTAGGTCAGGTAGTTTTTTGTTGACACCAGTAGGGTTTTCCATGTAGAATATCATGTCCTCTGTAAATAATGACAGTGTCACTTCCTCTTTTCCCAATTTGGATGCCTTTTATTTTGATTTTTTTCTTTAAGTAGAAAAAAAAGCAGTTAATCTAACATTTGCTAAGTTTTTATTTATTCTTTTCTTTCAAATTATGTTTGTACTAGGACCCTGACAACAGGTTAAGTTAACTTTGACAGTTTTTGGAACTATTTTTAAAGTCTTTCAACCAGTCCTTTTCAAAGTCTTGAAGATAATGGTGTCACCAGATGCTGACTTTACTACACAAATGCAGTGGTTTATAAATGAACTGTGTATGTTTTTATATATTTCGTGGATACATGCGACTTCCCTCTGCATCTCAAAGAATATTTTCCCTTGGAATCTCCCAACCTTAGCCTCTTCCTTCCCTGGGGTGCTTCTTTGTGGTGGGCTGTGAGACCTTTACTGACAAACTTTTAAAACAGCTTAGTCATTTAGTAAAAGGGTGACTCATTCCAAACCTGCTTAGAGTTAAGAAACCCACCATATGCCTATGCGAGGTGAATCATTAGACTGGGACAGCATGCTTGGTGGATACAATTTGGAAAAAAAATCCCATTTTCTTATTCTCAACCTCTTTTCCATTTAATGTAAATTGGGTTAGAGTAAACATTAAAAAAGTAATACATTACTCATTAGGGCTTTTTCTAAATTTAATCTTGCCCTGGCTGGTGGGACTCAGTGGGTTGAGCATCAGCCTTCAAACTGAAAGGTTGCTGGTTCAATTCCCAGTCAGGGCACATGCCTGAGTTGTGGGCCAGTTCCCCAGTAGGGGGCTCAGGAGAGGAAACCACACATTGATGTTTCTCCCCCTCTCTTTGTGCCTCTCGTTCCCTCTCCCTCTAAATAAATAAATAAACAAACAAATAAATAAAATATTTAAAAGTTTTAATCTTAATTTGTATTTTAGTTCAATATGCTTCATATCTTGGTTTTATATGGTTATGTTTATATAAATAATATAGATATATATTTATGTATATATCTACATCTTGTTTGTGTGTACATGCATGTGTATAACTAATTCTTATTTTTGGTAAGCCTTGATACTGAAAGAGATTAAGAGTAGAGGTTGTGATTGTACCCTTACAAACTCTTTCTGTATCTGGAGTTATCACTTAGAAGTGATTAATTTTCCTCAGGTAGATGTTAATCTGTCACTCATTTATTAGCCAACAAGCAGGAGAATCTTTATGCAAAGAATCACATGTATTGTTTTACTTTCGACTTAAGTTATTTCTAGGTAAAATATGACAGAACACAGGAGTTCACCAATATTCCATTGATTCAATTAGCTACCATAGTAACTACTAAGTTCTTGTTTAAAGACTAGAACATTCTTAAAACCAGATGAAAATTATAACATTTGTTAGCAACTATTTTCAGAGAGAAAAACACATATACTAAATAATCAATTGTTTAGCTATACATGCTAGGACTTAATGTTTTAAGTTCCAAATATAATGATAATGAGCAAATTTAGGAACAAGTTTATTCTGCTAATTGCTTTCACTAATCTACCTGGTTGAAAATAAAAGGAGATGTGCAACTCATAAGAACTGACAGATCTGGGATAGATCAACAAAAATAGCAGTTTGAAGACATTTGCGACTATTGCATTTAGGGAAGTATTCCCATAGTTGAAGATCTATTCATTCCAGAATTGTTGCCAAGGATTCAAATGCTATGAGCAGCTTGTAACCACGACTTCTGTGGTTGCTATTTGCAAAAGCCCTTGAATAAGCAAGATGGAAATAATACTAGGATGGGTAAATATTGCTATAGTAACAACTTATTTTCTACTAGAAAAATTTGGAAAATAAAAGCAAGAATCCCTGCAACTTGTTGAAATATATGTTGTACAAAATGGAGACTACAGAGAAGCAAAGGTCATGCTTCTGATACTGCTTTTTATTAAGAATACTTTTCTTTATGATGTGGAATAATATAAAGTATTACATTTTGAGTGACTTTCTAATGTACTGTTTAGTTTGGATAAAATCACAAGGGAAGGTGTAAAGCCCTGAGAGAAAGCAAGATCATTTTGTTTGTTTTTGTTAGCATGACAATACTAAAATATGCTCTTCAAATGAAATATAGTATTCTAGAGAAGTTAATTATCTTTTAAAATTCCATTACATCAAGTAACTCTCTTGATCATGAAATTCTTTAAATACAGCCTGGATCTTTTGGGTTTTGACTTTTTTCAACTTTAAGTAAGGTAAAAAAAGGGTCACATAGTTATGAAAGTCATTTTTGATAATGAAATACTGACAATTAGTTTCTCGATCACCTTCTACTGTGGTGTTATCAACCCTGGCTGTACATTAGAATCACCTGGAGAAGTTTGTAGAAAACTTCTGTGCTCCACCTCAGATTTCTGATTTAGTTGATTCAAGGTGGGGGCATGGGCATTTGTATGTGTGTGAGAGAGAGATTTCATATGAATATTGTAATGTGCAGCCAGCCAGGTTAGGAATTACTGTTCTAGACCCTTAAAAATCATTAACAGCTAATCACATCATATTGATGATCTGTAAAATGATTTTAAAAATACAAGTTTAGGTAGAGGCAGCAGGTTATGACTAGAGAATCTGGTGGTCTCAGAGGTCCCTCCATCTCTGTTTGAGATGCTGGGATTCTAATCTGCATACCTCAGGAGCTGTCTCATTAATTAGCCACCTGTTTGAGACACTTACCAAGGAAACATCTTTATTATGAAGTATGCCCAATCTGGTGGAGTTAGGATGTGATAACTGAATTAAGAGGTGGCTTCACTCAAGAGGATGATGGCCTCACTATTCTGCAGTGACAAATTTCCATTAAACAATCCTGTGAGACTGGTTTTATTCCATTTGGACAATTCAGAACACTAAGGCTTAAAGAGGATACCTAATTAGGAAGTGGCAGAGATAGGATTTGCAAGATCTGTTTGTCTCTTAGACACATTTTTTTTCCATTTTATCACATTTTCTCACACATTGAGTGGATCTTCCATGGTCTCGGTTGCTTGAGTGCTATGAATGTATAGGAATAATACAAACGAAGAGAATGAGAGAGCTCATGGGCAGCTCATGCTGTCACTTTGAATACCTGTGTGTTTGAACACATTTGCCTAATATGAATTAATGATCATTATTGATAGGTAACGTACGTCCTTAATGTTCTCAGCCTATAAAGGCTCTTCATTATTTTTTTTGTAAAAATTATATTATGGTCATGTGACAAGTAAAAGAGGTTTTTGTAATTCTTTTCATCAAAGAACTATTGGAGTAGCCTACTACAATCACATTTATTGACTGTGTTAAGTGTAATTTATTGAGAGTTCTGTAAAACTTGGTCATCTGTAGTTTCTGGTGGTCAATTTGTATTAACTGAATGGCTAGTATGCCTTTCTTCAGAACTTTATATGTCAGTTCAAGACTGTAAGCTTAATAAAAATGGGAAAGTATTCACTATCCAATTACAGCAAAGATAATCACAAAAGCAATTTCCATTTACTGGCTTTCTATTATAATGATAAGATACCATAGATATATTTTTTCTAATCCTCATGAGTTAAGTGTAATTCTTATATTGCAGTAGAGAAAACTACACTTAACAAAACAAACAAAGAAACTTTCCCCAAACTGCAGTGCTAGTAAGTAGTGGAGCAAAAATTGAAACCAAAGTTTCTGATTCTAAACCCCTTGCATTTTGCCAGGGAGACTGTCACTCTGTTAGTACTCTGTTTTAAAACGTGACGTTTTGCTCAACTTCTTCAAAGTGATTGTTCCAAATTAGTTATCCTCATGTCTTAAAGATTCACTAACCATATGACTTTCCCCTTTTTAGCTGCTGCTTTGGGTATTTAAAAATCCTTTTATGCATGTATGCACATCTATGAAATACAGTATGCATACAGAAATGTTATATTAGCAATTTGTAGCTAAAACAATTACTGTAAACAAGCACTCATTTAACCATCATGAAGGCCAAGAAGTGGAGTGGTGCAGGACCCCAGAAGTACTCTCTTGCCAATTATTATCCTTACTTTGTGAAAATCACTTGATTGGTTTGCTTTTTAATTTTATTACCTAAATATTTATCCATATGTTAAATAGTTTTACCTGTTTTTGAGCTTTATGTAAATTGATTAATAGCATATATACTCTTGTATCTGGCTTTATTTGCTCAGCATATTCAATAATGTCATTTCCTGCATAATGATCTTGGACATATTTTGTTACATTTATTCCCATGTACTTGTTATATTTTGATGTTATCAAAATGGCATATTTTTCAAAATTTTATTTGTAATAAGTGTTGATTTATAGAAAATGTACTTTAGAGCTTTGTCATATTCAGCTATCTTGCTAAAAACCCCTTTAAAAGTATAGTAATAGTGAATCCTTTGAGTTTTCTATGACTATAATCTTCTCATCTGTAAATAATATTGTCTTTTTAATCTTCCTATCTTTTTTTTGCCTTACTATCATGGCCAACAGCTCGAGCGCAGATGTTGCATAGAAGAGATGATGGTGGGCATCCTTTCTCATCCTCTTTTCTAAGTGAGTGCTTTTGATGTTTTACCATTAAGTATTATGTTTACAGGTTTTTGGTATGTGTCTTTTTTAGAATAGGAATTTCCTTTTTTTGCTTTAAGTTAAAAAAATCATCAGTAGATTTGGCTTTCTCTTTATCTCTTGATGAAAATATTTTCTTTTTTAATATATTAATATGGTCAGTTATGAGGGGGGACCCAAAAAACTGGAATTTATTTATAAAAAATTGTGTATTCATTCTTACATGTTCAAACTTCAGTCACCTTCAAAGTACTTTCCACTTGATGAAATATAGCTATCGAGACGTTTTATCCACTGCTCAAATCAGTTTTTGAACTTGTCAATTTTGATGCCTTTTAGTAATTCTGCCTTTTTTTCCACCTCCTACAAAGGCAAAATGTTTCCCTTTGAGGGTTTTCTTCATCCAGGAAAACAAAAAACTTTGCTCAGGGTGAAATTAGGTGAATAGGTGGGGCCCTGAGGGCATTCAGTTTTTGATCAAAACTGCTGAACATTCAGTGTGGTGTGGGCAGGTGCTCGTATATAAGTCACCCATCGTGAAATGGGCAAACACATTGAAAGTCTTCAAAAAATTCACTGAAGCTGAACGCAGCCTCTCACAATGCATCTGGTACACTGATACAGGTGGGTCCCTAGAACACTTACCTAGCGGGGAAAGCCTGTACTGTAAGGGGCCCCAGAAGTTCAGCTTTTTTGAGTTCTTCTCTCCAGTACACTGACTGACTTTGACTTGAACAAAAATTTAAACTAAGTGTGAATTGTTGAGTTAAATTCAGTTTCATCAGGGTGTATTTTGTTTTTAAAAATGTGGGTTCGATGTGCTAATATTTTGAGATTTTTGCATCTATGATCATGAATGGGATTAACAGTACACTTTTCAATTCTACTTGTTTTGTATTTGCTTCAATCTAAACTCCAAGCTATAGAAAGTGCCCTTTACTCATGTTCTATGGCAGGGTTTGTATACTTTATCCTTAAATCTTTGTGTTAAGTCTTACTGTTTTCTTAAATTTTTGGTAGAACTTGCTGCTGAAGCCATCTGGGCATCGAGTTTATTTTTTACCATGGGAAGGTTTTTAATTATGATTGGGTTCTTAAATCACCATTCAAGTTTAATGTTTCTTGGGATTTTTGGTAAGTTTTATTTTTTGTTAATTTTTTTCAATTTGCTCATAATTTTAAACTTTTTGGAGTGAAGTTGATTGAAATATGCTCTTTAATTATCTTTATCTGCAGTTATGTCTCTTTTTGTTCATCAGTCTTCATCAAAAGTTTGGCATGTTGATTAATCTTACCAAATGGACAACTTATGCCTTTGATTTAATTTAGGTTCTGCTCTTATTAATATTTCATGTGATTTCTTTGGGTTTCTTTTGTTTCTAATGTCTTGAGATACATACTTAGTTTTGTTCTTATTTTCTAATATTCTTCTAAGTACATTTGGCTTCATCCCACAAGTTTAGTTTGTAGTAAATTTGTTACTCAGTTTAAAATATCTTCTAATTGGTATTGGTTTCATCCTTGAGTTATTTGGATATCTTATTTAATTTTTAAATATATTGCAGTGTATTTAGTTTTGCTGGACAAACATTTCTATTTCTTTTAATGTAGTTCTGCTATAGGTAACTTTTTTCATTTTTTGTTATTTTGAAAGTGTCTTTCTGCCCTGGCTGGTGTGGCTCAGTGCATTGAGCACCAGACTACGAAGCAAAGGGTCGCAGGTTTGATTCTCAGTCAGGGCACATGCCTGGGTTGCCAGCCAGGTCCCCACTAGAGGGTGTACAAGAGGCAACCACACATTGATGTTTCTCTCCCTCTCTTTCTCCCTTCTCTCTCTAAAAATAAATAAATAAAATCTTTAAAAAAAGAAAAATAACTGGGATGTATTTGAAAGTGTCTTTCTCATCTTCATTCCTAGTAAATATGTTCACTGGTTGTAGGATTCTAGGTTGAAGCTACTCTATTCATGTAGTCTTTTTTAGTACTTTGAAGATACTCTATTTCCTTCTGTCTTTAGTAATTTCTTCGGGATTTGGGGGCAAGTCAACTGTCAGTCTAATTGTTGCCCTTTTGAATGTAATTTGTCTTTTTTTGCTACTTTTAAAAATTTATCTGCATCTTTAATTTTCACATTTTTACTATAATGTGTTTAAGCATAGGTTTCTTTTAATTTATCCTTTTTAGGGTTATTAGGATTTCTTGATTCTGAGAATTATGTCTTTAGTGAGTTTTAGAAAACTCAGTAATTGTATTTCTATACTTTTAGCCCATTTCTCACTCTTCTATCTCCAGCAAAATATGCGTTAAATATTCTTAGTGTGTATTCTTTATATGTCCTTCTGTGTTCTTTATTACTGTACACAAACCATTTCAAGAACTAATGGCTCAAAATAGCTACCATTTCATTATTTCTCAAAATTCTGTGGGTAGACCAGGGCACAGTTGAGATGATTCCTCTGCTGGTCTTGCTTGAGATCTGTCATGAGGCTGCAGTTTGAAGGCATCTGGGGCTTAAACATTGAAGATGCATTCACTTACTATCTAGTACCCTTGAAGGAGACAGCTGGAAAGCTTGTCTTCTACAGGGATGACAGGACATCTCAGTCCCAATTATTCTATATTTCATTCATCTGTCATATTCTCTCCATGTGGTCCCTCCAGCAGGGCAGCTGGGTTTCTTACATGGTGACCTGGGGCTCCCAAAAAGGTTTCTGAAAAGTTGGGAGCTGCCAGACTTTCTTAAGACATAAGCCCAGAACTAGCATTCTTTGTTCTATTCCTTTAATAGTTAAAGTATTCCTTTAGTTACAACTAACCTAGATTTAATGTGGGAGGGGACTATACACGTTCATGAATACTAAGAAATATGGTTTATTGTAGCTTATCTTTGAGACTTACTACCATACCTCTTATCCCTGTACTTTTGCCCTTCTTTATGCATCTCTGTAATTCATTCTAAACACCTTTACCCCCTGACTTACCTTGCAGTTCACTAATTCTTGATCTGTTGAATTTCTAATTTTTAAAAAATTGCATTTTGTGGTTTAGAATTGGCTATTTCCTTCATTTTCAAACCTACATAAAAACGTTTCAAGTTCCCTACTGGCTTTTAACTCCTTGAATATATTAAGCATAGTTTTTTCACAGTCCAATTCTGATATTTGCAGTCCTGTTTTTTTTTTGTGTGTGTGTGTCTTGTTTCTGCTTTTTCTTGCTTATGTTTTCTTCATTTTGCACAAGTGGTTATCTTTGGTTGTCTCTGAATACTCTGAATATTTTGTTTGAGAAGTTAAGATATCTTTTGGCTCTAGAGAATTATTTTATTTTCTTCTGTCATCTGAACCATTCAGAAAATGTGAAACTTGGTTGTAAATCCACAATGAGGGCTGGTTACTTTTTTTGTTCACTTCAGTTTTTATTAAAAAATGAGTTGTCTTATTCTTGGGTAGGTCCCATCTTTTTTTTTTTTTTTTTGTCCCTCAGAACCATTAGAAATAACCTTCATCTTCTCAGTGTTTGTAGGGTATAGAAACTCTGTAGGGTACAACAGATAGCACCTCCCAGAAAAAAAAACCCTATGTATAATCTCCTATCCATTTTGAGACTTGGTACTCAGTTGTCCCTCACCATTGCAATAGCTTTAGTTTTCTTCAATGGGAGTCTAGGCCCCAGTTACCTGATTCATTGTTACTGAAAGTAAAAGTTGCTGTAATTTTTAGCCCTGACTAGTGTGGCTCATTTGGATGAGTGTTGACCTGCAAAGAGAAAGGTTGCTGGTTTGCTTCTAGGTCAGGATACATGTTGGAGTTGTAGGTCTTGTCCCCAGTTGGGATGTATGTGAGAAGCAACTGATCGGTGTTTATCTTGTGCACCAACGTATCTCTCCCTTTTTCTCCTTCCCTTCCTCTTTCTCTAAAAGTAAATAAATAAAATCTTTACAAAAGTGATCTGGACCAATCATTGCATTTTTTTTCATACAAGTGAACATAAGGACAAAAATAGTTAAGTATGTTGAATTTAAAGTTGTGATTTGATTTGTTGAGTTACAGTTATGTTTGATATGAGTAAGTGTATAAATGCCTATCTATGTCTGCCTATTCTACAGTATTATAACTTGTATGGAAATGGGCATTCACACCTTAAGAAAATGATCTGAGTTATGTGCAGTAACATTCTAGGTGACCTTTGCTTAGGCATATTACCTGAACTTTACTTTTTTCCACATCAGCTTTCAAATTCATTTGTATTTGAAAGAGGAAATGTATTCCTTGCTGTGAAACTCATCTGGTCATATTGCTGGGAAATAAAAAAAAATCTTAGTAGTGAGGTAATCATTTGGCAACCCTACTTATGAAAAACCACTCTTAGGTATGCTGCATCTCTTACCAGTTGAACAGTTCCAGATACCCAAACAACCTATTTTGACAGCATCTGTTTCTGGTATTTAGGCTGTGGATGGGATGTCTTGCAAATGGAGTTGAATTCATGTCAGAATTACCTGCAAAGTCCACAAATGGTAAGTAAAGTTAATAGTTTACTAGGGTTTTATGGCTTGCTTTTACTTACTTCAGTTGTTTTCCATTTAAACTTTAATAGGAACATATTTAAGTTTGTTAATGTTTTATGGTATTTTATCTTGTTACTATTTTAATTTACTATTTGTTATACTTCCCTCTCCTTTATTTTTGCCATTATGTAGACATGGTATATTACTGTTTTGTCAGCGGTAGAGAGGTGGCTAGAAAAGCATCAGGTGAGCAGAATTCTCTTTCCAACCTTTGGGAACTTCGTTTATTTCTGAGAGCCTTGGGTTCTTCACTGCTGTTCTCTTTGTTTTTCTTTTCCTTTTTTTTTTTTTTGGTGCTAATAAAATGTAATATTCTTTTCTTTTTTTACAAATTTTAAAAAAATTTATTTTTAGAGAGAGGAAGAGAGGGAGAAAAGGAGGGGAGAAACATTAATGTGTGAGAGAAACATTGATCGGTTGCCCCTCACATGCCTGTGAGCTTCTTGATCAGAGACCAAACTTGCAACCCAGGCATGTGCCCTGACTAGGAATCAAACTGGTGACCCTTAGCTTTGTAGAATGATGCTCAATCGGTCTGGATCTTTTTTAATTTTTAAATTTTTTCATTTACAGTTTACATTCAATATTACATTATATTAGTATCAAATGTATGGTTCTTCACTTCTAAAAGGAGGGATTGGCTTAGACAAAATTTAACATTTGAGTAATCCATTTCTTAACAAAATTATTTTGCCTATTAGACTTACATTATGAACTGAATGTTTGTGTCTCTCAAATTCATATGTTAAAATCCTAACTCCCAGTGTGATGGTATCAGGAGATGGAGCCTTTGAGGGGTGAGTAGGTCATGAAGGCTTTGCCCTCATGAATGGCATTAATGCTTTTATGAAAGAGACCTCAGAGGGCTTCCTTGCCTTGCTTTGCCAAGTGAAGTTACAGTGAAAAAGTGGGTGAGGAAGCAGGCCCTCACCAGACACCAAATCTGCCAGTAAAATGATCTTGGACTTCCCAGCTTCCAGAACTGTGAGAAGTAAATATTTGTTGTTTATAAGCTGTCTAGTTTATGTTGTTTTTGTTATAGCAGTCCAAATGGACTAAGATAATATCCAATGGGCAACATTGCATACTTGGTTGGATAGCTGAGTATTTCTAAGTTTAGCCATTCAAGCTAAAGATGGACATTTGGGATCCATTGGTGCATAAATGACATTCAAAATCATGAGCACAAATGAAGCTACCAAGGGGGAGGGGGTTGAAGACAAGAGGAGGCAGCTGAGCACTGAGCCCTGGGACACACTGCTGTTGACAATAAAGAGCATAGAATCAATAAAAGAGACTGAGCAGCTGTGGCCAGGAATATAGGAGGAGAATGAAGGAAACTGAGTGTCTTGGGAATCAAGTGTGAAAAGTGTTTCAAGAAGAAAAAAGTGTTCAGTTGTGTCAAATGAGGCTGGTAGTATGGGCAAGATAAGAACTCAAAAGTTTACCATTGACTGTATGTAGCAATGTGGGAGTCATGGGAGACCTTGACAAAGCACTGATTTGGTGAAATGATGGGGGGAGGAGACCTGTTTTATTGGAGTGAGTTAAAGAGAGTGTGGAGGGAAGGGAATCAGAGCTAGTATAACAACTCTCTGAACGAGATTTGCTGAAAATGGGAACAGAAATGGAGCTGTAGCTGGAAGGGGACATATGAGGTCAAGGTTCTCATTTTTTTATATTGTGGAAGAAATTGTAATGAAGTTTATATGCTGATAAAAATGATCGAGTAAAGACAGAAACATTAATGAAACAGGAGATAGTGGGAACAGTTACAGAACTGATGTCTTGAGGAGGCAAGAAAAATTTAGTTCATGAGTGGGTTGACCCTACCCAGGAGTTCAGTACTTTCATAGGAGAGAAAGTAGAGTATATGGGCACATTGGAAGTCATTAGCACTAATGTCAAATATTTTCCATTCTCTGCCTTCTGGACACAAGGTAGGATTATACTTCCTGGCCCCTATTGCTTGGTGAAGTCATGTAACTGGTTGTGGTTAATGAATTATGTTAAGAAATATACATCATTTCTGTGCTATAGCATTTAATTGTCAGCATAAAAATCTTTAAAAGTTATTCTTCCCTCTGTCACAGTGATTGGTACTGTTCCAGAAACTGACTACTCATCACCCTGTATCCCTGAGTAAGGATAACAGAGAAAAAAGATCCTCTAGCTGATCATTATGGACATCTAGTGTCCTTTGTTGTTTTAGACTATTATTATAGCATTAGTTAGCCTATCCTGAGTGATATAGGTACAGATGTATATAGAAGAAGAGGTGTGATGGGAGGGGGCTTGTGGAAAGTCTGTTAGGGTTGTATGTAGTATATTATAGTGAAGGGGGAAAGAAACTGAGTGAGGATGGGTGAGGGGGCATTGGAGATTTGAAGAGAGAGCAAATGGGATGAAATAGTCATTTGGGAGAATCTGAGAGTAATTGGATCGGCAAAATGTATCATAATTATCAGATAGCACTTAGGACCCACTTGAGGTTGGTGGGCATGATTTAAGTGTCAGTGTGGGTATGTTTTTCTTCTGTAGCTGTTGGCTGAGTGAACACAGACATGGTGTGTAGCAGGGGTGTCAAACTCATTTTCACAGGGGGCCACATCAGTCTTATGGTTGCCTCCGAAGGGCCAAATGCAATTTCAGCTCCTTAACAGTTAAGTAGTTACATTTATACAATCCTAAAATTATTTTGGACTTTTGACCATGATTCTCCTTTTCATTTTTTCTTTGCTTCTTTTTCCTTTGTTTCATTGTAAGCTTTGGCTCTCTTGGACAGGTGGGCAGGGAATAGAAGATGGATGGGGTGGGTTATCACAATTCAGAATTAGACCCAGGGGGTGGATCTGTAAGCTCAAGTCACCCACATTTAGAAGTATGTAATCCCTCTAGATATGCTGTGATTTCTCCTAGTTATAAGTGATGAAACTGAAGCCTGGGGTTCCTTGTATTATTTACACAATAATGAGTAATTCTTATAACCATTGTTCACCTTGCTTCTTCTTTGACATGACTTTTTCCCTTCTGTGTAGGGAATATTGGCTATTAATGGTAAGAATTGTCCCGAATTCTTCCAGTCAGTTTTGTGTGTACATTGTACCACTTAGATGTAAATTATGTCCCAAAGGACACTCAATCAAAGCTTCCATTCTTTCTTTGCAGCTTCTGGGTGAAGAAACTGATTCTAATTCTCTAAGGATGCTCTGTACTGGTGTCAGGTCACCAGAAAGCCAGAGGGGCCAGATAGTTAAATGTGTTTTTTGTGTTTCTTTAGATAAGGACAGTAAAGGCCTGGTCTGAAGAGACCCTGTTGTTTGCTTTGCCGCTGAGCTTGAACTCTGGGATGAGAATCCCAGGTGCTCATTATCATCACTTTGTGACTCCCCCACCCCCAATACCTGACTTGAGTGGGGAAGCTCACCAAGGAGGCATTTGTGCAGTACCACAAAGAAACAATTAATACGTGTTGGTCATACAGCTAGTGTGTCATGGATGGTGTCCAGAGCCTGATGCAGCCGAAGGTGGGGAGGGGCAGATCTGGCCACTGGAAGAAGTTATCTCTGGCCTCAAAAAGTCCCTAGTACTCTTGTCAGCATTTTCTTCTTGGTGTCATGACTATCTTTGATACTTCCTATTAAAAACATGAACATCTTTGAGAAAGTGAGAGAACTTCAATCCCCCTTGAATAATACCATGTAAAGAGTCATTTATTAGCATCTCCTATAACTACATTTGGGGAAGATGGATGATGAGGGATAGTGAAGAAGTGCAGAGGACCAAGCTTTGCATAAGTCATAGATAAAGCTCCTGTCCACTTGACAGTATGTGAATTTGGGGACTTTAGAGAGTTTTCTGATTTCAGTTTAGGGCTACAGATTATTGCTTGAACCATGACCTTTTATACTGCTTGGTCTACTCTCCCTTTATTCACTGTATTGCCACCAGAATGTGCCTGGGTATTTACCTATTTCAGCCTTTCCTAGACCAGCATCATCACTGAGGGTTCAGGATAAAGCCTCACAGGTTTGCTTGCTTCTCTAATTTTTGATCTCCTTTCTCCTTTACCTCTGGGACAGTGATCCATGTTGCTGACAGTGACACCAGGTACAAATTAATTGAAATGGGGCAGAAGTAAAAAAAATAGGGCCTGCCCATGTAAGTTTCAGAAACTAGCTTGTACTTTTTTTTAGTAGACTACAGTTTGTGGAGGACCATGCAAATCACATAGAAACCATGAAAATATAAATATTTGCTATCTAGTTTCCTATTTCACGTACCTGGATGATGCCTCTGGTGAAATTCAAAGGAGACTATTCTGAATCATAAACCCCAAAAGCCAAGGAGTCACAAGCTATTAGGAAATTCAGTTACATAGTACCCATTTTTTAGCCTCTAAGGCCAAGTTATAGGCATGATCATTACATTTCTATTACAGGGGAAACAGCCTTGGGCATTCCAATTCATTCTTTAATGTCATTTTTACAGTGGAAAGTTGAAATCAATGAGCTTTAGAAAATGTGTAGTTTCCTTTTCAGTTTAGCCTTTTCTGAGAAGGCTGGATGAATAAAAGTTGGCCCTGCATTTTTAGTCTTTCAACTTAAGTTGTTTTTCTTCTTACAAATGTTGTCTCCTTAGAGTAACTTATATTTCAGGCATGGATGATGGATCAGTGTTTAGAATAATGAAGAGAGTAAAGAGAGGTTGGCAGAGAGGAACCCAACGCTGGGATCATTCATAAAGCCCCAATTGCTCCTAATGCTTGGTGCTTGTACACTCCATCTCCACATGAATTATTCATTTTGCTGCCTTTGTTATAATAGCCACACTGTTCAGTCTCTAAGACTGTCTTGTGATATATCCTTCTTTGCTAAAAGGCTACATATCATCAGCCTCATTTGATTTAGAAACCAATTCAGCAT
Organism: Trachops cirrhosus; assembly: GCA_028533065.1. Lineage (NCBI taxonomy): Eukaryota > Metazoa > Chordata > Mammalia > Chiroptera > Phyllostomidae > Trachops > Trachops cirrhosus. The sequence continues at coordinate 44,872,288 of CM052552.1, forward strand.
ACTACACACCATTTGAGAAGAATATCAGGATCCTTCCTGCTATGAAAATGTCATGCATACTTAAAATGACAAAATTTGTCACAAGCAGTGGTTTCAAGTGTTTTTTAATTATTGTTCTTGAATCTTCAAAGCAATTTACTTTGAGGCTTTACATTTTCAATAAGAAAAATTGCTCATATATTTGATATTTTAATGTCAAAATGTTTAATTGGAGATTTAGAGTATCTAAGATGTAGAATGAAAGCAATGTGTGTATTTTAATTGTGGTAAACACAGAACACAACATTTACCATTTCAACCATTTTAAATGTATAGTACAGTTGTGTTAACTGTATTCACATTGTTGTACAAGAGATCTCTAGAACTTTTTCCATCTTGAAAAACTGAGTCTATAGCCATCTTATAATATCTCACTTTTCCCCTCCTGTACCCCCAGCCCCTGGCAACCACCATTTTACTTTTGTTTCTAAGAGTTTTATTTCTTTAGATAATTTGTATAAATGGAATCATGCAGTATTTGTCTTTTTGTGACTGGCTTATTTTACTTAGCATATGCTCTCAAGGTTCTTCTATATTGCAGCATGTGATAGGACTTCTTATGTTTTTAAAGGCTGAATAATATTCCATTGTATGTATAATGTATATACCACATTTTCTTTACCCATTTATCTGTGAAGGCAGTGTGACTTAGTGTTCCGATGACAGCTTTTCTCCTCAAGTTGTCTGTATTTACCTGAATGCAATGCCAAGAGGAAAGAGATAAAGGAAACAAGCAGGGTGGGGAGGGAGATGTTATAGCATGAAATGATAGCTGACTTATGAGGCCATTAGGGTTATAGTAGTAGGTTTTTTCATCGTACTCTGGAGTTTTCTCACACATCAGTTTCTGTGTGGCTTCCAGCCACAACTTAGAGTTGAAGCAGCTTTGGCTAAAGCAAAACCACACAGGCAATATACTCTAAGGTCTAGATTTAGTCTGAATGTTGCCAGAGAATCAGAATTCAAAGGTTAACTTGAAAGAAGACTGTGGTATGGGAGACTAAATTATGTAGCATTACTTCGCTTTTTAAATTTTCTAAAAAACACATTCTATTGCTTATGTTCTTAAAGTTGTTCCAATATTTCCCCTTTGCCCCCCTTCCAGCCAGTACCCACCATTCACTCCAGCAATACCCCCTTTAGTTCATGCCCATGGGTCATGCATATAAGTTCCTTGGCTTCTCCCTTTCCTATAATACTGTTCTTAACAACCCCTCTATTTTGTACCTATCAGTTTGTGCCACTTAATCTCTGCACCTTTCCCCCATTCTCCCCTTTCCCCTTCCAACTGATAACCCTCCAAATGATCTCCATATCTATGATTCTATTCCTGTTCCTCTTGTTTGCTTAGTTTATTTGGATTCAGTTTTTGATAGTTGTGAACTTATTGCCATTTTAGTGTTCATAGTTTTGATCTTCTTTTTCTTATATGATTCCTTTTAGCATTTTGTAGAATAATGACTTTTTATGATGAACTCCTTTATGTATCTCTCCTGATTTTTATCCACCACATGTGGTTGTGGGACTACCCATTCTATATCTCTATGCCTCTGCAACTCTACACCCCTCTCAACCTCTCTGCACCTCTCTGCGCCTTTCCACCTTTCCTCCCCTCCTACCTATCTGGATGAATGTGGCTTCTTTAAATTCCATACAGCTTGATTTTTTGATGATTCTGGGAATGTAGTCTACTTGTTTTGTAGTCTAGTTCTGTTTTTTTCTGTAGTTGTGTGAGGAGGTAAGGCACGTTTACCTACGCCTCCATCTTGATCAGAAGACCTCTATTTTTTTTACTTGGTTCTTGTTATGAGCAAAATGATGAGGCAGATGGGGAAGCCTGATATGGATAATGGCTGGGGTCCCTGTCCTCATAGATGCTGCAATGTTAGCAGTTAACTTTCTCAGCAGATATGAGCTGTAAGAATGAGCATTTCTCCCTCCCTGTCTCTTTTATTATTCTTGGGTAAGGGCGAGGAACGACAGAGGATGGGATCCCCTGCTTTTCTTTTCCCCTGCAGATTGTCAGACATGGACACATAGCGTGTGGTCTCCACTCCATCAACTGAAAATGTCTGCACTCAGGACTATCAGAGTCTTTTGCCTATCTCTGCTTTTTTGGTTTTCTCTGAGGAAAGCTAGAAATAGGGAGCATCTGTGTAGGCGAGGGGAGGAGAAAAGCTTAGGAAAATGCCTAGAGATTTACAGACAAATCTTGAGTGTCTGGAGGAATGCTGTGTGCTTGTAATGTGTTTCCCTGGAGATCCTAGACCCTGGGGTACTTCAGTGATGCAGTGAACAGAAAGGGATAAGAAGCAGGTGCTTAGATGTGCAGGAGTGAAAGCTGGTATTGTTCTGCCTCCCAAGGCAGACTGCTGGGGAGGAGGTGCAAACTCAGGTCCTGCCAAGCCGCAGGGTGGTCAGCTGATTCTCAGGTGTGAGTCAGGTGAGGGCCCTGACCTGACTTTGTCCCCTACTGACTCACAGTGAGGGATCTGCTTTGGGAGGCAGATAGAAGCCAAGGTTTTTCTGATTTGTGGATGCCAATTTGGAGGCAGAAAAAAAACCATTTTAAAAGATTTTTAGCAGTGTATGTGTCTCTTAAAAAATAAGTTTGCACTGTAGATTTCACCCCCTATCATTTTAATGAAAATCTCAAAGTCTACAGCAAAGTTGAAAGAATTTTATAGTGAACACACATGATTAACACTTACATTACTAGCATTTTGAGATACTGTGTTATCAACTCTCTACAATCGAGTTGTTCATCTAGCCATCCATTAACCCATCTTTTTATTTATTTATTTTTATTTTTTAAATTTTAATGTTCAAGTATAGCTGTCTGCATTTTCCCCCCACCTCTCCCCCCGACCCCAGCCATCTCCAACTCCTTCCTGTGAGCCCACCCCGTCTTGGTTATGTACATGTGTCCTTTATTGCTGTTCCTGAAATCCCTTTTCCTCTTTCCCAACATCATCCCCTCCCATCTCCCCTCTGACTACTGTCAGATTGTACTTAATTTCAATGTTTCTGGTTATATTTTGCTTGCTTCTTTGTTTTGTGATTAGGTTCCACTAAAAGGTGAGATCATACGGTATTTGTCTTTCCCTGCCTGGCTTATTTCACTTAGCTTAATGCCCTCGAGTTCCATCCATGCTGTCCCAAAGGGTAGGAACTCCTTTCTTTCTACTATATAGAATTCCACTGTGTAAATGTACCATAGTCTTTTGAACCATTCATTTACTGATGGGCACTTAGGTTGCTTCTAGCACTTGGCTATTGTAAATTGTGCTCCTGTGAACATTGGGGTGCATAGGTTCTTTTGGATTGGTGTTTCAGGGTTCTTAGGATATAATCCTAGCAGTGGAATTGCCAGGTCAAAAGGCAGTTCCATTTTTAGTTTTCTGAGGAAATTCCATACTGTTTTCCATAGTGGTTGCACCAGTCTGCAATTCCACCAACAATGTACTAGGGTTCCCCTTTTCTCCACAACCTTGCCAGCACTTTGTTGTTTTATTTATGATGGCCATTCTGACCAGTGTGAAGTGGTATCTCATATTGGTTTTAATTTGCATCTCTCTGATGGCTAGTGATGCTGAGCATCCTTTCATATATTTTTGGACCCTCTCTCTGTATGTCCTCCTTGAGAAGTGTCTGCTCAAGTCCTTTGCCCATTTTTTAATTGGGTTGCTTGTCTTAGAGTAGAGTTGTGTGAGTTTTTTATACATTTTGGAGATCAAGCCCTTGTCTGAGGTATCATCGGCAAATATGTTTTTCCATATGGTTGGTTCTCTTTTCATTTTAATGCTGTTTTCTTTAGCCATGCAGAAGCTTTTTATTTTGATGAGATTCAATTTGTTTATTCTTTCCTTTATGTCCCTTGATCTAGGGGACATATCAGTGAAACTATTGCTGCATGGAATATCTGGGATTTTCCTGCCTATGTTCCCTTTAAGGACTTTTATGGTGTAATGAGTTATATTTAAGTCTTTTATCCACCTTGAATTTAGTTTTGTGTATGGTGTAATTTGGTGCTTGAGTTTCATTTTTTTTGACCTGTAGCCGTCCAGCTCTCCCAACACCATTTGCTAAAGAGGCTATTTTTGCTCCATTTTATGCTGCTGTCCCCTTTGTCAAATATTAATAGACAGTAGAGACTTGGGTTTATTTCTGGGCTTTCTGTTCTATTCCATTGGTCCATGTGTCTGTTTTTATGCCAGTACCAGACTGTTTTGATTACAGTCACCTTGTAATACAGTTTGATACTAGGTATTGTAAGCCCTCCTACTTTGTTCTTCTTCCTCAAAATTGCTGCAGCTATTTGGGTTCCATATAAATTTTTGATGTGTTTGTTCTATATCTGTCAAGTATGCCATTGGTACTTCAATAGATATTGCACTGAATCTATAAATTGCTTTGGGTAGTATGGACATTTTGATTATGTTAATTCTTCCAATCCATGAACACGGTATATGTTTCCATTTGTTTGTATCGTCCTTAATTTCTTTTTCAGTGTTGTATAGTTTTCTGAATACAGATCTTTTACCTCCTTGGTTAGGTTTATTCCTAAGTATTTTATTTTTCTTATTGCTGTATCAAATGGGATTTTTTCCCTGAGTTTTGTTTTTGATATTTCATTAGATACAAAAATGCTTTTGATTTCTGAATGTTGACTTTGTATCCCACTGTTTTGCCAAATTCATTTATTAGGTGGAACAGTTTTTTGGTGCAGTCTATAGGATTTTCTGTGTACACTATCATGTCATCTGCAAACAGTGACAGTTTTGTCTTCTTTTCCAATTTGGATGCCTTTTATTTCCATTTCTTTTCTGATCGCTGTGGCTAGAACTTCCAATACTATGTTGAATAGAAGTGGTGAAAGTGGACAAGCTTGTTTTTTTTCCCTGGTCTTAGTGGGAAAGTTTTTAGCTTTTGCCCATTGAGTATGATGTTTTCTGTAGGTCTCTCATATATATGGCCTTTATTAGGTTGAGGAATGCTCCCTCTATTCCCACTTTGCTGAGTGTTTTTATCATAAATGGGTGCTGTACCTTTTCAAATGCTTTTTGTCATCTATAAACATGATCATGAGATTTTTGTCTTTGCTTTTGTTCATGTGATGTATTAAGTTTATTGATTTGAGAATAATGTACCATCTTCCCTGGGATGAATCCCACTTGGTCATGGTATATTATGTTTTTAATGTATTGTTGGATGCGGTTTGCCAATATTTTGTTGAGCATTTTAGCCTCTATGTTCACCAGTGATATTGGCCTGAAGTTTTCTTTCTTTGTTGTGTCTTTATTTTTTTATTTTAATTTTTTAAAATTTATTTTTAATCATTATTCAAGAACAGTTTCTATCCTTTACTCCCATTCCAGCCAACCCACCCATCCCTCCCCTCCTCCCTCCCCTCCTCCCTCCCCTCCTCCCTCCCATTTCCAACCCCCCCTAGTTTTTGTCCATATGTCCTTTATATTTTTTTCTATAAACCCTTCCCATTCTCCCCTGAAATTCCCTCCCCTCTCCCCTCTGGTCACTGACAACCTGTCCTCCATTTCAGTGTCTTTTGTTACTTGTTTTGTTCATTTTGTTGTTTAGGTGCCTGTTAAAGGCGAGATCATGTGGTATTTGTCTTTCAGTGCGTGGCTTATTTCACTTAGTATAATACTTTCCAGCTCCATCCATGCTGTTGCAAAGGGTAGGAGCTCCTTCTTTCTTTCTGCTGCATAGAATTCCATTGTGTAAATGTACCATAGTTTTTTGATCCATTCATTTATAACCCATCTTTTTTAATGTGTTTAAAAACAAAAACACTCCTAAATGCTTTTCCATTATATTGTAAATTAAGTATTTGCTTTTCAATTTTTTTAGGTAAAATTTACATGGTTAAATGTGCAAATCCTAAGTGTTGAATGCTGTAAGTTCTATCATTTTATCAGATTTCACAAAACTAAACTTTTTTTCCTTTTTTTACAAAACCAAGCTTCTGGTTAGTCACAGAATTTCTATAAATTATTTAAGAACCCCAGTTATTCCTTTACCACCCTGGACTGTTCCTATACACACAGGAGAAAGGGAAAAGTAAAGCAATTGATTAGTGATACATATATAATATTATATAGGATCCAAGAGTGAAGGGTGATCTGAAAGATGACTTGTAGCCTGTGCCATTTGCACGCTGGCAACCTTTTTCTTGTACCTTTCCTTTTTTTAAGAAATTCAAGGAGAAACTGTCTAGTCACAATATTTCATAATAAACACCTCCTGCAACTTAGTATAGCCATTCCACAAAGTCCAAATATACAATTCCATGGCAAGTCATGATGGTGTTAAAGTCATGTGGAATTAAAGGTCTCTATGAAGTAGCAGATTAATGTAGTGTTTTGAAGAGCATATTTGTCATGCTTATTAGGAATATGAGGAGATGCAGATGCTTATTTTTATTTATTACTCTCTTATTGGGGAATCCTTACTTCCATTATTTGTTTTAGTTGTCTGCACACTATTGCTCTGTTAAGCTATATAAATGATGGAAAAGAAACTGCAAACTCAGGTAGGACAAGAATGTGCTCTGGGTCTGTGTGATGTCCTGCCTTTAAAAGCGGGATGGGGGGACAGAGATTTAGTTTTGAAAATATTTATTATGTGCACCCAAATGCTAGGTGCTGTGGGTAACAGAGAACCTTAAAGATAAAATATCTAGGAGTGTACTGTTCACTTGGAAAGAGATGCAAGTATGAATTAGGCCAGGGATGATTAGGATAGGGTGGTAGCAGTTTAGAGGGCAGGCTGCAGTGGTTAGAGAAGATTTCTAGAGCAACATCTGCTTTGAGGTGGTTGGTTGTAGATGGAGATAAGAAGAGAGGAGGCCCTTCAAAGTCCCTGAGGATTGATTGCTTACAGCAGAAATGGTTTTTCCTTCAATCCAGCATGAACCAATGGCAGATTTGAGGAAGACCTTGCAGATAAGGTTGAAAAGATAAATTGGGGAAATTTATGTTGGGCCTTAATTGACAATTTTTAAAGGCTAGTACAGTCTGTAGTTTCCTCGATTATTTTGCATTTCTCATGTGTGATTAACAGAAATCATACCAGACTGGTAGTACTGTCAGGTAAAGAAAAAAGAATGGTATTCGTTTAATGATTTATGTTTGAATAAAATAATTTGAACTGTTTCTAAATAGGTTTGTGAGAAATGATGATCAAACAACATATGATGAATAAATTTTTAATCTGAAGGTTTAAACATAAGTGTCACCTTTCCATGAAGATATGTGACCATGAAGAGTTGCACTCATTTTATTAATGGAATATGGTCACTGTTTAAACCACAAACAAACAAAGAAGGCTGAACAACATTTCTTGTGTATAGTTACTCATATTCTTAACTGTTGCAAAATACCAAGAGGAGAACTAAGCCAGAAGAGGGGGGAGCTGGTGGTTTTAAAAATAATAGTGATTAACTGACTTGTACTGATTAATGCCAGTGAGCTCACAAATGAGTAACAATAGTGAATTTAGAAGGGATATAAGTGGAAGGAGAACTATTTAAAATTTGCTATAATACAAAAGCTGAATTGGTCACAAGTAAGGATTCCCTCTGGGAAATTTGGAAGTAGCTCATTTCATCCTTACACAAAATTCTGTTTGCCCTTTATCTAAAGGAGTCATCTTGGGGAAGTCAAGAGTTCTTTCAAGTGTGGCTCCCTTTCCACTTGCTTCCTTGGGGGGCGGGAATTTTGGCTGATAAACTTGCTTGAGGTTTTGCATTGAAGAAGTGCCAGTGGTAAACAGGAACAACTAATTGTTTTTTTAAAAGGTTGGTGGTAGCGCGGGCTGCAAACCAAAGCATTGCAGGTTCGATTCCCAGTCAGGGCACATGCCTGGGTTGCAGGCCAGGTTCCCAGTGGGGACCACATGAGAGGCAACCACATATTGATGTTTCTCTCACTCTCCTTCTCCCATCTTCCCCTCTCTAAAAATAAATAAATAAATTCTTTTAAAAAAAAAAGGTTGGTGGTGATATATATCAGCTGGAAACACAAGGTTTGTTTGAATTTATTTTCTTAGTTTTTGTTTCTAATCATGGTATAAAAGTATAAGAACTGAAACACCATCCTTTTCATAACATAGGTGCTATCTTTTTTTAAATGAAAAGTTATAGTATATAAATAGAGCAAAAATACAACCAACCAAAATGTAGATACAGGAAAGTCTGTTGTGGAATTTGAAATTATGAGCATTAATCAGAAAATTTGTTTTTATTCATATTGAAAATATATTTTTAAATTTTTTTATTTTAGTTTATTCAGTACAGTTTCTATCCTTTACTCCCATTCCAG
>CM052552.1:44881168-44912780 GCA_028533065.1 Trachops cirrhosus
AAATTGGGAAAACTGTAATAGCATAATCAATAAAATATACTTAAAAAAAAGGTATGGGAACTTAACAGGGATTCTCAGCTGAGGATAACTATGCCCTCTAGGGGACATTTGGCAGTGTTTGGAAACTTTTGTTGTGATTATCACCATTGGGGAATCAAGGTCCTATTAGCTGCTAAACATCCTACAATATATAGGACAGGCACTGCCCCTATAATGAATGATCTGGCCCCAAATATCAACAGTGCTGATATTGAATAACCATGACTTAAACACAAAACAAATTAAAACCATTGTCCTCCTTGCCTTACTGAGATGTATGGAAGAAACTTTAGCCTGATTCACACATCTTAGCAAATAGCTATAGGTAAATATCATTGCTAGACATCCCAAAGAGTAGACACCATAGCTTATGAACAAAAAACATTTATTTGTGATTTCCAGGGTCCATTATTTTAGGTTTTTACTTTCAGGATACACTATTTTTATTCAAGTCCAAATTTCTCACACAGTAATTGTGGCTTCTTCCACTTCCACTTGATCTCTCCATCATGAAGGTAATAATTAGCTGGTGACTATTCTGTGTGAAGTATTCCTTTGTCCAAGGTATTTAGGGGCTGCTATTACATTGTCCATGAGCTTTAGATCCATCAACTAGTAGGGAGTGCTACAGTGTATGAACATTGTTTAGATCGTTACTAAGCATAATAAAAATCATAGGGACCCAGAGTTGGAATATAATGCACTGTAAGAATAAGATTTTGTTAGCATCAAGTGGCATTAATGTGTGGGTCTTGTTAATAAATAGTGAAGTTCTGTTTTTAAATGTTTAGCTTGTACCTAGGCACTCAAAGATTCAGTTGCAAGGCCTCAGCAGTTTAGAGGTTCTGTGCTCCTATCTGCCATTCAAACAGGTCCCCTTCTTCAATGTTCCAAGTGGTCATAGATTTGTAAAAGGTAATGAATCCATAGTATTTGGCATGATACATCATTCTTAGGACATTTTAGAGAACTTATCAGTATTTTCAATGTCAGAACATTAAAATCAACGAAGCAACTGAATGGGGCTATAGCAAGGGAAGAGAGCTGGAAAGCTGAGAAAGGTAAGATTTGTGAAGAATGGGAAGTGTCAGATAAACCAACGGGGGTTCATTCTGTGTACTGGAAATATTTTTAAATTGAAAAATAAAATTAGCCCTAGATGGTGTGGTTCAGTGGACTGAGTGCCGGCCTGTGAACCAAAGGCCGCCAGTTTGATTCCCAGTCAGGGAACATGCCTGGCTTGTAGGCCAGGTGCACAGAGGCAACCACACATTGACATTTCTCTCCCTTTTTTCTCCCTCCCTTCCCCTCTCTAAAAATAAAGAAATAAGTAAAAACTTTAAAAAAGGAAAAATAAAATTAAACTATCTTTGAGCACCTAGCAAGTGTGAGTTCTTTAGGCACTTGGGGATGCCGTGGAGAAAGGGGATCAGATTTATCCAAAACTAAAAGGGCAGGTGGAGGGACAGCAAATATAATAATCTAGAATGCTGATTTTATAAAATAAAATATTTTATCATAGTCCTGGGAGAACACCAGATGTCTGCTTCTTAGTTTTAATTAGAAGTGTGCTTTAGGTTACCCGGAAGAGAAATGGTCTCTGCTCTCTTAAAACTGTGTTTAAAAAAATGCCCCTACTATCTCCATTAAAAAAGATAATATGGGTATAAGCTAACAAAAATTGAGCTCTATTCTCAAGTATTATAGTCATTGAATTTCCCTTTAAAAAGTTAAGCTCTCCCCCATATTATTTAAAGTATCAAAAATGGACACAAAGATTTTTGTGGTTTATGCAATGTTAATCTTTCATTTGCTGACAATTTAAATTCTACAGAAAAATACAAAGCACCCTAACCATTTGAAATAATGTTTAAAAATATTTGTTGGCCTGAGAAGATTTACATGTTATATTGTTCACCTATTTTCCTAATGATATTTTTAACTTCCTGTGGTGAGAGAACTTACTGAAAAAGGTGTGAAGTGATTTTCACTCAGGGTCTATCTTTTTTATTTTATTTCTCTTCAGTTCTGATCTCTATAGAACCTTCTCCAGTTTTGTAAAAAGACAAAAGATTTATACGATCTGAAGAGAAACCAGAGTATCAATTTTGTAAAACTTAATCTGAGTTATAATCTTACCTGCTTCTAACAGGGTAACTTTGAGTTGAGGCAGTTGCCTTCTTTTTTAATTTTGTAAGAATTTTATTTATTTATTTTTAGAGAGAGGGATAAGAGAGGGAGAGAAACATCAATGTGTGGTTGCCTCTCGTGTGCCCCCAGCTGGGAACCTGGCCTGCAACCCAGGCATGTGCCCTGACCAGGAATGGAACCAGCAACCTTTTGGTTCACAGACTGGTGAACCAAATCCACTGAGCCACGCCAGCCAGGGCTGCCTTATGATACCAATTTTATTAACTTAAAAAGAGGGAGAAACAATGAAGATAGATGAAACAATATTGGCAAAATCTTTGAAACCAATTGATGATACATGGAGTTCACTATACAATTCTTTCTACTTCAGTACATGGTTGTAAGAATTTTTATAATGAAATATTTTAAAGAGTCAAGCAGAAATAGATAAAATTAAACCTTGTTCCAAGACTACCATTGGTGTTCTTAAAAGGTCAAAGGGAAGTTCTCAATATACTCAGAGGCCAAGTACAAAGGCAAATATAGTATGGGATCAGCTCAGGACCTGTCTGAGGTGAATGGAAGATGAAGGGACTAAGTGTGTTTGAGGATGGGTGTAGCTAGAAATTTGTTCACCTAAACCTGGCTCTCGTAAACCCTTCGGTAAATGGGCTTTTCCATTGAAATCTGTCTTCTGCTTTTCTTCAGCCCCATTGTTTCCTTTTCCCTAGAAATTGGCCCTGAACAATGGTGTGTCTTTATATGCTGAGTATGACACCATTTCCCAAAAAGTCTTGCATACCCTTCTCAAGATGATCAAGAATTACTTAAGTCCTGGCAACTCCAGGAGCTGTTCATTTCTGGGGCATTTTGGTCTTTGCTCTGAAGCTCTGATTAAGTATCTCACTTCAGTGTTTGTTTGGTGTCTGGAGCTATCTTCTAGTTACCATGTAAGATTTGTTTCATTCTGATAATGCAAGCTAATCCTGAAGTGGAACTTTCACCTAGTCCATCTTGGAACTCACTAATTCCTCAAACCTCACACTTGAGTTTATAAAGTCCAACCAGAGCTACTGAGAACAGACACTTGAGATCCATCTGAAAAACTGAGAAATATTTTTTGATATAAGAGCTCTAAAGATGTTCCTAGCAACCCCATGAGTACACACACATCTCTTTTAGTTATCTGGCAAGTACCAGGGCTCTGAAGGGCAGAGACCAGGAGACCCTTCTGAAGCTGGAGATAGATTTAGTGCCACCTGCCACTCTGATATGGAACTGCACTTAACACTCCTTATTTACTTAGTGAATTTGACTTTTTTCTTGGTATAACCCTGAGTTGATGAGGGTGAAAGGGAGAAGAGGGAAGGAAAGAATTATTGAGCTTGAGGTAAGCATAACAGCATAACAAAAGAGCTTGAAAAATGAGATGTGGAGGGCAAATACAGTAACTCTTACACTGTGAGTAGTAGTAACTTGATGAGTAACTTCTATGTAGATTTGCCTTTACTTAGAAGCTGCTACCCCATCTACTTCCTCTGACATGTAGTGTTTCTCCAATGGAGGAGAGACAAAAAAAAGTTGGCTTAAATTATGCTGCCTAATCTAATATTTGGTTCTTATGTAGTCACTTACCAGATATGTATTGAACACATAGGTTAGACTCTAGGCAAGAGGATGGGAACAGTGCAGTATGCAAGGCAGACTCCAGTCCCTTTTCTAATGCAGGAATGTATACTGGTCTGTAGGTATAGTCTCTTTGGCTCACATGGTGCTATAAATGGTAGTGTTTCTTTCTCTTGATAAACTGGGAGTTTTGCCCCCTTGAACCTACCTTTCCACAAGATAAAAGCCAAGGAATTGTGTGTGGGGGGGAAGGTATTAAGAAATACCTGCCATGGTAAGCAGAGGCACATGTTCTGAAACTTGCATTGGCATCCCACGCTTGTTTTTAGTTTGATATTTTAGCCTTGGGAGATCTTGGTTGAGATCCCCCACCTTCGTGTGCCTCCCTTTATAGGGCTTACCCTGCAGAATGGGATGGGGGTTGGGGTGAGAGCCAGGACAAGAATCTAGGCTGGGATAAGAAGTGTGTCTGCCTGCTAGTGGGCAGTGCTCTATGCATCTTTATTCTTCATCCAGTCCTTCTCAGGCTGCAGCTGCACAGCTCACTAACTATGCACATGCTATCTGTTCTTCAGGATTAGAATTTAAGTCAGAATGGGGAAATCATGGTGCCAGTTTTTTCTAATCCTCCCATCCATGAACCTTCCATTTCTGACTGCTGTGCTCTTTTTTTGTTCTTTAAGGACACCTGAGGCGCTGTTTCTGCCTCCACATGTATGTCTTTACAGTTCTTCCTACCCAGTGGGTTCTTTCCTACCTGCTCATGTGTGATGCTCACCTTGGAAAGCACACCCCTTTTTCCTTCTCGAGTGCTCCAAAAGCTGAGCACTGCTCTGAAGGCTAAGCACTGGCAGGGTTCAAGGCTGGGGACAGACAGAGAACAGAGCTTTTCTACCAAATCACTTGCTTTGATCTGTTTTACATATTAGGTTTTCTTGTAGTTTTCCTTTGAAGAAAACATTCCAAAGTTTAAGGCGTTGCTTGCTTCATTAATTTAGAGCTTACATGTTGCCTTATTATTCATTATCTTTCCTAGTCTTTGCACCTGGTCTTTACAATTGTGTCTTGAATTTTGGAAGGCATGGTCTATCTTGTATGTCTCTACAGTCCCAGAGCCCAGCCTGAGACTGCATGTATAGTAAGGCAAAAGATACTTTTTGCACAAGCAAATCAATATTTCATTTATTGATCATCAGAGCACAGTGTATATCGCTGATACAAATTTAAATTTTAATACCGTGAGACTCTCCTTCTAAGGGCATACTTATTCCTTGCTCCTCTTTAAAATGTGTATAGTTTTCAAAATGGAAGCTGTCCATACCATCATTTCTTTATTTCTCTCATCCATGGATTTCTTTCTCTTTAAGTTTAGGGCTAAAAGTAAGGGACAGGTGGTGAAAGGCATCGTTGGAATGGCCCTGGGAGGCTCAAGCCACCTGATGTGGGAGAGGCAAGGAGGGATGGGCATTTTAATACCATTCAGGGTGGAGACCACAGTCCATGCAGAAATACTGTGGGGATTTCCAGACTCTCCCTCTAAGAAACACAGTGCTTACAACATGGCATTTCTAATTGTGCAACTAAGTACCATTTATGGAAGACCCCTACATCCCAGAGTAACATGGAAGAATGGCTGTTGGGAGCCCTGATTTAGTTGTTAACCCCGTCACTTGCTATTTATTCACCCTTCAGCAGTAACTGAACTTTTCTAGCTTTATTTCACCTAAATATGGGGGAGTCCTCACAGCATGATTTCCTCATAAGTGGTAGATCTCCTCTCTTATTCAGTAGATAACGATTTATGCCAGTGTTCCTCTTAAGTTTCAGAAGAGGTCACAAAACCTCAGAGAGTATGAGGATGAAAGGCCCTGAGAAACACACATACAGTTTATTTCAAGTGTCTGCCTTACCCTCAAATGTGAATTTTATGTGTATTATATATCTGTTTTCATATCAATACAATTTTAAAATTATTTTTCAAAGTACATTATTTAGTGTCCTCAAATGTTAAGAGTATAGCTTGTGCTCCAAGGATGTGTAATATGTTGAGTCCCTGGTTTTGTGAATTTCCAAGAGGGTCCTCATGCTACTTCTAATTTTTTTTGTGTGTGGTTAGTTTTAAATTCCAAGATGGAGACTAAAACTTCATGATATTTTTGCATATAGCAATTCACATTACCCTCCCAGTAACCTGATGAAATACATACTATTAATTACCTGCATTTTACAGACGACAGGCACAGAAATGTTGAGCACGTTATCCACATTTTGCAGTTTGTAAATCGTGGAGCTGAGATTTGGCCTGGGCACTTTGACTTCGTAGTCTGTACTCTTAACCACATTCTGCTGTCTGCCTCTAAATTAAACCAATTGATGTTTTTTGTCATTGATAATGGCCTAAGATTTTTGATGGTTCTCTTCATAGTCACTACCCAACACACAGCAATTTTGCAATAAATTTTAATGTCGTTTACAGGTTACTAATTTGTCAAGAGCTCAAGAAGCTCAATGGTTGGGCTTGGTGTCCTCATTTACCAAGAACTTGGTCAGCCTCAGTTCTGTGGCCACAAATAGACTCTACCTGATGACCACCAGCTTGTCAACTGAGAGATGCTACACAGGGAGTACCTCTGACTAGGGTGGTAAGTGCCACTACTAGAGAGATAATCCACAGTTTGTTTTGTGATTCCAGGTGATGCATCTGATAAATCATGAAGTTGGGTGTTTTCAAACAATGTGACTAAGATACAGAAAATACTAACATTAGAGTTGCTGTAGTGGCTTTGCAGTATATTTGGCATTGATGCACTTTGCTTTGAGTTAATTGTGTTTCTTAGCTGTGTGAACAGAAAATAAACACCATTTATGACTCGCAGTTTTGTTTAATGCTTGTGGTTTAATGTTTGCCAGATATTTCAATATATGGCTACTAATCACTCCGGGTGACATCAATGACAAAGTTTTTCTGTTTCTTTCTTTCTTGTTCTAAATCTGTTTCTTCAGTTATTAAAACAATTTTTTTTGGTTGGGGCTAGGGACTTCCTCTATATCCAGTGTGGCAAGAGAAGCAACAAAAAGTCACAAAGGAGAACAAACTCATCCATGTCTAAAAAGGTCTTGAACAAACATGATGTAAAATTTACCTTCTAATATTCCTACCTCTGACATACCTTCATGGGTGGTCATGGGGCTGTTTTCCTCTGCTATCATGAAAGGGCAACCTCTCCACGGCACACTGGGTCCCATTCTCTGTTTCCTAATTGAGGATTCTGCAGTTATCCATGTGTTCCCTAGCATCATCCATTTCTTCTACCCACATCCCCTTTCAGCTACTGTGCCACTTCTCTTTGAAAGTATTGTCTTGAATACCCCTCCTCCCATTGTCCCATTTTCTTCACTCTGCTTAGGCTTCATGTACCTCTATCCTTCCAAAATGTCTTCTGTCAAAAATGCCCAGAACCTCCACATTTCAAATCCAGTGATGGGCCGAGCCTCCAGTTCTTACTTTATTCATCCTGCCAGCAAGAGTGGACCTAGCTGCTCCTGCCCTATTCTTGAAATTATTTTTCACTTGGCTTCCTTGATGCCACACTTGGTATTCTGCTGACCCGAAGGGTGTTCCTTGCCAGTACCCTTCACTGATTCCTTCTAGCATCACCTCAGTCTGTTCATATTCAAGTCCCTCCATCTTTCTACCACTTTTTATCTGTCCTCCTCCCAAAGTTAAATTAATCTCCTGGCTTTAAATACCATTTAAACATTGATTTCATCTTGGAACTAACTCTCTCCTCATTTTCAACCTCATCTCTGCTTGGATGTCTAATTGACACCTCAAACCTAACATGTCTAAAACCTAACTCTTCATTCACCTCTTCACATCTTCCCACCCCTGCCATACCCAGACTGCCCTATCTTGGAAAATGGCATCTCCATTCTTCCAGTTGCCCAGACCAGAAATCCTGGAGTCACCATTGACTCTTACAAACCCTATCTACTCTTCTTTAAAATATATCCAGAATCTGACCAGTCACCATTATCTCCACAGATACCACCTAGGCCAGGCCACCGTCACTTCATATGAATTAACCAACTAGGCACTCTGTTTTACCCTTGCCTCAGGATTTACCCCTTTAAATTGTTCCAGTCTGATCAAAAGCCTCATGTGGTCTTCTATTTCTGTCAGAGTAAAGACCATATAGCCCTTAAAAGACAATGGCCTAGAAAGTCCTATATGAACTACTGCACTGCATCCTTATCCAATCTGATCAATGTCATCTTTCTCCCTTGCCCATTCTGCTGTAGCGACACTGCCCTCATTACTGTTCCTGAAACTGACTGGGTATATTTCTACATCAGTGCTCCTGTACAAGTTCTTTTGTCTGCCTTTACTTCCTCATTTGTTGCCTACCTTCCTATGGGATCCACTTCCTCCCTTCCTTCAGAACTTTGTTTCAAATGCCTACTTAGAGAGGCCTTCCTTCACTTATCAATCTAAACAAAATAACAGCTACCCTATCTCCCACCCACACACCCCCACCATTGTTTGCCTTCTGTATCCTGCTGGAGATCTCATCATCAGCTAGCATATTTTGCATTTATTATATGTTCTTTCCTTCTGGACTAAGTAACTTCATGACATCAGAGACTTTGTCTCTTGTTAATTGTTATATCCTCTGAACCTAGCATGGTACCTGGAAGTTAATGTATTAAAATTTTGACTGAATTACCTGGACAAGGTTGTCAGAAATACGCTATAGTAAATGACAATTTGCCCAGGCTGGAAGAATACGTACAGTATCTCTGATATTTCATATATCCTAAGATGCCCCCTCTACCCACTCTCCATATTTGACAATTTGTAAGATTGGGATGCATATTAGAATGGATAGCCTCTATCTCTTACCATCTGTCAGGTAGTGGTTGTAGTGGTCACGGTGTAGTTGCTGTTGCTAATACATTAACATAGTTGGTCACAGCTATTCTCATGACCAAGAGTTTAGTTGAGTTGTGTTGTTGGTTCTGTATATGACTGAGGGTACCTGTTGGGTGATATGATCTTAACAAGGTTACATTTATTGAAATAATATTTTATTTGTATTAAACAAAATGTAATTGTACACAGAAGGAAAGGCATGAGAACAGCAAGTAGATATGATATTAGTGCAGCAAATGTTCATTATTAGAAAAATGAGTGAAATCCCACAATCTTTTTTTTTTTTAAATTTTATTTGTTCATTTTTAGAGGGGAAGGCAGGGAGAAAGAAATGGAGAGAAACAATGTGTGGTTGCCTCTCACACACTCCCTACTGGGGACCTGGGCCACAACCCAGGCATGTGCCCTGGCTGGGAATTGAACCAGCAACCCCTTTGCAGGCAGGCACTCAGTCCACTGAGCCACACCAGCCAGGGTGAAATCCCACATATTCTTTCAAAACAACAACTAGGAAAATACATGTACTTGAAGCTATTTATTTGTTGCTGAGATACATGCAGAAGGACTTCCAGATACACACCAAACAATGGAACTGAATGGTGGAAAAATTGCCAAATCTCCCAGAACAAAACAATAAGAGGTTAGTTTTACTGTCATTCAGGGTTGTCTTTAAGGGATTGTGACACAGTTAATAGGCAATGTTTGTTTCTTTCCTCATGGTACATGAAACAATGGAGTGCCTACAATTAATGACATTTCAGGTTAGATAAAAGAGAACGAGTCTCTCTTCAAGATTTTAGGATTATAAAAGTACTATGTAAATCTTAATTTTGTCATTTATAGTTATTAGTTTACATTTTAGCTTTTAAGATACGAAATGTTACTTTTCCATATGCATTAAACCAAAAGAGAGAAGTTTGGCAAGTACTGGGGTTATGGCTTCTTGGTTTTCCTATTGAATGTCTTTCTCTCCAGCATTAAGTAGAGAGCTAGCTAGCATTATTAGGACTAATTATCCAGAAATTAGTTTTGACTTTGGTTTGTTATGATTAGTTTGAAGAGAAAATTTTAAGACATCTGCAGATTTTGTTTTTCAACTTTTTCTTTTGAAATAATTAACTTCTTACTACTAAGAAGTTAACAAAATCATATGGAAAGAGTTTGCAGGTCCATCACTCAGCTTTCCCTCTTAGTTACATTTCAAATAACTATATAGCACAACTGCAGTTTTTAATGGGTCATATTATTCTCTTTCAATGACCTGTGTGGGTGTAAATAGAAAGGAAAAGGAGTTTCATCATACTTTCTAACAACCAGCCACCTCACTTTAGGAGGGTTCCTGGTCATAAGAGGTGAGAACAGAGGCAAAGATGTCATAGAAGGATTCAGACATTGTCACCTCACAGAGAAAATAATCAGGTTAAATTAATTTGTGGACTGTCCAACAAAAGAACTTTTCATTGATTTGCTTCAGCACAATCTCTTTTTTTTATTAAATTGGTTTAGAGCAATTTAAAAAGCTCTGCAAAACTCTTGAAATAGAGCAACTGGGAGTTCTAAAATCACAGAATTGGGAAGACTTAAGGTCAACCACCCAGTGGATAGGGTGACTTCCCCTTTAACACTCCTGCCAGTTTTCTATTCTAGCTCTTTCTAAGACCCTCCTACGTTTAGGGTCTCAGTCCAGTTTCCACATGATAGGACTTTTCTTACCCACACGTCAGACAACAGATGTGCACCTCTGTGCTTTTCTCTCCCTCCTTCCACTTAAATATGCCTAGAGCTTTTAATCCTGCAGCATTTCAGGCCCCCTCACTATAGCTTCAGCCACTCTACACAGGCTGCAGTTTTTTGATAGTTTGGGCACATCTTGGAGAGAGAATAATGATGGATCAGGTAAATTAGGTAGTAAGCTGAAAGCTGCATGGTAGGAAAATTGTGACAAGAGGACTTCGTACAAGATTGGAAAGAAAAGCTCATAATTAAAATCATTTTAAAAATGAAATAGTAACTTCCTTTCCTTGTGTCTTAATTCCCATTTCTATTTATTCCCCTTTCCAATCCAGAATTCTAAGGTGTGGTCTGTACTGTGAGGGATTCTGATACTCCCATCTTGTTTTCTGCCTCACTGACTCCTTTATGTCATTACCTCCCAGCCAAGAGCACCATCACCACCACCTTCACCTATACCACTGGCTTGTGTGGATGCCTGGCCTCTAAGTTGTCTTTGCTTTTGTTTTTGATTCTTCTTCCTTACTGCTAGATATAAACAAGGTCACCTTAGCATAGTTAGTAACTGATTTATAAAGGAATTCATTTACATTTAGCATCAATTAATTATTCCTTTTAACATTCCATGTCTTTCCATGTAAAATATCAGAATATAATCATCCCACCCCACCTACTCCACAATTGGTATATTGAGGAGCAGAAAAAACCCATATAGAATCCCCTCAAGGACTCTTCAGAGGACTTGCACTGTGAGAATTGATAGGACCTATTTTTCAGTGTCTTATTCTGCATTTACTCTTTAGAACATTTTTAAAAAGAGAAAACACTAAAATATGTGTTGAAAATTTCTGGGTACTTGTAGCCTCTTGCAATGGACACAGGTCAGAACGTGACAAAATTGGGTTTGACAATATTATTTCTACTACCTAATAAACTAGAGATTTTAAGTAGGGAGAATACTGACTTGAAAGCTAAAAAGTTAAATACTATAGTATCATTAATTTGGCTGGGGTCAGGTGGCAGGGAACTTGAGGGATCTGGGTAGAGAAATCCAGTCACCTACTGTGAAAACAGATCTGACTCATTTTATATGGACCTCATATTGATATGTCTTTGTAGATTATGTAAATATATCTTGACCAAATCTCCAATGTTAATGGTATATAGGCAGACTTGGAAATAGTTAAACCTGGGATACAAATTGTCTTCTCCAAAGAGCTGTCATTACTGACTAAAATTTCCAAACTGAAGCCCTGGCTGCTGTGGCTCAGTGGACTTGAGTTCAGGCCTGTGAACTGAAGCATTGCTGGTTTGATTCCCAGTCAGGGCATATGCCTGGGTTGTGGGCCAGGTGTTCAGTAGGGGGCACGTGAGAGGCAACCACACATTGATGTTTCTCTCCCTCTCTCCCTGCCTTCCCCTCTGTCTAAACATAAATAAATAAAATCTTTAATTTTTTTTCCAAACTGACGAACACATAGGCATGGCAAAGTTAAAAGTTTTTGCTTATTCACAGTGGTCTTGAAATAATTTATTTGGAGACCCCTATAAAGGTAGTGCTAGCACACAAAAAACCCACTGTCCCATAAATATAAATACATTTTGAAAAACCTGACATTGTGTTAAGACACTATTCTCAATGAACTCCCATATGTGTAATATTCTATAAGGGTACTAAGTTCAGAGGTAGCATTTGGCTATCTACAGAGTTTAAAAGGAAAAAAAAACACCAAGGGTAGATAACAAAAAGGATAATGCATTTGAACTTGGTAGTAAAAAATGTAAATGTGTTAGTAAAGTTCAAAATATGCCCTCTTGACTTCCTAATGCACAGATTTGCCTGAGAGGAGAAAATATTTGCCTGATCTAGTCTTTCTCTTTAGATAGCTATTTCCCGCCCCCCATAGTAATATTTATAGTCCACAGATTACTAAATAGATTTAGTTAAAGCACAGGTGGCAAACACAAGGCCCGAGGGCCAAATCCAGCTTTGTTTTATTGGGCCCAGCACCTTGTTTCTACATGGTGGCAGCGCTGAGCTCCTTGCCCCTAGTTAAGGAGTAGTTACACTTATACAGTCCTGAAATTACATTCGGCCCTTTGAAGGCAATCATGAGGCTGATGTGGCCCCCCATGAAAATGAGTTTAACTGAACCCTTGGGTTAAAGAATATGGCAAAAAAGGAAGTGCCTTTCTATAAGTTTGGTTACATAGGTACACTGATTACAAATAACTGAGCTATGTTCTTATTCTCTATGTAAACTCAAAAAACTGATTTTATGTTTTGATCCACCTTTTTCTCAATATTACTCCTAATAAACTCTTATATTGATTAGGATCCACTTATTTCAGTATAAGAAAGTTCAAAAGTTTTGTATGACAACTTTATTTTCACTGAAAACTATTGTGAAAGGAATGTACACTTCCCCCCAGGGTTTGTTGTTGGAATGACTTTGAGAGATTAAACTCATTTCTGAACAATTGTTTTCATAAAATCAGTATTTTGTTTCCAGCACTCATGGCTAGATAGTGTATAACCTGTTCTCTACCCATTATTAGCTATGTTGTTTTCACACTTAATCTCCAAGGGCCAAAGATTATCTCACAGAAGCTCTGAAATAATTCCTGTTTCTGAAATTTATGTGTAAAAGGAAATTTTTAAAGGGAAGAGGGTGAGAATCAAGTGCAAACTCTTAAGAAAATTCTTGAAAAGGATTATATTGACTAACAAAAGCTCTCTGGCATTTTCTGGCAGACATATAAGAGAAGGCAGTGATTGTAATTAATTTTTTAGTAAGTGCCACATATTTGATAATTGCTCTGATTCATGCTTTTATATTCCTCTTCCTTCACCCACAGCAAAACAAGCTTAAATTGATTCATGCCCTTAGGAAGAAAAAAAAGTCTAAAATTACTCACATGGCTATGATTCAGCTCTTGGCTCCCACCACCTCCTCTACCTCTTCCTCCTCCTCCTCCTCCCTTTCTCCCACCCTGCCCACTCCCATATTCACTCCCACCCAGTGGTGTTGCCATCAAAAAACTGAGTCAGTTCATTCTTAAAAGTGGGTGGGGAAAGAAGACAACTAATAAAACTTTTCTGAGTGGAGTACACTGCTTAGACCTGAAATCATTGTTGGAAGACCGGCAAAGTGGCTGCTTATGTAACATGAAAAGCCTGAAACAGAGACATGCTCTCATAAAGAAATGTTCAGATTGTCTTATATAAGCCTAGATATAGTTTGTGTGCAAGTCTGTAGAGGCTTGCATATAGCTGCATAGTTGGGTTTCTATGAAAATTTTCTAATATTGGGAATCTCACATATACTACTATATGCAAAACTCATTGTCTGATCTCAAAATAGGATACTTTGCTACAGTCAGAAAGTGAATTCAGCAGCTATCCAAAGAATTTTTATCATTTTAAAACATAAGATGATAAAGTCACTTTGTCAGCCTTCAAATGAACAGTATTTTCCTCCTCCTAGGAGTTGGAAGATGGGTGTTGAGGTTGGCAACTCACCCTCAGTGTGCTGATGGTGGTGGCAGACATTATTGAAATAGCGATTTCTGTTTCTTCCTTGTATTTTGATGAAATAAAATCACTTTCCCAAGTCCCTCCTAGATCCATTATTGGAACCCAGACTGTCTGCATCCTGACCTGTAGTACGCATTTATGGGAACTTGACACAGTTGGATCATTTGATATTTTAGAGATTGCCTGGGGACCGGAGTGGTGAATGAGAGGAAGCTTTATGCTGGAGCTCCAAACCTGCCTTTAACTGAACTGTTGAATCAGGTCTCTGGGACTCTTCAAGCTGAGCTCCCACTTGGAGATGAAGAGAATCACTTGTAATCCTAACCACTTTCTTTCCATTTTGCTGGCTTTTCCCCCATTATGTTGCCATCAGTCTCAGAAACATTGCCTGGATAAAGACAAGTTAGAGCAGTTTCTCACCCTCAAACAAAACATAGAATTACTTCTCTTATCCTCCAGAGCAGTGTTGAGCACCATATTTGAGGAATTCCATTTTTTTAAAACTTGCCTGCACTTCAGAGATACTTGGTTGCTGTCTTTTTTATCATTCTTTAAGTATGTTATATGCTGGCTGGAAATCATCAGCTTTTGTTACTGAAGGCTTTCTGGGATGCTTGAATTTCTTCATATAGTTTTCAGATGGAAATCCATGTAGTTTCCTCCTTTAAGAAATGAAATTTCTTAATGAAAGACAGCATAGGAGAGAATGCATGTTGAGGTTTCGTTCTGTAGCCCCTGCACACTCTCTGACTTCATGGTTTTCCCTTAGGGTAACTATGGTAGAGTTTTATGTTATGACCCTGTGGAGAGAATAAACAGTGGATCTTGCGTACTTTTTTTCTGGGTCTGAAACCACTTCCTCGCACTCCCATTTGGGGGCCTGTTGTTGATATCAAGGGCAGCACACTACCCCAGACAGAGCTGTAGTGTTTCACTCAGTCTTTGAGCTGTTGATCATCTTTCCTGGCTGATGAGTTTCTATGTCTTGACCCATTTGGGCTGACTGGAATGGAAGTTCCTGAATATTTTCCCTGGCTGGCCCTGGCTCAGTTCTACACTGGCTTTGAAAACTCTGAAAGGTTTGGACAGAAAGGCCCAAATGGATGTCAGATGTAAAATCAGACATGTATTTAAAGCACTGAAACTGGGAGGAAAATATGAAGTGGCTAGGCATTTGTCATCATTAATAAAATTGCTACAAGTGATTCTTTAAACAAAGTTATAGAACTGTCTTTTTCTTGTGCAGAAACGTTATTTAAGGAATTGCTAAGGTGTGTATTACTCAAACAATGATGCAAAGAAAAGTTAAGGGATAGAGATTGGATGATAATGATAATAGAATAGCCAAGCCTTACCTAGTGCTTACTACCTGTCAGGCAGCTACTGTCCTTACATATACAGCTGACCCATGAACAAAGAGGAGGGTAGAGGTGTAAATCTCCTCTTGCACAGTCAAAAATCCACGTATAACTACAGCATTAGCTTTGTGACACAGGTACCATAGTCAGGAATGGCAGAGCCAGGTTTCAAACTTTTAAAATGTTATAGATTCTTGAAGATGTCGGAAGTTTTAGGTGTTTGATTTTAGGAACAGTCAGTTTTCACTCTGTATTTACTTCCACTGAAAGCCATATAATTTATGTTCTCTTTGTATCATAGAAAGGCAACTTTCTTTAAGCCAATAAATTTTTACTCAAAAATGTCAATGGCTAGTTTAACACCTTGCTGTTGAAGTATGGGTTTTAATAACTGAATGAGAACTATGTGCACATATTTAAGCTAGAAATATTTCAAAAGTATAATTTGGAGATGTACTTCTAAGTAGTTTTGTGTCTGAAAATAAATCCTATATTTAAATTTAGTGTGAGGGTTTATTACAGTAAAACCCTAAAGGAAATCTTGGTAAAGTGAACAGTCAACTCCTGATGTAACTGTTTTTTACTGTTTCAGGGTGTATATCTTTTCTCTGCCCTCTTCTCCCAATGTGAAAATAGGATACATTTTATATATTATAGAAATAGAAAATGTTTTATGTATTATAACAAAATTAGTTATCCTTCAAGGCATAATCAACAATAAAGGTCAAGCCTTGGTCTGAGCAGTTGCTGACTTTACTCAAGGTAAAGGAAGTATGCTAAAAAGAGATAACTAGTTAAACTGCTCAGATCGAGCCTTCCAGATTTTTTGTGTGGGGAATCGCACTTCTTATTACTGCATTCTTCCTGTCTATGCCTGGGAACAATTTATTCCATGTAATACCGCCCCCATCTTGGTAGTAAACTTTTTACTGAAGAAGACTTTTAGGCATGCCAATTTATTTAACTGGAATTTTCACAGATGACATTATGGTGATTTTCAAGTTTTTCTTTTGCTGCTTGTAAGCATGTTGGGATTAAAGGACTATACTGATTTGTGCCTGTGTGTGTGTGTGTGTGTGTGTGTGTGTGTGTGTGTATCTGAGGGGGGGGAGAAAGAGAGAGAGATGTGGTTGTATTTCATATGTGCTAGTGTATGAGTAGCTCAGGTTAGAATGTGAATTGCAGTAAATGCAAAAGTGAAAGCTGCAACATGGCTCTCATGATCCCCACCACTTCCTGAAGAACCTTCCATGTGGGCCCCAGACTTAGAGACTTAAACTGGGATCCTAGAATGGAAAGGGTCCTCCATGGGAAAAGCCTGCAGTAGACCTACACATACACAATCCGTTTATAGCTGCCATGTGAACTCAAACATTTGTTGGCCTCAGTTATAAAGTTTTCAACAATTAATTCTGAAGATTTAAATATTTGGAAATAGAACAAGAAACTTGCCATACCTTAAAATTAATGGTGTAACTTTATCGTTTACATGATCCAGTTCTTTAAAACCATTTAGAAGGTGCATTCTGATCCTGAAATGTACAAGTTATAAAAGAAAAAATGTGAGCTTGTCAGATTAACTACAATCATCAGCCTAATAAAACTGAGTCACATCCAAATGGGCTGCACTTACACTACCCTCCCATTCTAGGGAAAATATGTCTGGGGGAGGCACTCTGAGTCATCACCTGGTTTGTTTGACATACACTTCCTTCCATAAATTGGGAATGGCAAGCAGCACAGTGTTCTGGGCTTGTCTTGGGGAAGGAGCTGTTGCAGCTTTGCACAATCAAAATATGGCCTTTAGCTTTAAAGGATGAAGTTGAGCCCATATATTGGCTTCAGATATTAGGGGTGGGAGAAATCAACAAACCCTAAGAAAGAACATTTGTAAGTACCATTTGGGGGGGTATCATAGAAATGGTAAGAGTGTTCACAGTTGAATTTTTCCTAGGACATAAAATATTTAAGAAATAAATTAACAGTGTTAAAATAAAAATAAATTAGTAGCTAGTTTACTGGGGGAGGGCTCATTTACTTAACCAAGAGTGTTCTTGATTTGAACAGTTTAAAATGATTACATGGGAGAGAAGGCGGAGGGTGAGAGGCATATGATTTGGTAGTTACCATGCAAATTTGTCCTGACAATGTTTAATTTTGCCTGATTTATCCAACCATTTTGGAAGAAATGTTTCATTTATGAAACTTTTTCATGGCAAACTTTGAATCCTGTTTAGGGATATTTTGAGAGGATGGAGAGAGAAGGGGTTTGTGTGTCTCACACATTTTCTCACAGTGGCTTTGGAGAGAGGCTCACTGTCACTTTTTAAAATAACTAAGTTTAAAATGTAAAATTGTTGCAGAAACTGCAGAAATTGGGTAAGAAGGAGTGGATTTATAGCTGAAATGGGTTTGTAAACTCAGCCTCTGCTTTGGGATCATTTTTTAGTATGTGCCAGTTTTCCTCTGATTTCCATCCTGACTTGGTTGTGGCTCTCTCTCTGTCTGTGTGAGGCTTGGGTGTTCCCTGTTTTAAAGCTGGAGTTGTCATAGCCTGGGCATTTTCTGTTTCAGCTTATGACATTTTTTCTCTTTTCCTGAATGGGTGTCCTTTGTATAACCCCAGTAATTCAAAAATCCTGCAGTCATAGGGACTGCCCTGTCATGTGACTTAGGTACTAGGTGCAGACTGTGATTGGCCAGCAGCTAATTGGCAGTCCCTATAAGAGGTCCTGCTTCTGGAGTCAGGCCACTTTCCTGCCTGGGCTGCTGCTCAACAGAGGCCGGGTGGGTGTGGAGGGGAGAGGGGTGGATGTCCAGTGATTCAGCCACATGTGCTAGATGACCAAGTGACTGCTTCTTTAGGGTCTATGCATCAGTGGAAGACACCCGATGGGTTGTGGCTGACTTGATCAAACTCTGGCTTCCTGAACTGGTAACTGTCACTTTAATATAGCTTACTGATTAAACTCAGAAAAATGCAACTAAAAATCTTTGCCAGGAACTTGTGTGGACTCACTCCCTGTCTACCCGCCATCCCCCCTCCCTGACTCCTTGTTCTTACTCATTTTGTCACAGGAATGAAATGCAGATAACTTCTTAGAAAACTTTTGTAAGCAAAGCTCCTCATGTGATCTGGAACAAAGACATTTTATAATCAGATTTACCAAGCTGTGAAGAGAGAGTTTAAATGAATGGAAGCAGCATTCTATCACCAGGAAATACTGCTTTATCCAGAATTGGTAAGTAAAAAGTGGCATTGCTCCCTAATAGATATCATATGGTATGTGTGGCAATTGTGAAATTGTTCACAGACTCCTTAAGAACTGTGTTGAACCAGAGAACACATAAACAGAGTAAGGAATTCTCAAGAGTTAGCAGCCCAAGAATATAGCATAAAGGCTGAGAAGCAGCCAGGCAATTAATAAAGATGAACTGAGCATTACCAGTTTAGCCAAATATATGTAATTTAACTAGCTTGGCTTTCCCTGCCTTTTTATCTTTTCTGTTTGAAGGAAGGAAAATCAAAATGGGTTCTTTGGTAGAGTTGCAGCATTGACTTTCCATGGATGTAGATTTCCATTTAGTCTGAATAGTATGTATGATTTTTGAAAGGATCCTTTTAGAGTTAGTCAAGATGCCCTTCTTTTCCATCCTTCTACCCAAGGAGGTCAAGTATTTAGTTAGAACTCTACAAAATGAAAGTTTACGTAATGCATTGGAAACATTTCCTACAGATTATGAAAGACAGATTAAGATGACAATGGGTTTTTTTACATTTGTATCATGAATTTTAAAATTGTTCTATTTGATTACACCAGTATAGCAAAAGGGTAGTTATTTCTATAATGGTACATTACATTTTGAGAGGTCCTGATTAACAGTTCTTACTGGTGTGCCTGTCTGTCTTTCTTTAAAGTGTTAATTGTTTGTTAAAATCTTGAGTCTGAGCTGCCCTGTATTTAAGATGTTGAGAAAAATACAATAAACTTTGGTGGATACCTGTGTTCTATACAGTAAGCTCTTGTTCATGAACTCTAAGGGAACACAAGTTTATATTAGGTGTGAATGTCAGATTTCTTGACTTGACTTCTTAAGAATTGTTTGCTGGAAAAGTTAACTAGAATAAGAAAATAAAATTAGAATGATGGCCCCCTACTTGATTTTACCCGTTTTTCATTGATCAATAGAAGTAATCATGTGATGAATACTTATAGAATCATATGGTAAAGAATTGTTCTTTAACTGCTAGCAATTATATTGGTAACTTTGGTGATCTCTCTTTATAAATGTAAATACATATAATTAAAACTGTTACTATCAGAGTCATACTCTGATAAGTTTCAGATTATATAATCTTATTTATTTCTTCAGTATCTTAAGCCAAACTGAAAGTTAAATCTGCATTTCTGAATTGGTTCCCATTCTATTACTGTCAGAATCTTAAAATCCATAACTTGAAAGGGGAAAATATATAATAAAAAACAACATAGCAATGCTGCAGTTTGTCTCTGGCACTAGAGTGGGATGAGAGTAGAGAAGAGAAAAATGAGTGTAGTGGTATGTATTAGTTGGTATTTTTCTGTACTTGGAGAACTTTAAAAAATATTTTCTCGGACTAATAGCTTTCAAAGACATGGATAAAAAAAGATAAGTATGGCCTTTAGGGACAGGTCCTCCCATAACCAAGTCAGTGATCCAAATGTGTGAATATTAAAAGTTACTTGACTTAATTAAGGTGTGGCTGAGGATGTGGGAAAATGCTGCTCAGTTCCATAAAGTACATGAATTTATAGGTTTTAGAGTCTTGAAGATAGAAAAATGGTGATGAAGCATTGAGATATTTACAGGTAATATACATCCATCTGCTTAGCTTGTATTCAGTGATTCATAATTCAGCTCTATATTTTGTGTAAATACTTGGACAAAACATGATTTAATAATCTGACTGAAGACTTCCATGCTTAATGGAAAAAAAGCCTCTATATAATTTGTAGGTTTGACTCATCCACTTAGAATCCATTGTTTTGAATGATAAAAATATGATAGAAACAGGTTGAAAAAATAAATGCTAGAAAATATATTCCAGAAGAAAGCTTTTAGCTCTTCATGTTTTCAATTCATGTTTTCATGTTTTAAAAATACATTTAAAATAAATAATATAGCATTGTTATTCTCCATGTGTTTATTGAGAGTATTAATATTTTTATGTACTCTATAAACTGTGCACATGCCTTTGTGGGTATGTAAAACTACAAGCTAAAGGGAATCAGGTCAAGTGACAGATCTCAGTATACTTTTCTCTCAAATTGTGTTTGGTATTTTCATAGTCAGAAACATGCTCTCCCTCTAGGCTTGTTTATTAAATTTTTGATGTGTATACATTTTTGTCCAATTTTTTATTACTTGTTTTACATTACCTTTTAGTCCCCTTATTTCTGCCCACCCCCCGAGCAATCAACCCACTGTTGTCCATGCCAGAGTCCTTTTTCCTTTTTGTTCAATCCATCCCCCAATTTTTTAAGGTATGTATATGTATGTGTTTATATGTTTGATTGGAAGGGAGAGCTTTAATTGCTAGCAAAGTAAGTGGTTGTTTGTTAGAACCTACATAAGCTTAATAGTGTTGTTCCTATGACAACTGAGGGGTTGGCTGTTAAAATGTAGCTTTAAGTTTCAGTTTGGAAATGTCATTCAGACCTCCCACTGCAGTCTCATTGAGTGGGAGGATAATGAGAAGGGGAAAAACCCTGAAGCAACATAA
Organism: Trachops cirrhosus; assembly: GCA_028533065.1. Taxonomy (NCBI): domain Eukaryota; kingdom Metazoa; phylum Chordata; class Mammalia; order Chiroptera; family Phyllostomidae; genus Trachops; species Trachops cirrhosus. The sequence goes on from CM052552.1 coordinate 44,902,288, forward strand.
GTACCTCCATTTGTTTCATGTCTTCCTGGCTTGCCTTTGTGTATGGATCACCTCGGGAGTGGTAAACCCTAGATATTGAACAAAGCAATACTTTAGTATAAAATAAATGGAAAGGGGTCAGAAAAACTGGGGAAGATAAACAACAATATATGAGGGTAGTAGTCAGGAGAAGTTGGCTTCCATGGGTTTTGTTAATCTTTTATCCAGTGCTGACCAGCAGTGAGAACATCTTGAACCAGTTACTGTATAGCTTTTCAAGAGCTTCAAATATTTCCTTAAAATGCAATGTGGAGAAAATTATTTGGGAAACAGGATGGTTTACCATTTAAGGATCATATTTATTTATCTCCACTAGGCTGATTATAGAGGACACTCTATTCTTTTAAGGTACATGCTTTTAAATCAATTATTTGTCATTTAATAGCTTGTCTATTTTCTAGAGGAAAGATAAAGTTGTGCTATTAAAATAGTGGTAAAATAGTGGTAAAACTTAGGTATTTTACCCAATGTTCAAAAATTACTTAAAAAAACCCTTAAAGATTGTTTGAGACCTGTTGTCTGTGGAAATGATTTGGTTGACTGAGAATATTATGGCACACTGCATTTGGGGGCAGAGGTTGTTTAGACTAATATTTGGGATAGATTAATTTTGCTGTGTGGATTTTCCATGCCTGAAGGGTTTCCTAGTCACTACTCATAAATGTTTTTGACTATTTATTTGGTCATTAGCATAACTAGAAGTTAGAAAGGAAAAATAGACTTTGATAGGTTTTATCCATTTTTTAATATATAGGTTCACCATCTCTTCTGAAATCCAAAAAGCTTTGAAAACCAAAAGATTTTAATGTCAAAAATTTGGCAGCAAATCATAACCTGATCTTATGTGAAACTATTTGTAGTCTTTATTTATCCACTTAGAATGAATGTTAGTATGTTTTATTATAGCAATACTAATGTGTTTGACCACAGAGTGCTGCACCAGACCTGTCCCCACTCTGAGATTTATAGTTAGAATAAGTCACCCTATTACATTTATAAAATCATTGTAAGAATTATCAATCTGAGGGTAAGATAAGGGTTTGTGGACTTCTAATTACTGGTATGCATGGAGCTCCTCATATATGTGTTAGGCACTACTCCAAATGAATCACTGGCATCTAGAACAGTGCCTGGCGCATACTCAGTAGATGTGTTTGGGTATAAAAATACTTTATATGTATTAACTTATTTAATCCTCACAAAAGCTCTGTATAACCAGTATGATTATCTCCATTTTGCATGGGGAAACAGATGCACAGAGAGGTGAAACAACTTGCTCAAATTAACTCAACCAAGAAGTTACAGAGCCAGGATTTGAAAGCAAGCAGTCTAGCTGCACTCTGCTCTTACTGAGTCCAGGTATGAGAAAGGTATGAGGAAGGCTTGGAGATCTGGCACTGGAACTCTTGACTGAATCAGAAAGATGTTTCAACTGTTTTTTCCTTGTCACCCTGTGTCTGGTGTCATCAAAAGCTGATGGCATTACCGTCATGGTCATGACCGGGGCCTATAGCAGAATGCTTATAACAGGTTCTCCTACGTGGGAGTGTGGGAGTTCCAGGAGTCTCAGATGCTCCTAATTCGTTTGTAGTTTTCCCAACATGGATCTCTATCAACAGCCTGACTTCTTTATCTGGAAAAATTAAGACACACAAAATAATTATTTCCTTAGCCCCAAGGAAATTATCTTGAATAGTGGAAAAAGTTATTGCATAGATATTCTTAGCAGGTCTGTGTTTTGAGGAAAGAGGGTATGGGTTACTGTAGTATTGAGCTCTCTGGCATGTGGGAGCTATACTAAGACAAAGCAAGGGCCCCTTGGGGGAAATCAGGCAGCCTGGGAATCAAACTAGCGACCTTTTGGTTTTCAGGCTAGCACTCAGTCCACTGAGCCACATCAGCCAGGGCATTTTTCTTTCAAATTCTTAAAGGAGCAGATTAGATGCATATAAAAGTTGAACAGAATATGCTTTGTAAGTCAATGTAATAATTGGCATTTGGTTTTTCTTGGCTATATTTTAATAACAGTAGTTTCTTGTTTCTGTAAATGGTCAATGTAATAAAGTAATGCTTTGCTTAAAGCGTAATTGGTTACTTTAAGGTAAAAGACGGAGTCATTGATTATGTAAAAAATGTTAAGGTTTTATTTTTAAAGGATCTTCCCTTTCTGCCATGGAAGAGTTTAATTCTCCTGAAGCACTTAAATCTACTGAAAGCCCATTCTTTGTTGGTTGCAGTATTAGAAGAAAGTTTAGTTTTCCCACCTTTTCTAAAAAGCAGTTGGATAAAGACTTTTTAAGTGAAAACCAATTGATTTCTCTCAATTAGGATTTGGAGATGGATATATATATATATATGAGAGAGAGAGAGAGAGTAGAGTTGTTAAAAATGAGAAAAACAGTGAATGTGTACAGGTCCAGCAAAATTTTGCAGAGTCCTTCCAAAGTTCTGATTACATGAAAAAGAGTCTCTAAACCTCCAGACATTTTCCACTGAGTGTCAAGAATGTGACAGTGGTTACCATGACTCCAAGACGATGCCTGTTCACAGCATCCATTGTAGCGTTTGCTCTCTAAGAGGTACAGACTTTGGAAACAAATAGACTTGTGCTTACAGCTGACTTTGCCCCTTGCTCCATTTATTTTCTTAAGCCCCAAAAAATGGAGCATCAGTGCTACCTGACAAAGCTGTTGCATGAAATGAGATAACACACATCAAATGCATGCTGTAGTCCCTGAGGTAATGGTGCTTAACACACTTGGGTTCTTCCCAGATCCTTCAGTTTAGCTTTAAATCCCATGGATCCATTCTAAGTTATATGTCTTTTTTCACATCAGATTAAGTAAAACAGTGATGACAATGGTGGCTGTAATTTATTTCATACTTAACCATATTCTAGGTAGGCACTATTGTATTAGCTCTACCCTAATTCACCTGTTCAGTCTTCCTGAAAATCCATTGATTCAGTTATTATGCCCATTTCATAGATGAGGACACTGGGGCATAGTGAGGTAAAGGAATATGCTTGTGGCCACTCAGCTGGTATAGAACCAAACTCTAAATTCAAAGAGGCTATTGCTAGTATAGATAGAAAGTACTTCTTTCTGGCAGAAAAGCAGAATAAAAGTTGACTGAACCTGAAAGTCTCAGAAATGGTCTTCTCATTTCCATCCTGCAAAGTGTTACATGTTATAGGCCTGGCCCTCTCAATATTGAAATACAAAGTTGACTTTCTCTGCTTCTTATTTTACAAATTAACAGGAACAGTTTTAGTCATTTGTATTTTATGATTTTGAATTAGGCCACTGAAGTCCAGAAGGGGAATTCCTTGTATTCAGTTGATCTCATGCACTAAAAAATTTACTCATGTGATTTCCCCTATTTTTTCTCTAATGTTTTCACTTGAAAGTTAGGTTGAAAGGAAGAAGTATGTGAGCATTTGAGTCCTAGGGATGTACTTTTCACCAACTTCTCTGGAGATTTTTCTATCTGTTTCTATCTGTTCTTTCTATCTGTTTTTTAATCTGTTCTTGAATTAATCCACAAAAAAAATAAAATGAGTAAAAATCTGTAGTTACTAATATTTTTCTCCTTTATCTCCATCTATTTCTAGGTGCTATCTAGAAAGGCAAAACTTCTAAGTAAAGAATTATAAGAAGCCAGCTGTGTGCATAAAAACCCTGTGTTTGGATGAGGAGTTAATTTTCAGAAAGGGGTTTCACATTGAGAATTTCCTCCTCTATCAGATGCAAGCTGAAAATTTGACTAATGGTGGGGAGCAGGCTACCCTAACCCATGGGTTCAGAGTGCTTAGAAATCTCTTTTAAAAAATCTCCTAGTCTTGGACTGAGCTTGCTTGTAGGAAGATATACTAATCATGCCTGACTTCACGCTTTCATTTGTTCATTTGTTCATTCATTCATTCATTCATTATCTTACATAACTCATTCAACACCTACCTGCAGGTCCATGAAAGAAAGGATGGGATTAGGGACCATTAGGGAAAGGAAGAGGGATAACTACAAATTCATTTTGTTCCTTTCATCTCAATGACTACATCTTTCATTTGATTTTTTGCCATTTTTGACACAAAGCACATTTCAGAGACTAATATTCATAAAAGTCTTTAGTCATCTTCCTTTGGCAGCCAGCTTTCTTTCTCAAAGTAAGAGAAAGAAGAAGCTAATGACAGGAAAATAGTGCAGAGAAATTGGTTTTATTTCCTTTTTAATGGAGGTAGAAGAAAGAGTCATAGCAGGGAATGTATTAGTAAATAATGTCTAAGAATTCCCTGTGAGCTTTCAACTTATTCCCCTGTTTAAAAAACAGTAAGAGAGAAAAAAGGCCTATAAAGTGATGTCTTGCAAAATGATTTTTAAATAGAATTTAAGTCAATTCAAGGTACAAAGATCTGCTCTGTCCTCAATTAAATTTACTGTGGGTTTAAAGTATCACTAATATGTGAAAATGAAAATGGAGACAACTGTACTTGAACAACCATAAAAAGTAATTTAAAAAAGAATAAGGAAAGTTACAGTTATATAGTTCAGAGACTTTTTTTCAGAATAAGTTCAGAGATTTTCTGTACAGTATAGTGCCTATAGTTAACAATAAAGTGTTGTGCAATTAAAAACTTAGGAGAAAAAAATGAGGAATACCCTGTCTTCAGCAGAGATGAAGATAGTAAGGAGCATTTATGCTTTTAAAAAGTGTTATTTGTGATGATGCTGCAGTTAGGGGTACTCTTCCTTAAAGCATATAGAGTCTTTACCTTTACTTGTGATTTAGTAATGATTTAAACCTGAGTGTCATTTCCCATACTTTTTGGAAAGCATATAAATAACCATAAAGTTCTTTGTAGTGGCACAAACTTGGTCTGTGTGTTTTCTGATATCATAGCAGCAAAGGCATTGAAAATGCTTTATATCTTTCAGCATGAAATGTTAAGTCTACATCAATAGTAGGTATATACAGGGTGGGGCAAAAGTAGGGACAAAAGTTGTTGATGTGGAAAGTAATTAAATAATTAATAAATAATAATGCAAGAATAAACTCTGTCTTATATACTTACAATTGTAAACTTACTTTTGCCACACCCTGTGTAGCTCAGTATAAGGAAATGTTCATGTAGATTTAAAAACAAAATAGCTCACAGTGTAAAAGGGCAGCTCATTATCTCAGGGATCGTTGCTCTGATTGAGATAAAATAAGTACTGTTTGGAACAAGTTAGGTTCCAAACAGTAAAGGCAGTAAATTTCTATTCTTTCTTTCCATCCTGTTTGATAGCCATACTCTAAAAGACCATTCCTTATCTTCTACCCATGGATGGTAGAGAGAGTATAAAGAAGGTATCCTTTCCTTTGTCATCCCTGCACAATTTCTCTTAATGTTGGAGAAATGACCCCTGTGCTACAGCTCCTGTCCATCTGGCCCTTGAAGTATGGCATGTTAACAAAAATCATTTCAGGTTCCATCTAAACTTCACAAACTTACAGCAGAACAATGGGCAAAAATGCCATATGGGAAATACTCATTTTACACAAATGTGTTGCGCACCTACCACATGCCAGATTGTGCTCTCTGTCAAGCTCCTGCTTGCATGGAGCTGGGAGAATGACAGTGATTGAACAAATAAGTATGTGTTAGAAGTTAGTACATGCTATAGAGAAAAATAAAACTGTCAAGACAGATAGGGAGTACCTACGGTTCTAGGGAAGAGCTATTTCATCCAGGGCTGACAGGAAAGGTTTTCTAATGTTTATGAGAGAATTACCCATGGGAAGTGAAGAGCCAACCATGACAGTATCTGGAGGAAGAGGATTCCTGGCAGAAAAAATGGAGTCACTGCAGTGGAGGTAGAAGCAAACTTGTCATGTTTAAGGGACAGAAAAGAAGCTGGTGTAGAACAGTAAACAAGGGGGAAGCAGTAGATGAGGTCTGGGAGGTAGTGAATAGCAGATAACATAGTTGGCTGTAGTAAGAAACTGCTGGAACATAGAGAACATAATAACTAAGGAGAGGGAGAATGGTGTTCTAGAGTGCAGGTGATTTATATAGGGGTCCTGGATAGTCCAGCCATTGTGCCTCATAACCTGAGTGTATACAAGTTGGGTAGGGCCCTCGTTTGGTAAAAAGCTACTGTTGTAATAGAAGTTAGTATGATATGGAAACCTTAGTAAGGAAAAATAAAGCTGAGCTACTAACTCTTTTTTAGCTAAAGAGGCAAAAATGGGTAATTGTGCCCATATTTGTTCATCAGAAAGGTGTGGGGTACTCGAGTGTCGATGTTTCAATTCCGTTCATACTGGCCATAAATTCTCTGTCTGTAGGCAGTGTCTTTGCTGATTTTACACTCGGTGATGAATAGTTTAGAATTTTGAACTGCATGGTTTTAAGTACTTCTGTGTTAAAAGTATTTTTTGGTGACCCTCAGTTTTATGTTCATACAATTGATAGGTTTCCTCTTATAATTCTGTATGAAAATTTTGTTTAATACAGGTTAAAAAGTTGTGTTGCACAGTGCCTGTTTCATAATTGGAGGCAGAAAGGAAGCGTGGGAAAATAAAGCAGTTGACCAGTTGGGAGGAATGAGATTGTATTTACTTTTTATTTTTTTAAATTTGTGTTAGAAACATTTTTGTAATTTCTTAAAGATAGAGTTGATTGCTGCAAATGGATTGCAACCCCTTAACATTATTTTACTATCATAACTCGGTAAGTCCTATGTTTTGTAAAAAGTATGTACAGTTCTGTCATGTGGGAGTTTACATGATAAGAGAAATTACATCAATGAGAACAGACATATACATGTTGTTTTATGAACATTGGACCATGTAACCAGGACTGACAACATACAGGGCTTGGAGGGACATGATAGCTGTTTGTAGTAGGTATTGTCCAGGTTTGTCTTACTACAACCACCTGAGATTTTATACCTAATACTTATTATGACCACATCAGACTTTCCACTAGTTAGTTATGTATGCATTTGGGTTAACATTCATACTTTTTTTAGCCAGGGACCCACCTGCAGAAAAGAGTTTTGGTTTTGTCATTTATAGTTCAGTTTAACTGGACCGGATTTCCTTACCACCTCTGGCTGAAACTGACTGAGAGAATGAGAGTTTCACTTGTGGGGAGGAGAAATTAGTAATTTGGGAACATAGAATGTTTGTGGAGGAGGGCCTAGTTTGCCCGTTGGCGTGCTCCTCTGAAGCAGGAACTCTGCACTGACAGAGGGAGTGAGAGTTGGCTCATCATGAAGAAGGTGACTCCCTTGGAATGAGATACCTTGGGATCTGAGAAAGATGTAAAAATAGGTAAGAAAAGATGTAGGGGATTTCCAGGGTACCATTGAATCTCTGGTTATAAGCCCAGGTGTCCTTGTATACCCTTGCCCCCTCATTTCTTTCTGGCATCCCCGACATTCTTCCATGTTTCCTGGGAGATAAGGGCTTTTGCTTCTGACTTAGTGAACAAGGAATTCAGGAATGGGCATTTAAGACACCAACTTCTCCAAATCTTTCAGCATACATTGCTCTCAACTGAGCCCTACTTTCTAGGTGTAATTTAGAGAGCTCAACAATAAGGTTCATTTTCTACCGGTCTCTGACTTTTAGCTTTGAGGAAAACACATCTATTGCCCATGAAATGATGTGTTCTGTTTGTTCTTTCTGGTCATGTCTGATGGTCTGCCGGGGTTTGAGCCATTTTGCCCATGTGCCTGGAGATTTCTCCCTCTTTTTCGCCCATATAAGTAGACAATTTGCTGCCTGTGTTCTAAAATCTTGATATTTCTGCCTTGACGGGAGTCTATTCTGAACAATTATGTGGTGGCTGGGTACTGCAAAATGAGTCAGTTCCTGCAGTTTGGTTACAAGTTCTCAAAAAGTATTTCAGAATGTGGATGTGGTCAGCATAGTCATTTTCCAGGCATCTAAAAGGAAACCCACATCAACTGTAACAATTGAGCTGCGAACCTATGGCCCTGCTTTTCCTCAAAGGAAAGCCTATATGTAGCTCCCCTAGAATCTAGCCTGCTCTGCAGATCTTTAGTAAAATTCATCTTCATGCTTGCAAATCACATCTTAACTGTTAGTATTTGCAAAAAAAATGCAGTAGAGGTTTTTGCATTTGCCAGTTTTAGAACATGGACACAAGTTTGAGAAATTATTTTTTTAAAATGGAATCTGTGGGATTAGACTATAATTAGCACAAAATGTGAAATGTGGCTTACCAACAGAAACTTTGGTGATGTTTGCTAATGCACTGAGGGACAACTAAGATGGTTTAGGTACCAATAGAATACATGGAAGTAAGACTTTTTCTTTACTAGTTAAATTCTGAACCTATGTAGACTTAGTAACAATGCTGATTACAAATAATTAAATCCTTTCCAAGCTTTAAAAAAATTTCAAGTTTGTCATAACATTTAGAGAATATTTTAGTTCAGCATACATTTTAGAAAATAACCATTGTGAAATTTTGTCCTTGGGTACTCATGAATTATATAAAATTTTTAATTTTTAGTTATGTCTTGTACTACCCATTATGACTAGAATTTTCAATAAGAAAACAAACAAGAGAAAAATGGTCAAATTGTTTGAGAGGTTGCATCACCAAAAAGATATACAAATGGCAAACACATGGAAAGATGTTCAGCATCATTAATCATTAGAGAAATGCAAATCAATATGACGGTCAATTATCACTACACAACTACTTTCATGGTTACAATTAAAAAGGCCAGCCATACCAAGTGTTGGCAAATTTGTGGAGAATCTGGAACTCTGAATACATTTAGGTAGACATGTAAAATAGTACAAACATTTTGGAAGACAATTTGGAAGTTTCTTAAAATGTTACATATACACTGACCATATGATCCAGATATTCCATCCTAGAGAAAAGAAAGCATAAGTCTCCACAAAGACTTGTACATAAATATTTACAGCAGTTTTATCAGTAATAGTTAAAAACTGGAAACAATCCTAATAATGTTCATCAACAGGTAAATGGATCAACAAATTGTGGTATATTCATATGATGGGTACTACTCAATAATGAGGAGTGAGTTACTGATAATGTCAACAACATGGATGACCCCACACTAAGTGAAAGAAGCCAGGCCAAAAAAATTACATACTGAATGTTTCCATTTATATAAAATTCTTTAAAAATGTGAAGAAATCTATGGTAGAAGGCAGATCAGTGGTTGCTTGAGGGTAGGGGAGGTAAGGGTGTTAAGTGGGAGGGGTTACAAAAGAGCATGAGGAAATTTTGGGGCTGGTAGATAATTTCATTATCTTGTATCTTGATTGTGGTGATGGTTTCATGGATGCATATACCTATCAAACCATAACGAACTGTACCCTTTAAATATGTGCAGTTCATTGTGTGTTAGCTATTCCTCAATTTAAAAAAAAATACTTCAAAAATGAGCAGTCATTGTTATAGTAGATAGGTTTTTAAATGCCATTTTTGGCAAAAAAGAAAAACAAAACAAAAATCCACCTTAGCATAGGAGTGAAAAACCTGATTAATGGTTTGGGTACTAAAATGTAACTTTCTAGTACAGATGAGAAAACAAAGTTAGACTACAAATGTAAATGTGATAACTTTAGTTACTCCTGTTTACAAGGTGTTGAAACAAGTGGTTCAGGAAATAACTTGTCCAGCACTATGGGGCCAGCTCTCTCCATAGTTTATAAGCATTTGCACTTAAATACAACTACTGTAGCACTCATAGGGCTAAAGCATATAAAGTGGGACTCAGTCTGCAAGATAAGATGTGAAAATACAACCTTCAGAATATACCATTAAGGTAATAAATCTATTTGCAGAATGCATGAAAATTGATAAAATACTTTCATAAACCTCATTTTGTGTGATCATCTTAATGATACCACTATTGATAAGATCAGTATTATCCACATATGCTTGGGGAACAACCTGAAACCCAGAGAAGCCAAGCTCTTTGGTGGGATCACATTGCCCCTCTCTTCTTGGGCAGAGGTCACCATGCTCCCTTCTACACTTGCTGCTTCCCTCAAGTCATGTCATTGAGTATTTGGCCAGGAATATTTGCTCATCAATTTGTGAGGCAGTTACTGGGGTCACTTCTATTTGTATACAAGTTGTTTATGATAATGACCCCCTCTAATCTTGTTCACCCATCTGTAAGTGAATAACATCCACAGGCTTCACAAAGTTGTAAGGGCCAAAGATTCATTCATATGGGAAAGAGCTGTGGTAGCTGGACAGCACGATATTCACAGTGGGTTTTGATATTTACCATGTGATTTCCCTCATTGGGCCTGACTACTGATGGCATGGGATTGAATGAGTGCTTTGTGAAAGCAACATGGAAACATGAGAGTTTAATTCCATGGTTGCTCTATGGTTTCCATCAAGATTGTTCAGTTTCATAATAAATGAAATCTTGTGTACTGTA
>CM052552.1:44912880-44924306 GCA_028533065.1 Trachops cirrhosus
TTTATTTAAATGCCTAAACAGTCATTTGGGTCCAAATCACTGAAATTGGTGGTTTTGAAAGGAGACAAAACTGAGATAAAGGTAGGTGCCATTAGGTTTTGCTTAGCTAAGAAGGTTGCCCCATGCCTGGCACCCATTTCCTCCTTAGCTATGTTGACTGACATCTCTCCTGCTTTGTTACTCTCTTAAGTATGACTCTTTTCACATTTCTGGTTTGGAGGCAGCTGCCTAAGGAGAATTCTTGACAGTTCTGTTGCCACCCAAACTTCTCCTCAGCATATGTGATAAACTGTGTGGGAACCAGTATAGCTTTTAGTACTCTCTAGGATGGCAATTAACAAAATACATTTTTGGAAGACAGAAAAAAAGTTTTATGTTTCAATAATTTCAGAAAAATCTATGCTGAACAACATTAAATAAGTTTGTACAGGATTTCCAATTACCCTTTATGTTAATATTTGTATTAAAAATTCATGAGGAACATGTGGTACATCTATAACATTTCCTAAATTTAATACATTCCAAAAACTGGGTCTTTTTGTGAATCATCTCTTGGTTAATACTCCAAAGAACACCTGATGTTTGTTATGTTGGTAAAATGACAATTTTCCTAAGAGCTTTCTGTATGTTCCTACTGGCACATCTAAAATTTGACTTGTTTTCTTGACTGGATCCTGAAAGTTCCAGTTTCTAAACTTTTTTTTCATGCTCTTAAAATTTATTCAGGTTTATTCTAAACTTGGAAAATCAGGATATATATTAATATGAGAGCATGAAGAGTGTAAAGTTTTGTTTAAGGATGAAACTCAATAGAGGGAATTTATATATATGGTTGTTGTATTTTATTTTTTCACCAAATCCTCTGGGTTCTGCTCTTTTAAGTACCTCTATTTATTCCATCCCTAATTTCATGTCCTCTCCTGGCTTCCACAAGGGAAGATATGAAAAAAAGTGATGATGTACACAACAGCTCTTTCCTGTCCACATAGGGTTTGTGTTAATTATTTGTGACCTCAATAGTAGGATGAGTTTGACCTCTGAGCATAAAAGAATTATAGTATGTTTTTTCTTTTACAGTTTGTTTCCCAGACCACAGGAAGTGTAATAATCAGGATAGGACTTACAAAGAGAGATAATGTCAGAATGAATAGTAATTGTCAGTGAGATACTTGAGTAGTTCAATGACATTACCTACCAGCTAGGAATGGAAGACAGAAGAACAAGCGTGGGGTTACAGACATTGAGTCAAGAAGGGAGACCAAGTGATTCTGCACTTAAAGTGAACTGAGTTTATTCCTGGCTTGTCACATCTACATAAGATTGTAAAGCCAACCCAGAGTCTGGATATCCCAGTTGTGATTTGCATTGCTCATCAGGCTCTGAGGTTCACTACTTATCTAGCATTGTCAACTTATATCTAGTATGTTCTCATTAGAAGTTGAAGGTTCCTTTTCATTTTTGAGTTCTTTATGCCTTGGCATTTTCTTGAAATGAGAGGGTGTTGCTAATTTTTTTTTTTTTACTGAAAATTATTTCTACACCACACTGCCATTCACGCTTCCTCAGATTATCCCTGCCACACAGAGACACACACGCATTCTCTTGTCTTCTTTGAGCCAGACCTTTCAAGATTATACTATCCTTTAGTTCCAAGTACCTTTCCTGACCTCTTTCTCCACTCATAGAAAGAGGAACCAGATTTCCCCTGTGTTACTTTACCATCAATATAAACAGCAGTTTTGTTTCTGTTATTTCCCCTTTCTAACCTAGTGATAAAGATTGCCACTTCTGCTCCCCCACCCTGCACAGGAAGAAATACTTCCTTCCTCAATTTCTTGACTTTGCCCAGGCCTATGAATATCTTCTCTTGCTCTCAGACTCCGGATGCTTACCTTTTATCTTTTTTTTTAACTCCCAAGACCTACTCTTCCTTCATCCTTCCTCTCCTAAGTTTCTGGTTTTCTCCATCCAATAAATTTCCCTTCTACCTAATTATAGCAGCTGACCGTGAAGCTGCTGCCTCATGAGTACCTCAGTGTCATGAACAGGTGTTGGCCTTCTGTTACACTCTTTTTCCTTGGCCCTCTTGACCGACAACACCTCTCCTCCTTCCTCTTTGCCACTTTATATTGCCCTCCCTCATCAGTATCCCTCTTTCTTTTTACATTCTGTGACCATCTCAAAAATCCATCTCCAGTTGTAAGTTGAGAGCTTAATTTTCAATAATTTTAATTTCATTTTTTAATTAGATTGATAGTGTTTCTCTAAAAACTGTCAAAACCCTCTATTATGGGCGTAGACATATTCTAGCATCGACTAATGAGAACAGATGGGGGGAGAAAAATGCTGTTTTCACATCCTTTAATGTCCCTTGCTTTGTACTGAGTATTAACACCAAAACATTTGATACCCTTAGGACTAGTTGAAGAACTGATCAGACATCTACTCAGTGGTGACTATTCTGGGAACAAATAATTGATGTGTAGGCTAGGACTTCATGCTGGTGTCTTCTCACTCTCTGGAAATTTAAACATATCCAGTCCCCCTTTTCTTCCTTCATTTAACACATTAGAGCAATCTTCCTTTATAAATCTCAATTAACTTTCCAATTTTCACTTTGTTATATAAATAGAATCCACATTTTCATCTACTTTCCCTTCGCTGAATGAATGTCTTTTGTTTGTTGTAGCCTCTAGGTCATCATGTTGTATCATAAAGGATGATATATACATTTGGCCCTCCATCATTTCAAATCATTTTTGTTAGTCCCTCCAAATCTCCACATCTATCTTTTATTTTTTCTTGGATTTATTGGGGTTATATTGATTAATAAAATTATAGGTTTCAGGTGTACAATTCTATAGTGTATCATCTGTATATTATATTATATATTCACTACCCCAAATCATACTTATCTTTTAACAGTCTTACCTTCTCTTCCTTTGTGGTATGAGACACTTACACAAACCACATAATTCAGAAAATCTACATACCACCACAAATCTCATAGTAATGGAATCCCAATGTTAGCTTCTGGCAGTTATCTATGATATTTAGAAGACGCTTCACTTGATTACAATATAGTTCATTTTATAATCATCACAAGCAAAAGAAATTACAACATATGGATGTTCCTTTTGTTCTTTTATCCAGTTTCTTATCCCTCCCTATGCAATTACCTGTTCAATTTTCTCACTTTTTTTCAATTCACCAGAATAGGTCTTGTTTACTTCTATAGAATTGAGGGCAGTTAAGATAGCCTTTCTGAATCTCAAGGACTCTTCTGTGCAACAAGGTTATACTTGTGCTGCAGGGATTATATAGAAACATTCACTCTAAAATGGTGCTTTCAGTAGCTCATACTTTGTTAGGAAAATATACTCCTTTATAAGTAGCTTGATTTTATAATCACTCATGAATCTTATAGAAAGATACTATAAAACTAAGGTGGGAATCAAGTAATGTTTAAAGGATAAAGAAATAAAAGAATTTTCCTGAAGTGGAGATACCATTTCACTGTTTTTGGTTGTTTTATGAAGCGTTTTTTTAATCAGTACAGGTGCCAGACACTTCACTCAGATTTCTTTCTTTGACAAATACTTACTAAAAGATTAGTGTGATCCAGTACACTGTGCTGGTTGGTATGTGGGGAATCTCAAAAGATTAGGAATCAATCCCTACCCTCAATGAGCTCACATTCAAGGAGACACATTTCTAAACAAATAATTAAAGGGCAGTTTGGCTTATGTTTTCAGCTGAGACACACAGACTCAGTGATCAGGGAGCTGGCCCTGAGTAGCATGGAGCTAACTTTCTGGAGGACTCCAGGAAGGTCCCTTAGAATTCTAGAAGAGTCTCTGAGCTGGGGTCAAAAGAGGGAGAAGGCTGGGCAAGCAGTGTGCAGAGGCCAGATATTTATTTGCTCCTCCTTCAGTCCATCTGAGCTGAGTGAAACTTGATGGGAAGAGTCAAGGAAGACCAAATGAAGAATTTTGTACCATGAGAACATTGAATGACAACAGTTCTTTATAGTGGCAAAAGCAGAGTCTTGGTGGAGATTTGATTATAAATGAAATTTGCGATATTATGTGTATATGATGTTGATCCCTTTAGAAAGTAGCACAAGGCTTAAAAAGGAGACCAGATTTAGAAAGACTCAAGTAATAGTAAAGAATAGTAATGGGGTTAATTGAAATTTAAATAAAAGTTTAAGTCAGGAATTCTTGGAAACTGACTTTTTTTAATTACTTTCAGGTTCAGAAAACAGTCACCTTGTTTTAATATTCTTTATTTTCAGGTATTAAGGCACACTGCAGACATTATTTGAAGAGAATGCCTTAAGAGTTTCTTTCAGAGAGGGAGAGTGACAAGGAGATATTTGCAAGTGAATTTAGTGTAATTAATTTCTGGAATTTGTCCATCCATAAAAAGGCTGTAATTTAGGTAAAAACTATCCTTTCTCTCTGAGTGTTTTTAATGAGAAAAATGATTCACGTTTTCATGTAATTCCTATTTTTAAAAAAGTTGGTTTTCATTGAGAAGGATTAAAGGCATGCATGTAATTGCTAAATACTATTTTTCAAAAACTAGTCTGAGTCTGTCTTTATAGCTGTAAGCAGTTTCACCTTTAAAAACTTGTTTTAGGATCTTGTGCCAATCCTATCCCTTCCCAGGCCTGTTCAGACTAGAATTATTTTGCAAAAAATGTCTTTTCAAAAAATATCTTTAGCAGGAACATCTCAGAAATGTTCACCTGGGTCTTCAAGTTGAGTTGCAGAGTAATTTACTAAACAGAGTGAAGTGAGAATCAAGTGACTATCAGCTGATGTAAATGTTTTTGGTCACTAGTCACAGGATCTCAGGTATGCAAGAGTTGGATGGGCTGCAACCACGTGCTGGTTATGGAGAGACCCTGGCTCAAATACTCTGATGTACACAAAAGGAATTAAAGTTCACAAAAACATACTTTAATTACACACCTGTATCTAAAAGATTAGTTTTTCCTGTGGCATATTTCACCCCATGGAGCCCTGTGTGTATGTGTGCATTATTTCCTAAACTATAGAGTTAATTAAACAATTTTATTTAGGTAAAAATGATATACAAAGAATTGTATACATTGAAGGTGCACAATTTGATGAATTTGGGCATATGTAAACACCCATGACACCATCACCACAACCAAGGTAGTAGACATATCCAACACATCTCAGAGTGTCCTTGTGTTTGTGTATGTGTGATATAGAATACCCTATCAGAGGCAGTTTTGTTCATTTCTAAAGTAAACACTGACTTTGCTGGAATAGCAAAGTGGTATGTGTTCTGTCAAATCTGTAAATATGTTTTAGAAGCTGACTGTATTTGTAGTTAGTTACATAAGGTCCCTGGTACATACACTAAAATATGAAATATCATGAGTGGGGGTTGGAAGGAACATCTGGAGTCAAACATTACAATTTGACTTGGTAAAGTTAACATTCTAGCAGTGCTATCAAATTGTTTATCTCTCTTCATTTACTTCCACATACAGTGTTTGGGGTCAAAATTTCTTTTCAAAAACTATAATTTTTAAAATTTGGTATATGAAGCAACATTTCTTTCATTTTTAGTGAAAGTTTGAAAACAACATTTTATATCTGTCACCTTGGCTTTAAGCATCAATGCGTTTCTTTACTTCTTGGTTTGTTGCTTTATAGGTCACCCCTGTTCTAATTCTGGATGGTGAAAACTATTCAAATTTTTAGTTAACATTTCAAGAAATGGTCTTTATCCCAGTTCCAAGTGGGTTTTCCAACAGCAGGTAGGAGGCTTAAATTTTAATCAGTGTTTTCCTGCCTTTTTAAACTCTTTCCCATTATGCATACCTGAAATAAATGGCCTTAAGTCAAAATGGACACAGTTTATTTTGTTTATTATTTTTCTTTTGTTTGTTTGCACTGTGAGTAAAATTTGACTAGTGAGTACCAGGTTATAGCTTTATCACCTGTTCTCATGGCTTAATTGTCTTCTCAATTGTTAGCTAATAAAACTATATACCATATTTTTCGGTGCATAAGACACACCCAGGTTTTAGAGGAGGGAAATAGGGAAAAAAATTCTGAAGCAAAAAATGTAGTAAAATATTTAATAACATAAATAACATAGTATTTCACCAACGTAAATGTAAACAGAACTCAACAGCAGCATTAACAACTATTATTCCTCTCAAATTTTGGTGGGGGCGGGTGGGGAGAAAAGTACGTCTTATAGTCCAAAGAATACGGTAATGTGACATTTTTACTTCGGTCCTATTTTTTTGAATTTTCTTCATAATCTTTGAAACTATCATTGATTAATATTCTGTGCTATAGTATATGCCATATATATTCTATTGTCTATATTTTAATAAACATTAAAATGTGTTATTGACTAGTAGTTTGACTGTTACTCTACTTATCTGTAGAGTAAGTAACCTTTAATAAAATTTTATTATCCTTTTTCCTTTCTGTATTACTTAGATAAATTTAAAAGCAGGGAAAACCCATCTTCAGAGTTCTTCAGACTTAGGAAGATTTGTTGGTAGATAGGGCAAACTTTGAGCATTAACAATACCATTCTTCTCATCTAAATATAGAACAAAATTTATAAAAGAGAATCCTTTGGATGTTGGCATTAAAACTAACCAAACTACACCTTTGCTTCATTTTAGTTGTTAGTCTATTTTGTAAAGAGTTATGAACATTTAGCTTTAGTGGTTTATGAAATGTAAATTTGTGATCTATAAATGCTTGATTTCTGAGGATAAATTTCAGTTAAACTTGTATGTTTTTGTTTTATTTTTTACCACTTTGGTATATATGCGCTGGGTTTTAGGCAATGCCACTTTATATACATCATGGATGGAACTGATTTTAATTTATTTAAAAAGGAAAAAATTAACAATCAAAAACCTACTTCACCTTGTAAATTTCACCATTCTCCTCCCAGAAGAGCTAACTTCCTGGTGAAACAGTATTATTACAACTTAGCAAGTGGGTTCCTTCTTAAAATTAGACATCTGTGATTACACACTTTAAAGCATTCCCTCAAAATTAATATATTTAGAGCTCTCAGAAAGCTGGACATCTTTTCAAATCACTAACACATTTTCTTTTCAAAACACCACTTTTGGGGGCAATAAATATCATTCATTCTGGGTCCAGCTATATGTCCAGTCAAATTGTATTAACTTAAAGTCCTAGAATAGTCTTTCTTCCAATTGAGGATAATTTCCCTAAATCTTTTCTAAGTGATAGCCAAAGTATTTTAAATTCAGGATGGTAGGATTTTAAAACATGTACTTGGGGCAAAATTGCATAGTCACTTACTATCTAGAATAATTCTAAAAGTCAAACAGTAATGGGCCACTGTGATCATGTGCTAATATAAGAATGCCTTCTTCATGACACCAGGCATTTTCCTGCTTCAAGGGTTCCTTCTGACTCTTGCCCTATCTCAGCCATGTTCTTTCTTTTTTTAAGTATATTTTATTGATTATGCTATTACAGTTTTCCCAATCTTCCCCCTTAGTTCATGTCCATTGGTTATACGTATAAGTTCTTTCACATCTCTGTTTCCTATACCATTTTTTTACCTTCCTGTCTATTTAATGCCTACCAATTATGCTTCTTCTTCCCTGTACCTTTTCCCCGCATTCATCCCTTCTCCTTCCCACTGAAATCCCTCCATGTGATGTCCATTTCTCTGATTCTGTTTCTGTTCTAGTTGTTTGCTTAGTTTATGTTTTCATTGTTTTTCTTTTAGATTTTTAGGTTCATTTGTTGATAGTTGTGAGTTTGTTGTCATTTTACGGTTCAGACTTTTTGATCTTCTTTTTCTTACATAAGTCCCTTTAACATTTCATATAATAACATTTCATATGATGAACTCCTTTAACTTGTCCTTATGTGGGAAACACTTTATCTGCCCTTCCATTCTAAATGATAGCTTTGCTGGATAAAGTCATCTTGGATATAGGTCCTTGCCTTTCCTGACTTGAAATACTTCTTTCCAGCCCTTCCTGCCAGCAAGGTTTCTTTTAAGAAATCAGCTGATAGCCTTATGGGCACTCCTTTGTAGGTAATTCTTTCCTTTCCTCTTGCTGCTTTTAAGATTCTCTCTTTGTATTTAATCTTGGGTAACTTAATGATGACGTGCCTTGGTGTGTTCCTCTTTGGGTCCAACTTCTTTGAGACTCTCTGGGCTTCCTGGACTTCCTGGAAGTCTGTTTCCTTTGCCAGATTGGGGAAGTTTTCCTTCAGTATATGTTGAAATAAGTTTTGTATTTCTTGCTCTTGTTCTCCTTTCAGCACCCCTATAATTTGGATATTGGAGCGTTTCAAGTTGTCCCACAGGTTCAAAAGTCTCTCTTCATTTTTGGGGGATTCTTGTTTCTTCATTCTGTTTCAGTTGGATGTTTATTTCTTCCTTTTGTTCCAAACCGTTGCTTTGAGTCCTGGTTTCCTTCCTGTTACTGTTGGTTCCCTTAATATTTTGCTTTATTTTATTTTGGGAATCTTTCATTTGTTCTTTCATTTTGTGACCAAGCTCAATCAGTTCTGTGAGCATTTTGATTATCAGGGCTTTAAATTCTCCATCAGATAGGTTGGCCAGCTCCTTATCACTTAGCTCTCTTTCTGAAGCTTTCCTCTGTTCTTTCATTTGGGCCATATTTCTTTGTCTCTACACACCTGTTAAGTTGTAAGGGGGTGAGGCCTTAGGTATTCACCAGGGCAGGGCAACCCTCCTTGCTGAGCTGAGGCAGTGCTGCCTGTGGTGGAGGGGCCAGAGAAGGAACAATGCAGCTCCCCCACTGGTCTCTAACTCACTTTCTAACGAACTCTCCTGTGAGACTGGGATTTTCTCCCACCTTGGCAACCACCATAGTCCTCAGCCAGTTCTGAGTCTCAGTTTCCCCTCAAGTCAACCCTCCCCACACAGCCCGCCACCTCGCTACAGCCAGCCCCACTTTCATGATCCACCACCTTGCTGTGGGCTCTCTCTGTACGCTGCCTTACTAGTCATGTTGTTCTGTTTGACTGTTTCTTTAATTCTGTGGTTGTTGGAGTTCCATGCAGTTTGTTACTCTGGCACTTCTGGTTGCTTATTGCTTTTAGATTGGTTGTTATCCTCCTTTTGGTTGTGCAAGGAAGCAAAGGGTTTCTACCTACATCCTTCATCTTGGACAGAACTAGCCATGTTCTTTCTGACTCTGGGTTTATGCTTAGTACTTTTTTAAAAACCATTTTAAATTGTGCAGTTCATTGGGTTTCAGTACCACACTCAATTTTAGAAAATTTCCATCACCCCCAAAAGGAAGTCTATATCCATTAGAAATCCATCTCCCTTCTCTTACTTCCACTCTCCCAGCCCCAGGCAACCACTAATTTACTTTTTGTCTCTAAGAATTTGTCTCTTTGGAACAGTTAATATAAATAGCATCATGTGCATAGTTCTTTGCCTTCAAGGGATCTGCTTAAATGTCAAACCCACAGTGAGGCTTTTCCTGATTATTTTATGAAAAATAGCAATCCTCTTCACTGTTGTACTACTCAATGAAATGGCCATACATATCTATTGATTTTTTCTGTCTTTCTGTACCCACAAGTTAAGTTTTATACTCTTAGTTCCATGAATGGAGGGACTTCATTTAGTGTCACATCCCTACTGAGTGGCATAAAATATGGAGAAGGCACTTAGAAAGCATTTCGGGGGTGGCTGAGTGAATGAATGAATAACTCAAGAAGTAGACAACTAGCTTTAAACTTTTTTATAGCTACATTGTATTATGAGAAGTGAACTTAGAATCCACATACTGGTGATTTGCTGCTTTGAATACCTTTTAAACATCTTTTATCAGTTTTTTTGTTATTTTAGACATTTGGTAGAAATAAGTGTATCCTCAATTTATACAAGGAAACAATATTTTTACTGAAAGTTTTTTACATATATTCATCAATGCTACATTACCCAAGTTAAACTGGCATAAAGCAAACAAAGATGCTCGAACCACAATAGAATGGTGGATTGGGTTTTTTTTGGCTTGCTTTTTGTTTCTCGTATATAAGGTATTTTACTGCAAAACATGCCAAGGAATCAACTACAGATTTTCTCACTAATAGTAATGAATGCTGGAAGGGGAGGACTATTCATCTTTTTTTTATTTGCTGCTTGAGCTCCAGCACCTGAGAGATCAATACTCAATCAATACATGTTGAGTAAGTAAATAAATCTAGAGGTTTTTTAAAAGTGTATATATGGGATTATGGTTAGAATGCTAATAAGTAAAACATGCAGTTGACTCTTTTGATACCATTTTCACCTAAGTTTCTAGGACTGATGTTTTCTCTTTCCTTCCACAGAGCTCCTGTCCAGAAAGCTGCTGATCATTTAGCTGCTGGAATGTATAGGTACTCTCAATAGCTCAGTAGCCAGTGTAGATCCTGTCTTTTGTAATCAGTAGCTACATCTGGCTACTGGGTCTCTGATGGTATCTTCTAGCTTCTGTTACACTGTCCTGAGCCAAGGCTACTGTAAAACTTTTCCTTGATTTATGCACACAGAGTTAAGTTATGGAGTAGTTAAGTCTTCCATTGTTAGCCGGAATGGGGACCATGAAGGTTTTTATGAATTATGTGGTATATTTGTTTTTTTTAAATTGTTCAGCTACATTTGTCCTTATTATACTTGATTTCAATACCACAATGGGAAGAAATCTGGATATTTTATCCAGATTGATTTTCTCTTTCCTCCCCCCTCTCTTCCCTCTGTGGAAGGTATTATTTGGTCACAAAACCATTTCATTCTCTGTATAAATCAATCATTTGGTCACAAAACTATCTCCCTACCTATTTACCTGTCTATGTTATTCATCCATCCATCCATCCATCCATCCATCCATCCATCCATCCTTTTCGTTTCTGGACCTTTAAATGGCATTCTCATAATAATATGATTTAAATAATTATAGTTGGATGGTATGACAGTATAAGGAAATTTCACTTGCAGGAGATAAATCCTAGCTGTGCATTCTGACTTGTGGTTGCCTTTTCCCTATGGTAGAGAGGATAAATACCAGAAACAGCAGGCAACTCTGTTGAAATCTTACATGGGGAGGACTTGCAGGTCCAACATCCAGGTCTGGGGCATGAACCTGGCATACAATGTAGATTTCTGTGTTTGTTGAGCAACAGCTACATTGTCTGCTGGGTTTCAGGCTACCTGGAAACATGTTCTCCATGCCTGTCTTACCAGTGTTTGTTTACCTGTATTGTTTTGGAATAACTTTTCCAGGAGGCATAAATGAGTGGGCTTCATCATTGGACAGGGTGCACAGAAAGGACACCATGAAAACTGATCACCTTAGTAAAGAATCACATAGTTATTTTACCTAAGATGATCTCACACAG
>CM052552.1:44932015-44959022 GCA_028533065.1 Trachops cirrhosus
TTTAGATCCCATCCAAAGCTATTGAATCAAATACTCTGGGGAAGAGACCCAGAAATGTGTATTTCTTTTAAATCCCTCCAGGTTATTCTGATGAAACCTAAAATTTGAGCACCATGACTTAATGAACAAACTTTGTAGAGTCCTCCTTGAATGTATTGCTATAGCTCTAGCCATTGCAAAGATCTGTTAACATTGGAATAAAGATTGATTTTCTTACCATATGTTTTGTCAAATGCTTGTTACAGTTGACAATTGCTCTAGGAATGACATCTCTGGTACATTTAATGGGGTCACAACTTCTGTTTTATTTGACCCAAGCTGGGAGACCTGATATTTTCTGCTAAGATAAACATAATAATGTACTACTTTGTAGTTTCTAGGCAGTTAGTGGGGTTCAGTGAGCATTTACTGTGTCTGCTGAGACCCAGCATAGACTAAGACATAGCTTCTGCCTTTAGTGATTTAGAGAAAAGGCATTTGGGAGCCTATTGTAAGTATCCTCAAGAAAGCAATTTCCACCAAGGTAAGAACTTGGCTATGGATTACTTCAGTCAGTGTGGGTCAAGATTGCACTTGGACTTCCTGGGGTCTCTTAATAAGGCTATTTCTATCTTCACTAAGAGTTCATGCACTCTTGATGCTCTACTGACCCAGCCATGGACAGTGAACAACATTATGACTCAATCTGTTAATATGTGATCAGAGAGAAGCAAGGCTTGAGGTTTAGATCAGATTCTTATGAATGAGTTTAAAAATTCCAATGAACACAATGTTCAGCCTGAGGTGGAGAAAGTGAATCCATCCCTAACATTTGTGGGATTTTGGATAAAAGGATCAATGAGGCCCTAGGCTTGTGGCCAGTCTCTCTCTTGTCATCTCCAATGCAGCTATGCACTGTGAGGATCCATGCACACACCTATGTGAACACAAGACAATCCAGATTCTATGTGCTACCCCCATCTATAGCATTATTGCCAGCACTCCTATAGTATATCTGTCTTTGCAAAGGCAGACCCAAGTGAGTGGATTACACAGGTCTTGGGAACCAGCTAGAGATCAGGTAGGCAGGGAATCTCAGGGTTCTAGCTACCCATGTTCTGGAAGAGGGATCACAGCCTCTTGATGAGCACATCTCCTTGAATTCATGGAATTCTTATCACATGAGGAGAGGTCAAGATAGAGAAAAGTCAAAATAGTTCCTTCTAAGGAGCAGGGTACAGGTGACCTATGCCTAATGGTGGTACTGGAGGAAGGTGGTAGAGATGAAATGTGCTCATAAGTTCTTGGCTCACTGTGGAAACACATACTTTCAGAGTTTTTTGGGTTGTCTTTTGGTCCTGAATCTGCTAATTATGCCTGGTAAAAATTGTCATTGAAGATATCAACAAAGATACTAGCTCTGGTTTCCATTTGGACTTTCAAAAAAAGACTCATATATAAAATCAGAAATGAAAGGTGACATAACAGCTGATACCACAGAAATACAAAGGATCATAAAGACTATTATGAACAATTATATGTCAACTAATTGACCTACAAGAAATAGATTCCTAGAAACATAAAACTTACCAAGACTGAATCATGAAGACCAATAACAAGTAAGGAGATTCAATCAGTAATCATAAACCTCTCAACAAAGTAAAGCTCATACCAGATGCCTTTACTGGTTAATTCTACCAAATATTTAAAGAAAAAATTATACAAACTCTTCTCAAACTTTTCCAAAAAATTGAAGAGGAAGGAACACTCCCAAGCCCATTTTACAAGGCCAGCATTATTCTTATATTGAAGCCAGACAAGGATACTACACAAAAAGAAAGTACAGGCCAATGTCTTTGATGAATATAGGTGAAAAAGTTTTCAAAAATATTAGCAAACTGAATTTAACAGCACATGAAAATAATCATAGACCATGATCAAGTGAAATTTATCCCTAGGATCCAAGGAAATTTCAACATAAGCAAATCTAATATGATATACCACATTAACAAAATGAAGCAGAAAAAGCATTTGACAAAATACAACATCTCTTTATAAAAAAAATTCTCAACGAATTTGGTGTAGAAGAAATAATGTAACTCAACATAATAAGGGCCATATATGACAAGTCCACAGTTAACATCATACTCAATGATGAAAAACTGAAAGATTTTGTTCTAAGATCAGGAACAAGACAAGGGTGTCTATTCTCACCATTGCTAGTCAACATAGTAATAAAAGTCCTGTTCAGAGTAATTAGGCAAGAAAAAGAAATAAAAAGACATCCAAATGAGAAAGAAAGAAGTAAAATTTGTCTTTGTTTGCAGATAACATCATCTTATACATAGACAACCCCAAATACTCTATTAGAACTAATCAACAGACTTCTGGTCAAGATGGAGGCATAGGTAAATGTGGCTTGCCTCCTTGCACAACCACAGCAAAATTGCAGCAAAACTGCAGAACAACTATCACCCAACACCATCAGAAAATAGAGCAGCATGGAAGTCCAACAAATAATGAATTAAAGAAACCAAATTCATCCAGACAGGTAGGAAGGGCAGAGGAGCAGAAGGGCAGAGATGTGGAGACATGGAATGGGCTGGTCCCACACCCACATGTGGCAGATATAAATAGGAGGGATATCTCAGGAGTGAGAAGTCCCAGCCCCACAGCAGACCACCCAGCCCAGGCTTCCACTGTCAGGAAGATAAGTCCCCATAATTTCTGGCTGTAAAAACCAATGGTAGTTCAGTTGATGGAAGAAACTGAGGGATTCTTAGGTGTCTCTTGGATAGCCTTGCACATGGACTTACTCACACTCACTCCCTCTGGGCATGAGCACAAAGGCAACACATTGAAGGGCACCAGTGGCATACGGGGTGGAAATGAAGTGTCTGGCATCAGGGCAAATGCTGGGGTACAGCTTCCTCTTGGAAAAACTGCAAACAGTGGCTGTTGTTCCTTTCCTAAGCCCTGCCCCACACAGAGCTACAGTGCTGTGGCACAATATTTGAGACTCCATCAGCCTACCTCATACAATTAGCCCAGCCCTGACAATTACCTGAGGCTCCCACCCTTCCAAAATATGGGGCCACCCAAGCTGATAACAGTGACTTTTCAATATTAATGGCTGGGCCAGGTACAGGCTTCAGACCTTCCTAAACCCACTCAAACAGGCAACAGCTGAACCCAGCACCCATATCTCTTACCAAGTGGCCACAGGCCAGGCAATAGCAGTAGACATCTGCAGGCCCCTTTATAGCTTATGCCAAGTGGCCCAGACAGAACACAGGTGGTGGACAAGCTTGGACTGTACCATCTGGGAAACCACAGAGCCTGTGTACCCAGCAGACAGTTACAGACCACATCGAAGCACCACCACCCAACCACCTTCACAAACCACAGAGGGATGTGGTTGGTAGCCAGTGGTCATAGCCAGTTCTACTAGCTGTATGGCATGGGTAAAACCCTACCATTGACCTGTTGACAGCAACCTAGACTCAACTACAAGAGGAGGGAATACTCAGTCCACATGGAAGAGGCACCTTGGGTACCCAGCTTGGAAGATAGGGAAGGTTGTGCCACTGGACCCTAAAGGACACCTACTACATTAGCTCATGCTACCAAGATGCACAGTCAAAGAAGCTCTACTTAATACGTAGAAACAAACATAGGGAGGCTTACAAAATAAGGAGACAAAGAAACATGGCCCAAATGAAAGAACGGCACAAAACTCCAGAAAAAGAACTAACCAAAATAAAAATGAGCAATCTATCAGGTGCAGAGTTCAAAACACTGGTTATAAGGATGCTCAAGGAACTTAGTGGGTACTTTAACAGCATAAAATAATCCAATCAGAAATGAAGGAGATAGTAATTGAAATAAAGAACAATTTACAGGTAATAAACAGCAGAGTGTATGAAGCAGAGAATCAAATCAATTATTTGGAACATAAGTAAGCAAAAAACATCCAATCAGTATAGCAAGAAGAAAAAAGAATTTAAAAAAGTGAGAATACTATAAGGAGCCTCGGGACACTTCAAGCACACCAACATTCACATCATAGGGGTGCGAGAGGAAGAAGAGAAAAAGCAAGAGGTTGGAAACCTATTTGAAAAAATAATAAAGGAAAATTTCCATAATTCGTTGAAGGAAATAGACATACAAGTCCAGGAAGCAGAGAGTCCCAAACAAGATGAACTCAAAGAGGACCACACCAAGACACTTCATAATTAAAATTTCAAGAAAGAATCTTAAAAGTCAAAAGAAAAAAGCCGAAAATTACTTACAGAGGAGTTCCCATAAGATTTTCAGCTGATTTCTCAAAAGAAACTTTGCGGGCTAGAAGGGATGGCAAGAAATATTCAAAGTGATGAAAAGCAAGGACCTACAACCTGGAATAAGGTATCCAACAAAGCTCTCAGAATCAAAAGGCAGATAAAGTACTTCATGACAAAGTAAAGCTAAAGGAGTTCATCATCAATAAACCATTATTATATGAAATGTAAAAGGGACTTAAATAAGAAAAAGAAGACCAAAACTGTGAACATTAAAATGGCAATAAATACAAAGCTATCAATAATTGAATCTAAAAAACAAACTAAGCAAACAAGCAGAACAGAAGTAGAATCATGAATATGGAGAACATTGGGATGGTAGCCAATGGGAAGGGAGTCTGAGAGAATGGGGGTAAAAGTGCAAGGATTAAGAAGTACAAATTGCTAGATACAAATTAGATACTAAGAGCAAGTACAAGAAATGGAGTAGCCAAAGAACTTATATGCATGACACATAGACATGAACAAAGGAGTGAGGAACACCAGAGGGGGTGGAAGGTGCTGGGTGGAATGAGCAAAGGGATGGAAATGGGGACCACTGTAATAGCATAATCAATAAAATACCATAAAATAAAAAGTAACCTCCCCAAAAGAACTAATCAACAAATTTAGTTAAGTTTCAAGATATAAAATCAACATAAAAAGTCAGTTCATATCTCACATTGAACTATCAGAAAGAGAAACTAAGAAAACAGTCTTATTCACAGTAGCATTGGAAAGAATAAAATGCTTAGGAATGAATGTAACCAAGGAGGTGAAAAACCTGTACACTGAAAACTATAAGACTCTAATGAAAGAAACTGAAGAAGACATAAATAAATGTAAGGGACTGGAAGAATTAATATTGTTAAAATGCCCCTACTACCCAAAGCAATTCAATGCAATCCCCACCAATTTCAATGGTGTTTTTCACAAAAATTTCAAAAACAATCCTAAAATTTGTATGGAACCACGAAAGACACTGAATGGACAAAACAACCTTGAGAAGGAAAAACAATGCTAGGGGCATCACACTTCCTGAATTAAAACTATGATACAAGGCTATAATAATGAAAACAATATGGCACTGACATAAGAACAGACACAGACCAATGGAGAAGAGTAGAGAGTCCAGAAAACCACACATATATGGTCAACTAATTTTCAACAAGGGCGCCAAAAAGGACACAATGGGGAAGAGATAGTCTCTTAAATAAATGCTGTTGGGAAAAGTGGATATCCACATGCAAAAGAATTAAACTAGATGTCTATCTTGTACCACTCACACACAAAAAAATTAACTCAAAATGGATTAAAGACCTAAATGTAAGATCTTAATCCACAGACTTCTTGGAGAAAATATGGGGGAAAAGCTACTTGACATTGGTCTTTGCACTGCTTTTTTGGATATGACACTAAAAACACAGAAAAGAAAAGCAAAAATAAACAAGTGGCACTACATCAAACTAAAAGGTTTCTACACAGCAAAAGAAACAATCAACAAGAAAGGCAATTTATGGAATGTCAGAAATTATTTCTAAACCATATGTCTGATAAGGGGTGAAAACTTGAAATACATAAGAAACTCATAAAACTCAAATAGGCTAAATACCTAAATAATCTGACTTTTATTCCAGCTCTGAACACTTTTTTATTTTTCACATCTTTTTTTATGTATTATATTACTATTATTATTTTTAGATTTTATTTACTTATTTCTAGAGAGAAGGGAAAGAAAGGAGAGAGGGAGAAGAACAGCAATATGTGGTTGCCCTCGTGTGCCCCCTACTGGGGATCTGGCCTGCAACACAGGCATGTGCCCTGACTGGGAATTGAACTGGTGACCCTTTGGTTTGCAGCTTGTACTCAATTCACTGAGCCCCACCAGGCAGGGCTTATTATATTTTATTGTTGTTCAAGTACAGATGCCTCTATTTCCCTGCACAATCTCCCCTATCCCAGCAATCCCCACTGCCAACCCTCAAACCTACCCCCCTTTGGCTTTGTACATGTGTCATTTATACATAAAGGTATACATGTTGATGAGCCTTTCTGCTTTACCTCATTATTATCTCCTACCTCCCACCTCCCATCTGGTTATTGTCAGTTTGTTCTTTATTTCAGTGTCTCTGGATATATTTTGCTTCCTTGTTTGTTTTGTTGATTAGGTTCCACTTACAGGTGAGATCATGTAGTATTTGTCTTTTAACACCTGGCTTATTTCACTTCGCATAATACTCTCCAGTTCTATCCATGCTGTCACAAAGAGTAGGAGCTCCTTCTTTGTTTCTGCTGTGTAGTATTCCATTGTGTAAATGTACCACTGTTTTTTCATCCACTCATTTACTGATGGGCACTTAGGCTGTTTCCAGTACTTGGCTATTGTAAATAACACTGCTATGAACATTGGGGTGCATAGGTTATTTTGAATTGGTGTTTCAGGATTCTTAGTGTATAATCTCAGCAGTGGAATCACCAGGTCAAGAGGCAGCTCCATCTTTAGCATTTTTAGGAAATGCCACACTGTTTTCCATAGTGGCTGCACCAGTCTGCAATCCCATCAACAGTGCACTAGGGTTCCCTTTTCTCCACAACCTTGTCAGCAATTGTTGGTTGATTTATTTATGATAGCCATTCTGACTGGTGTGAAGTGGTATTTCATTGTGGTTTTCATTTGCATCTCCCTGATGGCTAGTGATGCTGAGCATCTTTTCATATGTCTCTGGACCCTCTGTATGTCCGCCTCAGAGAAGTGGCTGTTCAAGTCTTTTGCCCATTTTTAATTGGATTGCTTGTCTTCCTGGAGTGGAGTCATGTGCGTTCTTTATATATTTTGAAGATCAAACCCTTGTCTGAGGTGTCATTGGCAAATATGTTTTCAGATATTGTTGGTTCCCTTTTAATTTTGTTGATGTTTTCTTTAGTTATATAGAAGCTTTTTAGTTTGATGCAGTCCCATTTGTTTATTCTTTCCTTTATGTCCCTTGCCGTAGGGGACATATCAGTGAAAATATTGCTGCATGGAATATCTGAGATTTTCCTGCCCTTATTCTCCTCTAGGACTTTTATGGTGTCACAACTTATATTTAAGTCTTTTATCCACCTTGAATTTTTTTGGTGAATGGTGTAAGTTGGTGGTCTAGTTTCTTTTTTTCTTTTTTACATGTAATTGTCCAGCTCTCCCAACACCATTTATTGAAGAGGCTATTTTTACTCCATTTTATGCTCTTGTCCCCTTTGTCAAATATTAATTAACCATAGAGACTTGGGTTTATTTCTGGGCTCTCTATTCTGTCCCATTGATCTATGTGTCTGTTCTTATGCCAGTGTCAGGCTGTCTTGATTACTGTGGCCTTGTAATACAGTTTGATATCAGGTATTGTGATCCCTCCTACTTTGCTCTTCTTTCTCAAGATTTCTGAGGCTATTCAGGGTCATTTATGGTTCCACACAAATTTTTGAAGTGTTTGTTCTGTATCTGTGAAATATGTCATTGGTATTTTGATAGGGATTGTGTTGAATTTATAGATTGCTTTGGGTTGTACAGACATTTTAATGATGTTAATTCTTCCAATCCATAAACACGGCATATGCTTCCATTTATTTGTGTCTCCCTTAACTTCTTCAGTGTTCTATAGTTTTCTGAGTAGAGCTGTTAAATATATACAAATTTTGGAAAATCAACCACAAGGTCATGAAATCCCTTCATGGAATACAGGTTATGAGGAATCCAACTGTATTACAAATGTACGACCTAATTTCACTGATATCAGTACATGATTGAATAAATAAATGCAAAGAAACATATCTTCTGCACAGAATTCCCAGTAATTTAGGTAGATACTCCCTTGTCAAAGAGTTAGAAGTTAACTCACCATACCTTAAGTGTAGGCTGTGCCAACTGACTTATTTCCAAAAAGTAGGGTATGGAAAAGGGCAGATTGGGGGTAAAAGTAACTTTACATTGGAAATGCCTGATAGATCTGCACTTTCTCAGATGATTAAAGTCAATATCAACAGTGATAAAACTTGTTTATAGAATGTACCCTGGATATGATGTGATGAGAAGGATCTTTTACACCTATGTGTTTTCTCCCAAAAACCTATACCCCCAGTCTAACCATGAGAAAAACTTCAGGCAAAGAAATCCGAAGTGAGGGACATTCTTCAAAACACCTGATCAGTATTCCTCAAAAGTGTTGAAGTCATCAAAAACAAAGAAAGTTTGAGAAACTCTCACAGATTAGAGGAAGGTTGGGATGAATGCCATGTGGTATCCTGAATGAGATCCTTAAACAGAAAAGAGACATTAGGGAGAAAAAAAACAAATCTTTATGAGTAAAGAGTGACATTTAATTAACAGTAGTGTATCAAAGTGGTTCTTTAGTTGTAAAAAATGCACCATAGCAAAGTAAAATGCTAATAACAGAAGAAATTGTGTAAGGGACATATAGGAACTCCCTGCATTATTTTTACAACTTTTCTGAAAATATAAATGTATTCTAAAATAAAAATGTTTATTTACATAAAAATAACTAAGTGAATGTGGAGGTTTATTACAAATGCTATGGAAAATATAAAACACAGTAAGGGAGATTGGGTGTTGGGGAGTGGACCAGGTGCTATTTTACACCGGTGGTTGAGGAAGGCCTGTCTGAAGAGCTGACATTTAAACAGGTATGGGAGAGCCAAAAGCCATGTCAGCATCCAGCAGGGAGAGTATTCCTGGAAGTGGAAACAGCAAGAGCAACGGATCAAGGTGAGAACTGTCAGACAAGATCCCCTTGAAAATAGTGAGGTACAACAGAAAGAAGGTCTGCACTATGGCATTGGTGGGAGGGAAGGCAATAGGGGTCAGACTTGAGAAATACTTATTTTATGGACCAAGAAGAAAAAAATAAAAATGATCTAGAAGAAGGGACCCCTCACTATGCACAGCTACCACTCCATCATGTGGCAATGCTCAGGATGCATTGGCTTTACCACTGCTCAGTACTTACTACATTGGATCCTCACTGCAACCCTGCCATGTGATCCCTGCTTGTAGGAATGAGGTCACTGAAGACAAGACTGAAAATTTCCAGCTCACAGCTTGCAAGGTCAAACTGGAAAGGCAAAACTATGTGGTTCTAACCACATATTCTGTGGTTTTCCATTGCCTGAGTCCATACTTTCCATGACAGGACCAAGGTATTTTGAAGGCAAGAAACATGTGCTCTGCTAAATTCTAGAAAGTGATGGCACAAAAGGCTGCCCCAAAAAACCCAGGGGACAGGTCTTAGCCTAGATTAAACATGACTCAGAGGGAAACTTTTTATGTAAAGTCATGACACTAATAATGTCTCTTTACCACCTACTTATGTAAGGTCAGGACAGGTTTTCTGCTACTATCAAGTCTAGAGTTCTTGCCATTCTTTGCAAATCCCAAATGGAACATGGAGTCTCATGCCTCATATTATATGTGTGTATATCTCTTAAATTTCTAGATTATGCAACACATGTTCCTCTTTCATCTTTTCCAATCTATACACAGGTTTCTAGGGTTGACAAGGGCTCTCACTGCCCCTAGGAAATTTTCCCAGGCCTAACAACAGCAGCTGGCTTCCCCTAATTGGTTATCAGGGAGTGAAATCAACCACAGGAAACTATCATGCTAAAGTAACACCCTTCTCAGCTCTCAAGCATTAAGGAGATATTGAGATTGGGAGCACCCAAAGTTATCTGTCTGAATTTACTCCAAATCTATTTGATCATTATACCATGTTATAATTAATATTATTAGGCCTTTAAATCACCAGGCGCCTGAAACTGTAAAATATAAAGATTTTTCTATGCACTCACTGTCTAAATTAAAAATATTTCTAATTTATTTTAGCCCAAACCTCTTAGTAATGGCTCCAAATAATTCTTGGAAAGGCACTCCATCTTGCTATTCCTGTGCTTC
Organism: Trachops cirrhosus; assembly: GCA_028533065.1. NCBI lineage: Eukaryota > Metazoa > Chordata > Mammalia > Chiroptera > Phyllostomidae > Trachops > Trachops cirrhosus. The sequence continues at coordinate 44,942,258 of CM052552.1, forward strand.
TCTCCTATCCTTGCTCCCATCAGTGCCACCCCTGTTACAACACCAAAGAGCAGAATTTCTTCTCATCCTCTGAACTCCACCTATTACCATCTTCTTCTATATGTTTATATAGCATGTTCCTTACCATTCTGCTACCTTCCTGGGTCTTGGGCATTTGCAAAATTAAAATCTCATAGCAATGTAAGACTGGAGTGTGTGGAAAGATTTTTTCCTCAAGTACATTTTGGTCTCAAAGAGGAAAACAGTATTAAAATACTTAGTCGCCCATAGTTATTTAATTTTTCTAACAATATAATTTAACTTGACCGTGCTTCATGTATTAATAGGTCTTAGAGTGGTATCCTCCCTCCCTCTCTTATTCATTCTCTTTTCTCCTTTCCAAAACATATATATTAATTATAATCCAAAGTAGACTAGGGGACTTTTTCAGCTGTTAAATTAGTCTCTGTTCTTGGAGAGCATTATGTTAAGTGAAATAAGCCAGGCAGTGAAAGGCAAATACCATATGATCTCACCTTTAAGTGGAGCCTAATCAACAAAACAAACAAGCGAGCAAAATATAGCCAGAGACATTGAAATTAAGAACAAATGAACAGTAACCACAAGGAAGATGGGAGAGGATAATGGGGGAGGGAAGGGGAAAGGGTTTTGAGGAACAGTTATAAAGGACAAGTGGACAAAACCAAGGGGGGGTGGAATGAGAGGAGGGAGGTGGGGATGGCTTGTATGGGGGAAAGAGGCAGAAAACTGTACTTGAACAACAATAAAATTAAAAAGAAATGGAAAAAAGAAATAACTGGAATATCTATGTTTGCAGCCATCTTGGAGAGACATTGATATTGAAGGTGTTTAATTAATTTACATTGTGGTTCTAGGTTAAACTGAGAACAGACTTCTTCGACAGCTCTGTTCCAGGCCTCCTAAAATGTTGCATATTATGACTCATGCTTCCTTCTGGCAATGACAAAACTTCCTCACCACCTGATCTAAGCCTCCTGCTTTTGGTTCTCTGTGCTCTCAAGAAAGGACTTAGTCATATGTTAAATTTTTCCATCGTGGGCAAGGAAACCCATCTTGTGTTTTTTCAAAGGGAGAAACACACAGAAACACCCCCCCGCAAAGAATGACACACTGAAAATTCTAAAAATTATCAGGCAGATAATCAAAAGCATCACCCCCACCTACACAACTCTGAAAAATAAATAAATGATTTAAGAATTGTAAAAACAAGTCAGAGATGACTTTTTAACCATTTATGTCCCATAACTTAAAAAGAACTGTTTAGTTTTCTAATAAAGGAACTATATAGTAACTTGTAAATGTTAATGCTTTTCTTATTCAAAGTGGTCTCAAAGAGCTTGGTTTTTGAAGGTAGCTAAAAATCAGTGCACAGCAGCACTGACACATTTCCCAGGAAAATGAATTCCTTATGTCTCTAAAGAGATGTATGGGAGAAATTTGCAGCATTAGAAGAGAGGAGGAGAGAGGGAAGAATGAGGAGAGGAAATGGTATATTTGGCAACAATATTCTGTCCCCCTGAAATCTGCTCTAGCTTGACATATAACAGCCTAAAATATAAATGTGTGCTAATTTGGAGATATAGAACAAACACTTCAAAAATTTATATGGAACCATAAATGACCCCAAATAGCTGTAGCAATTTTGAGAAAGAAGAACAAAGTGGGAGGAATCACAATACTTGATATCAAATTGTATTACAAGGCCACTGTAATCAAAACAGCCTGGTACCGGTATCAAAACAGACACATAGACCAATGGAACAGAACAGAGAGGCCAGAAATAAACCCAAGCCTCTATGATCAATTAATATTCCACAAAGGGGAAAGCAGCATAAAATGGAGTAAAAATAGCCTCTTCAATAAATAGTGTTGGGAGATTTGGACAGATACATGCAAAAAAATGAAACTCTAGCACCAACTTACACCATACAGAAAAATAAATTCAAGGTAGATAAAAGATTTAAATATAAGTCATGATACCATTAAAGTCCTAGAGGAGAACATAGGCAGGAAAAGCTCACATACTTCATGCAGCAACACCTTTACTGATATGTCCCCTAGAGCAAGGGACATAAAGGAAAGAATAAACAAATGGGATCTCATCAAAATGAAAAGCTTCTGCATGGCTAAAGAAAACAGTATTAAAATAAAAAGAGAACCAACTGTATGGGAAAACATATTTGCCAATGATACCTCAGACAAGGGTTTAATCTCCAAAATATATAAAGAACTTACATGACTCCACTCTAAGAAGACAAGCAACCCAATTAAAAAATGGGCAAAGGACATGAACAGACACTTCTCCAAGGAAGACATACAGAGGATCCAGAGACACATGAAAAGATGCTCAGTATCGATAGCTATCAGAGAGATGCAAAGTAAAACCACCATGAGATACCACTTCACACCAGTCAGAATGGCCATCATAAACAAAGCAACAAACAACAAATGTTGGAGAGGTTGTGGAGAAAAAGGGACCCTAGTACACTGTTGGTGGGATTGCAGCCCGGTACAACCACTATGGAAAACAGTATGGAATTTACTTAGAAAACTAAAAATGGATCTGCCTTTTGACCCAGCAATTCCACTGCTAAGATTATAACCTAAGAACCTTGAAACACCAATCCAAAAGAACCTATGCACCCCAATGTTCATAGCAGCACAACTTACAATAGCCAAGTGCTGGAAGCAACCTAAGTGCCCATGAGCAAATGAATGGATCAAAAAGCTATGTTACATTTACACAGTGGAATACCACACAGCAGAGAGAAAGAAGGAGCTTCTATCCTTTGGGACAGCATGGATGGAACTGGAAAGCATTATGCTAAGTGAAATAAGCCAGGCAGTGAGGGACAAATACCATACGATCTCACCTTTAACAGGAACCTAATCAACAAAATGAACAAGCAAGCAAAATATAACCGAAGACACTGAAATTGAGAACAGGCTGATAGTGACCATAGGGGAGAAGGGAGGGGATTATAGGGGAAAAGGATGAAGGGTTTGCAGGAACAATTACAAAGGACACATGGGCAATAACAAGTGAGGGTGGAAACAGGGGTGGGGTGTTGAGGAGAGGTGGTGGGTAAAAGGCAGACTACTGTACTTGAACAACAATAAAAAATGTTAAAATAAATAAATAATGACAAAGGAAAAATATTTGCTAATCTATATATTATAATGTATAACTGAGTACTCATTAACAAATATAATTTACTGGAGTGGAAAAGAACCCAGAATATTAACTCACTATAAACATTTATATAGTAAATAAGGATTTATTTGGAGAGGAGTAAAGAATTTGAGATAAGAAACTTAAACATTTTTTATTTTTCAACTATATTTAGTTGAAATTTTGATGTATGTTATATATAAATATATAGTAAATATGTATGTGTTTGTGTGTGTATAAAGAATGGTATGTGTATCTATTTACATGGTCTTACACTTGTTCTCTGAGAATCTTCATACATGATGATTTAGTAGAAGAAAGTTCCCTTACACTCTCCATCTCTTTTGATTTCCTCACAACAAGCCAATGGAGTGTCCATCTTGATTTATACTCCCAGCTATACTACTGAGTTATTGTGAGCTAGTACTTTAATAAAAAATGGAAGGATGAATCAGATGATTCCCAAAGACCCATCCAATTTTTAAATTCTATGATCCCAAGATTTTTGTCTATAGCCACAGAATTTCTTTTCCTCTTTTCAAAGGAGACACTCAGATTTATTGCTTCTTGTTAACAGTTCTTGACTGATATGAGGACCTTAATGGCTCTACCAAACCCCAAGTCCTAGGATACAGGGCCTAGGAACAGGACACTTACCCACTACACTCTTGTTTTAATCCCTCTCCACTGGCAGATCCGCTGGCCCTGGCCTGATTCAAAGAGGGTTGGGGAGCTTTCCAGGACCTAAAGCAGGATTCTTATGTTTTTCCCTAATCATGATTGACTTGCAATCCTTTCAAAAGATTTTATGAGTAGGTAGAAGCTTCCATTCATGCCACATGCATTTATGAATATTTGTTGAATGCTTAAATCACTGCACCAAGCACTGGGCATAAGATGGAGCTGGGCAAGCCCTACAAGCAATTATGCAATTGTGCTTCAGTTCAGAGAGGCAACAGATCAAAAAATAGTTCCCTGTCAACCATCAAGGGTCTCTAAAGTTTCCCCAGTAATGATTCATTCATTGAGACTTGTAAGTTCCTTAGACTTTGTGAGTACCCTATTATAATTTTTGAAAGTACTTAGAAGGAGGAAGGAGCCCACCTCATGGCCCTGAGGGAATAGGATGAAGAAGGGGAAGAGCTGGAGAAGGGTGAAGAGACATGAGAGACAGAGACTAATATAATTAATGAGGATGGGAGAATGTGTCTCAAGAGGTGTGTTTACAAAAACAAAAATTTCAAATTAATATATTAAAGTAAGATCTATACTCTGCTGGGAGTGTATTATCAGTTGGTCAGCAGGCTTGCAAACAGTGAGCTCCTGTCATGTTCCAGGCACTGTTCTAGGTGCCTGGATATGTCAATGAACATGATAACACTGCTGAATAAAAGAAACTTAAAGTCTGTAGAGAAAAAGAAAAGCAGGAAGCGAGAGAAGGAATAAAGTAATTTCAGCTTAATTAAATAAAAAGATAGTACTGATGTGACTGGGGAGTGTGAGGGTGGCTACTCAGGGTGGTCAGAGAAGAATTTTCTAGGAGGTAATATTTGAGCTAAGGCCTGAATAATGAGGTATGGGTAGTTTTGCAGATATTTGGGGGAAGATTTTCAAATTGAAAGAACAACAAATGCACACAGCCTGCTTGAGGGTCAGAAGGAATGCTGATGTGATTGGGTCAGAAGGAACGTTGATGTGATTGAAGCACAATGGACAAGGGAGAGAATGGTAGGAGTTGAGGCCAGAGGGGTAAGAAGGGGTCAGCTCATGCAGGGCAGCTGATTAATAATGATGATGATGATGATGATGGTGATGATGATGATAACAGCTAGCAATTATTGCATCCTTGCTCCATGCTAACCACTTTCTGTAGATTAGCTTCTTATCACATCTGCAATAGTTCATGAAGTAGGTATTATTTCCAGTGGTCACCAGCCAGTGTGCTAGAGCTTGGGTGTGAGCCCCCAGGGTTGGACCCCAAAACTGGTTCTAGATTTTATTCAACTGCTGTACCAAGAAAATATGTGGCCTCAAATTCCTTGCCGTGCACACATAAAATGAAGCACACCGAGTATCATCATCCAACTTGAAGTCTAACAGGCACCGTGAAAGGGACCTTCTTTATAAGTCTGCTTAAGAATGGCAAGCAGTACCTGGAAATAAAAAGGCTAGGTGGCTGCTTTGTCTACAGATGTCATTTTCCTTCCTTTATCTACCCTCTACCCTACCTTGCCCAATGCAACCCAGTATGGTACCATCACCCCTACATCTCTTTAGGACACACTTCATGGAGAGGATGCACTGCAGAATGATGGAAAACATGCTGCCAAAACATCAGGATCCCATGTTCCAGGCTTATGCATGCCTTGATCACACTGGAGGGTTGTTGGATATAATTATTTAGATCTTTTGGTTTCTGTTTTCTCATCTGTAAAACAAGACTGGCCCCACATAGAGAAAAATAGCAGTAGACAAAGGAAACTCAGGAGACTGCAGGAGATGTTGTAATGTTTACTTGAAATGTCATCCCTAAAACCCAATGAAATTTGCAGTGTGGCTAAGTGTGATAAGCAGAATAATTGCTTTTAAGATATCCATATGCCAATCCTAGAAACCTATGAATATGTTACCTTACATGGCAAAAGGCATTTTGCAGCTGTGATTAAAGATTTTTGAGATCGGGAGATTATCCTAGGTTATTTAGGCCAGTCAGGTAAAATCACAAGGGTCCTTATAAGAGGGAAGGAGGAGAGGTCATATGAGTGACTTGATGTGAGGATTCCACCCACTGTTGCTGGCCTTGAAGACAGAGGAAGTGACATATCTCACAGCACACTGTTCTGCAAATGAAAAAAAAAAATCAAAAGCCAAATTTACTTTCATGCAAAAGTATATGAGTCCTGTTTTAGAGAAATATACAATATATCAGCATCATATTTGTTCCCTTTTCTCTTTACCCGTGAATGAAATTTTCTGATAGTACAAAATATATTTTTGGATTCAAGAACCATGTGCCATATATACTAACAGGTCTTACAATGCTCATTTATTGCCTAAGTACAATGGGGTCTATGAGGACTTTAAAGGTGGAGTTGTAGCCTCATACTTTCAGGAGGGATCTTAAAGATCACTTAACTCATTTGTCATCAGAGAAAACATCTTAGAAATGAGGTATAGTGGGGATCAGTCCTTCACTAAATTAAATAGGATCCTCTCTGGGTCCTAATAAGTTTTCTGAAGTCCTTAAAATAAACATAGAAATGTTGTCTTTTCTTGATCCTACTGAAGAAGTAAGAAGTAGGCCTTTTGGTCTATTTCTGTAAAAGGAGCTCAGCTGCCCAAATTCTGAGGCTGGGGATATGTTCTATTTCCCATTAGTTTAAGTGATGCCAAAATTCACTGAAGCTCGGAAAATACTGTTGCTATAGAAGTCAACCAAGCAGATACATACTGACATTCTTAGAAGAGATAATTAAATGATTTGAGATAAATTATGCTCTTCAAATGAAGATTCTGGGAGAAATACACACTGAAGATTTCCTTCTAACCTGCACTGAGTAACAGACACTGCAGTTTAAGGTACTATAAAAAAGTTCTTCAGGGTTTTGCTTTTTTTTTTTTAGTTTACAAGTATAATAATCATGGGGATTTTTTAATTATGTGAAACCATTTTTTCAAGGGAAATAATTGACTGAATTGCCTTCATAAGTAAAAAATGTCTTTTAAAAGGCCAACCCTGAAAGATTAATATAATTTTCCCTACTCTCATAACACAACCTCAAATTACAAAATTCCATTTAAAGTCCTCTTTTCTTAAAAATAAATGAGAGGCTGGAAAGTGAAACTAAAATAGGTAATTATGGACCTTTTCTAGTAGTGCAAAAGTGTACACATGTATACAATTTGTAAGGATTGCAAGTATTTCAACAGATTTTTTTGAAAGTTCAACACAAGGAAAATTTACTTAACCCTTAATCAAAATGTTCTCTGTATTTGCTTTGCTCTTCTTGGTTCTGTACAGTTAGAATGCAGCAGGCTTAAGATTTTTTGTGAATTCCTGCCTTGCAAATCACTATTAGTAATGTTTCATACGTTTTGCATCAAGGTACTTATTAAAGATATCGTATCTTTTAGGCTTTTGTAGCATGTTGAGAAAACAACATATGTTTAAATGCTAAGAACAATGTCTGCCCAATCCAGAAGTGGTTTTTTTGTTCTTGCTTGTGTTTTTGTTTTTGTTTTTTTTGCCAAATTCAGGAGCTTTAAAAAAAGATTCCCTACCCACAGGAAAGGAAACATTTCTGAATTTTATATTCATTTTTTTAAATTTAATTGTTGTTCAAGTACAGCTGTCTCCAATTCACCCCCACCATTCCCCCCCACCCTAGCCAACCCCACCCCACCCTTGATCCTACCATTCTCTGGTTTTGTTCCTGTGTCCTTTGTACATCTTCCTGAAAACCTTTCCCCCTTTCCACCCCCCATTATCCCTTCCCACTTCCCCTGTGGTTACTGTCAAATTGTTCTTAATTTCAAGGTCTCTGGTTGGATTTTGCTTGCTTGTTTGTTTTGTTGATTAGGTTCGGCTTATAGATGAGATCATATGGTATTTGTCTTTCACTGCCTGGCCTACTTCATTTAGTATAATGCTCTCCAGTTCCATCCACGCTGTCACAAAGGGTAGGAATTCCTTCTTTCTTTCTGCTGTGTAGTATTCCAGTTTGGAATTGGACCAGTTTTTTGATCCATTCATTTCCTCATGGGCACTTAGGTTGCTTCCAGCACTTGGCTATTGTAAGTTGTGCTGCTATGAACATTGGGGTGCATAGGTTCTTTTGGATTGGTGTTTCAAGGTTCTTAGGTTATAGTCTTAGCAGTGGAATTGCTGGGTCAAAAGGCAGTTCCATTTGCAGTTTTCTGAGGAAATTCCATACTGTTTTCCACAGTGGCTGCACCAGTCTGTATTCCCACCAATACTGCACTAGGGTTCCCTTTTCTCCACAACCTTTCCAACATTTGTTTGTAGCTTTATTTATGATGGCCATTCTCAATGGTGTGAGGTGGTATCTCATAGTGGTTTTAATTTCCATCTCTCTGATAGCTAGGAATACTGAGAATCTTTTCATATGTTTCTAGACCCTTTCTGTGTTCTCCTTAGAGAAGTGTCTATTCATGTCTTTGCCCATTTTTTAACTGGGTTGCTTGTCTTCTTAGTGTGGAGTCCTGTGATTCCTTTATATATTGTGAAGGTCAAACCTTTGTCTGAGGTATCATTTGCAAATATATTTTTCCATACAATTGGTTCCCTATTCATTTTGCTGATGTTTTCTTTAGCCGTGCAGAAGTTTTTATTTTGATGAAGTTCCATTTGTTTATTCTTTCCTTTATGTCTCTTGTTCTAGGGGACATATAGGTGAAAATACTGCTGCATGGAATATCTGAAAATTTCCTGCCTATGTGCTCCTCTAGGACTTTAATGGTGTCACAAATTGTATTTAAGTCTTTTATCCTTCTTGAGTTTATTTTTGTATATGGTATAGGTTGGTGGTCTTGTTTCTTTCTTTTTTTTTTTTTCATGTAGCTGTCCAGATCTCCCAACACCATTTGTTGAAGAGACTATTTTTACTCCATTTTATGCTTCTGCCTCCTTTGTTAAATATTAATTAACCATAGAGACTTGGGTTTATTTCTGGGCTCTCTATTCTGTTCCTTTCATCTATGTGCCTGTTCTTATGTCAATACCAGACTGTTTTGATTACTGTAGTCATATAATATAGTTTGATGTTAGGTATCGTGACCCCTCCTACTTTGTTCTTCTTTCTCAAGATTGTTGTGGCTATTCAGGGTCATTTGTGGTTCCATATAAATTTTTGAAATGTTTGTTCTATATCTGTGAAATATGTCATTATTTAATAGGGATTGCATTGAATCTGTAAATTGCTTTGGGTAGTATGGACATTTTGATGATGTTAATTGTTCCAATCCATGAACACTGTACCTGCTTCCATTTTTTTCTGTGTGTCTTCCTTAATTTCTTTTTTCAGTGTTGTGTCGTTTTCTGAGTACAGGCCTTTTACCTCCTTGGTTAGTTTTATTCTTACGCACAATATTTTTCTTTTTTCTATATCAAATGTGATTTTTTTCCTGATTTCTGTTTCTGATATTTCATTTCTGGTGTACAACAATGCTTTTGATTTCTGAATGTTGACTTTGTATCCTGATGTTTTGAAAAATTCACTCATTAAGTCATGTAGTTTTTGGTGGAGTCTATAGGATTTTCTATATACACTATCATGTCACCTGCAAACAGTAATACTTTTGCTTTGTCATTTCCAATTGGGGCGCCTTTTAATTCTTTTTCTTGTCTGATCGCTTTTGCTAGGACTTCCAATACTGTGTTGAGTAGGAGTGGTGAAAGTGGACATCCTTGTCTCGTTGCTGATCTTAGTAGGAAAGGTTTTAGTTTTTGCCCATTGGGTGTGATGTTGCCAACAGATTTCTTGTATATGACTTTTATCATGTTGACGTATGCTCCCTCTACTCCTACTTTGCTGAGTGTTTTTATCATAAATTGGGTGCTGTACCTTATCATATGCTTTTTACAAATCTATTGATATAATCGTGTGATTTTTGCCTTTCCTTTTGTTTATGTGGTGTATTATGTTGATTGGTTTTGAATATTGTACCAATCCTTACATCCCTGGGATGAACCCTACTTGAACATGGTGTATGATTTGTTTGATGTATTGCTGGATGCACTTTGCCAATATTTTGTTGAGGATTTTAACATCTATGTTCATCAGCGATATTGGCCTTTAATTTTCTTTCTTTGTTGTGACTTTACCTGCTTTTGGGATTAGGATGATGCTGGCTTCATAAAAAGAGTTTGGGAGTCTTCCATCTTCTTGGATTTTTTTTGGAATAGTCTGTAAAGGGTAGTGGTGAGCTCTTCCTTAAATGTTTTGTAAAATTCTCCTCTGAAACCATCTGGTCCACGGCTGTTGTGTACCAGGATTTTTTTTTATTACTGCTGCTGTTTCACTAGCTGTTTTCAGTCTCTTTCGGCTTTCTGTTTCTTCTATATTCAGTTTGGGAAGATTATATTTTTCTAGAAATTTGTCTATTTCACCTAAGATTTCAAATTTCTAGGCATACAGTTCTTCATAGTAATTTCTTACAATCTTTTGTATTTCTGTGGTATCAGTTGTAATCTCTCCTCTTTTATTTCTGATTGTGTTTATTTGGGTCCTCTCTCTTTTCTTCTTGATGAGTCTGCTTAAAGGCGTGTCAATTTTGTTTATCTTTTGAAAGAACCACCTCCTGGATTTATTGATCCTCAGATTTGTTCTTTTAGTTTCGATGTCATTTAATTTTGCTCTGATCTTGGTTATTCCCTGCCTTCTTCTTGCTCTGGGCTTTGTTTGTTGCTTTTCCTCCAGTTCTTGTAGGTGTAGGGTTATCTTGTTTACTTGAAATGCTTCCCTATTTTTTTAGTTAGGCCAGTATTGCTATGAGCTTCTCTCTCAGGACTGCCTTCACTGTGTCCCATAAGTTTTGGACTCTTGTGAGTTCATTTTCATTTGTTTCCAGAAACTTTTTGATTTCTTCCTTGATCTCATTCTTAACCTACTCATAGTTTCAAAGCATGGTATTCAATCTTCATGAATGTAAATGTTTTTGCATTTTTTTCCTTGAGGTTAGTTTCTAGTTTCAGAGCCCTGTGGTCCAAGAAAACACTTGATATCATTTCAATTTTCTTGAGTTTGTTGAGGCTTATTTTGTGTCCTGTCATGTGGTCTGTCTTTGAAAATTTTCTTTGTGTATTTGAAAAGAATGTGCATTTTGCTTCTTTGGGATGAGTTAAGTTCATTTGATCTAGGGCATTGTTCAATACTGCAATATTCTTGTTGATGTTTTGTTTGGAAGATCTATCCATTTTTGACAGTGAAGTGTTAAAATCCCCTAGTATAAGCCTGTTGCTGTCTCTGTCTTTCCTGAAGCCCTCCAAGACTTTCCTTATATGGGTGCTCCTATATTGGGTGCATATATGTTTATAATGTTTATGTCTTCTTGATGGATTCTTCCCTTGAGTATTGTGAAGTGTCCTTCTGTGTGTTTTTATGGCCTTTGCTTTGCAGTCTATTTTGTCTGATATAAGTATTGCTACCCTGGCTCTTTTTTCTGTCTGTTTGCTTGGAATATTTTTTTGGAACCCTTCACTTTCAGTCTGTGTAGGTCTTTTGTTCTGAGGTGGGTCTGTTGTAGGCAGCACTTGTGTGGGGCATGTTTTCTTATCCATTCAGCTATGCTATGCCTTGATTGAAGCATTTAATCCATTTACATTTAAGGTTATTATTGATAGCTACTTATTCATTGCCATGTTACCCCCTTTGTTCCTGTGTCCCTCTATCTCTCTCTCACTGTTTTCTTCCTCTTCTTAAAGCAGTCCCTTTAGCATATCTTGTAGCACTGTTTTGCTGGAAATGTATTCTTTCAGCCTTCTTTTGTCAGGGAAACTTCTTATTTTGCCTTCCCTTTTAACTGAGAGCCATGCTGGATGGAATAGTCTTGGTTGCAGGTATTTGCTTTTCATTACTTGGAAAATTTCTTGCCATTCCCTTCTGACTTGTGGTCTTTCTGGTGAGAAGTCTGCTGCTAGCCTTATGGGGGCTCCCTTATAGTTACTTCCTGTTTCTCCCTTGCTGCCTTTAAGATTCACTCTTTGACTTCTAACTTTGCCATTTTAATTATGATGTGTCTGGGAGTGGGCCTCTTTGGGTTTTCTTGATTGGGACCCTCTGTGTTTCCTGGATTGTGTGGCTTTTTGTCTCATCAAATTAGGGAAGTTTTCCATCATTCCTTTTTCAAACAGGTTTTCTATCCTTTGCCCTTCTTCTTCTTCTGGTATCACTGTTGTATGGATATTATTACATTTCATGTTGTCCTGCATTTCCCTTCATCCTTCTTCATTCTTTTTATATCTTTTTTCCTTTTCTTGCTCTTTCTGGAAGTGTTTTTCTAACTTCTGCTCCAGCTCACTGATTCGATCCTCTGCTTCATCTAGCCTGCTTTTGATTCCTTCTCCTGTTATTCTTCAATTCAGAAATTGTGTTCTTCATTTCCTCTTGGTTCTTATTGATCATTTCTATGTCCTTTTTCATGCTGATATAGTTTGCAGTAAGTTCCTTGTAATTTCCCTGTAGTTTTTGGTAATTCTTCCTGAGCTCTTTGAGCTTCCTTGTAAGCATTGTTTTGAACTCAATACCTGATAGTTGTCTTGCCTCTATTTCATTTAGCATTCTTTCTGAGGATTCCTCCTTTCCTTTTGTTTGGGGATTGTTTCTTTGTCTTCCCATTATTTGTGAGAATCTTCTTGTTTCCTTCTATGTCTTAAATTAATTTGCTTTGATTCCCTGTCTTTGTGGTGTGAACTTGTATGGTAGGAGACTTGTGAGATTCAGTGGTGCAGTCTCTTTGATCTCCTGAACTTGATGCTCTTGGGATTCTGTTTATGCCTTTTATACTTGTTCTCTGGATGTAATTGAATTTTTATTACTGTTGAGTCTTTCTTTGGTGGGTCCTTCCCTCCAGCTGGTTGACTGAGGGTCTTTCAGCCCATAACATCTTCTATGCTGTTGTGCAGGTGCTGCCAGAAGGAAATCAGAAAGCCCAGGGAACGAACTCACATCTGCAAAAACATATGCCCCTGCCCCTCCAGCAATCTCACTATCAACAGCAAATGAACCAGTATTAATAGGGGTGTAAAGGGATTAAGATGATTATAATAAAGGAGAGATATAAAATATAGTATAAAATCTAGTAATTTAATATGCACAAACTTGATGGACAAACAATGGATGTTAAAAAGCTATTCAGGAAAGAGTATATCACTAATTATGGAGAAGATTGCAGTGTATTTCATCTCGGTAACCTCTAGTATTTATTACTGTTTTTCCTTTCTGGATCTGCCTCTGGTGATGACAGATGTAGACCCAATCTGACCTTAGTCAGTCTGCTCTGAGAGTGCCAGGGATCTACTATTTGTGGCTGTCTCCTTCAGTTGTTAATCTAGTCACTCTGAACTCAGCAGTCAGTCTTAAGCCCCATAGGGCGTGGCAGAATCACTCCTGGGGGCAGGCTGTTGTTTCCCCTCAGGCTGCTATCCCTTGTAGGGGAGTGGTCTACCTGAGCAGGATGGTTGTTGCTGTATGGGGGGATGACTCAGCATTGAGGTCCCAGTGGCTACGCTCTCAGTTCTCTCCCCAAAGCTTCTGTCTCCAGTCTCTCCTCATGGGTCCCCAGCCCACTTTGCCCCCGCCTTTGCTGGACCTCCCCCCTCCTCCAGTTAAGTGGCTACAAATGAAAATTTGTGTATCAGCCCTTTAAATGGCTCTTTGCACCACCAGCAATCTGTCACTGGCAGAGAACAACCTTACTGCTTTTCTCCACTGGTTGTTTCTGTGTACTTTTTGTGATCTGGTGTTCTAGGCTGTGGATCCCAGCTTAGGATTTAGACCCCACACTTCTCAAGGAGATTCAACTAGTTGCTTAATTATCCCTCTGACACTGCTGACTGTGGGCACCCATCCAGCCCTCTTGAGTCTCCACTGCAGGAGACTGAGTCAGGTTGTGCTGAAGGTGATTCTTCTGTATGTCCAAGGTTATAAGACTTCTCTCTTCCTATTGTTCAGTTTTTTGTTCTGGGTGATTTCTCCCAGAGATCACCCCCCCAAAAAAAGAGAGATTTAGTTGTAATTCCAGATTGTTCCTGGGAGGACTTTGGTGTGGCTTCCATTTACTACTCCAGCATCTTGCCTCCCCAGATTGTTTTTTTCTTCTTGTTACTCTGGATGGTTGTTCTCATTTCCATATGTTCCATATCATTGATTTGATTCTCAGCTTCATCCACTCTACTGTTGATACCCTGTAAACTGTTCATTTCCATTAGTATAGCCTTCATTTCTGCCTGGATCTTTTTTATGCATTGAAGTACTCACTGAGTTCCCTGAGCAGCCTTAAAACCATTTTTTTTTAAACTCCACATGCGATAGATTACTCATCTCCATTTTGTTTAGTTCTTTTTCTGGGATTTTGCTCTGTTCTTTCATTTGGGCCATGTTTCTTTGTGTCCTCATTTGGGCAGCCCCCCTGTGTTTTTCTCTGTGTATTAGGTAGAGCTTCTATGACTCCTTGTCTTGGAAGCATGGCCTGTAGGGTCTAGTGGCACAGCCTCCCTTATCACCCAAGCTGGGTACTCAAGGTGTGCCCTCTGGATGGGCTGAGTACACCCTTCTCTTGTTTTGAGTCTTGGTTGCTGTTGGCAGATCAATGGGAGGGATGTACCCAGGCCAGTCAGCTGCAAGGACTGGCTATGACCACTAACCACCAACCTCCACCCTCTGTGGAGATTCAGCTGTGTAGAGGCAGGATGGTGGTGCTCTGACATGGTCTGTAGCTGTCCACTGGGTGTGCAGACTCTAGAGTTTCCCAGTTGTTGCAGGTCAGGTTCAGCGACCATCTGTGTTCTCCCTGGGGCCACCCTTTGTGAGCTACAAAGCAATCTACAGATGGCTGCTACTTGTACTGGGCTTGGAGGTTCCCAGACAGAGCCAAAGTGTGATCCACAGCTGGCTGCTCCTAGTGCTGGGCCTGGAGCTGCTTAGCTAGAGGTAAGAGGGTAGGGGTGGGTCCATAATTTGGGTGGGGCCAAGCCTCAGGTAAACACCAGGGCAGGGAAAACAGTGCAAGCCAGGTTGATGGAATCTCTCATTTGGCTCCCACTTACTTGTTCTGTGGCTCTGTGGGGGAAGGGCTAAGAAAAAGCATAATGTCTTCTACTTGCCTTTCTATCTCAGAGAAAGCTGTCCCCCAGATCTTGCCTTGATGCCAAACACTTCAGTTTCTCCCTGGAAGCCACTGGTTCCTTTCAAGCTGCTACCCGGTTGTGCTGGAAGTCAGAGGAAGGGCATCTGAGTAAGTTTGGCACAGGCCCTTTAAGAGAAACTGCTAGGGAGTACAGTAGTTTTTCTCACTGACTCAAAACCTGCTGGTTTTTGTAGCCAGAAGTTATGGAGGGCTTATCTTCCTGTCAATGGAATCCTGGACTGGGGGTCCTGGTGTGGGACTGGAACTCCTTGCTCCCAAGTTACTCTTAGTGAATTTTTATTCACCACAATTGGAGTGGGGACCTGCCCATTCCATGTGTCTGCATCTCTGTGTCTCTACATCTGTGTCTCCACATCTCCTACCCTTTTAGATTGTTTAGTTCCTTTAGTTCCATAGTTGTTGGACTTCCATTTAACTCTATTTCTGATGGTTCTGAGTGATTGTTGGTCTGTAATTTAGTTGTAATTTTGATGTGGTTGTGCGAGGAGGCAAGATGTGTTTACTTATGCCACTATCTTAACTGGAAGTTCCATCACTCTCTATTCCTTCCTCCTGCATTATTTCCATATTCCTTATCACTCATCTAACATTCTAGGGAAAATCATCACTTTTCACACTAGTGAAGGACCATAAAAATGGCCATGCAAGCTGAAATCATGCAAGACATTCTTAATAATAACTGTAAAAAATTACAATTTCTCCTTTAATGACCATTAAAATTCTTGTCAAAACATTAAAGACTCTGTTATTGATGGTTATAAATGTATAGGAAAATGAAAAATAAACCTTGTGTAATAAGTACTTATTTACTACACTATAGTTTAAAAATTAGGAGTACTGAGCATTAAAGTATTTTACCTCTTTATAAAAAATAGCAATTGAGTGGACATTTTTAAAACAAGATATATTGATTGCCAAAAGGTAAATGAAAAGACTCTCAATACCCCTAATCATTATGGAAATGAAAATCAAAACACAATGGGATACCACTTCAAATCCATTAGGATAGCTATTATGAAAGGAAACAGATAATAGCAAGTATTGTCAAGGATGTGGAGAAATTGGACCCATTGTCCATTCTGGTGAGATATAAAATGGTGCACCCACTGTGGAAGACACTATGGCAGTTCCTCAAAAAATTAAACATAGAATTATTCTATAATCCAACAATTTCACTTGCACTTAAAATCAGATACTTGAGCAGATATTTACACACTAATATGTATAGTAGCATAAAACAAAATGAGATAAAGAAAACATGACATATGGGCTGGGATAAAAGTAGATTTACAGTTGTGAGTATGTAAAACACAGAGTTTATTCTTGTGTTACTACTTAGTAATTATTGTATTATTTTCCATAAAACAACTGTAAGCCTACTTTTTCTCCACCCTGTACATACAATGGAATATTATTCAGCCTTAAAAAGGAAGTAAATTCTGACGCATGCTACAACATTGATGAATCTTAAAGACAGACTAAGAGAAATAAACCAGTCACAAAAAGACAAATATTCCACTAGTTACCTAGAATAGTCAAATTCATAAAGACTGAAAGTAAAATAGTGGTTTCCAGTACCTGGGGAGGTAGCGGTGGGGAGTTTGTGTTTAATGGGTAGGGTCTCAGTGTGGGATAATGAAAACATTCTGCAGATGGATGGTGGTGGTGGTTGCAGAACAGTGTAAA
>CM052552.1:44966319-44985181 GCA_028533065.1 Trachops cirrhosus
GTTGTACATATAAGTTCTTTGAATTCTGTTTCCTATACCATTTTTTTACCTCTCCCCAATCTATTTTATGCCTACCAATTATGCTTCTTCTTCCCTGTACCTTTCCCCCCATTCCTCCCCTCCCCGTCCCCACTGAAAATCCTCCATGTGATGTCCATTTCTCTGATTCTCTTCCTGTTCTAGTTGTTTGCTTAGATTTTGTTTTTGTTATTTTTTTAGGTTTATTTGTTGATAGTTGTGAGTTTGTTGTCATTTTATTGTTCATATTTTTGATCTTTTTCTTAGATAAGTCCTTTTAACATTTCATATAATAAGGACTCAGTTACGATGAACTCCTTTAACTTGACCTTATCTGGGAAGCACTTTATCTGCCCTTCCATTCTAAATGATAGCTTTGTTGGATAGAGTCATCTTGGATGTAGGTTCTTGCCTTTCATGACTTCAAATACTTATTTCCAGCCCTTCCGGCCTGCAAGGTTTCTTTTAAGAAATCAGCTGACAGCCTTATGCGCACTCCTTTGTGGGTAACTCTCTCCTTTTCTCTTGCTGCTTTTAAGATTCTCTCTTTATCTTTAATCTTTGGTAACTTAATGATGATGTGCCTCGGTGCGTTCCTCTTTGGGTTCAACTTCTTTGGGGCTCTCTGGGCTTTCTGGACTTCCTGGAAGTCTAGTTTCTTCACCATATTGGGGAAGTTTTCCTTCATTATTTGTTCAAATAAGTTTTCAATTTCTTGCTCTTGTTCTTCTCTTTCTGGCACCCCTATAATTTGGATATTGTAATGTTTCAGTTTGTCCCAGGGGTTCCTAAGCCTCTCCTCATTTTTTTGGATTCTTGTTTCTTCATTCTGTTCCAGTTGGATGTTTATTTCTTCCTTCTGCTCCAAATTGTTGATTTGAGTCCTGGTTTCCTTGCTGTCACTGTTGGTACCCTGAATATTTTGCTTTATTTCACTTTGCATATTTTTTATTTGTTCTTTCATTTTTTGACCAAGCTTGATCAGTTCTGTAAGCATTTTGATTACCAGGGCTTTAAATTCTCCATCAGATAGGTTGGCTACCTCCTCATTGCTTAGCTCTCTTTCTGGAGTTTTGCTCTTTTCTTTCATTTGGGCCCTATTTCTTTGTCTTGGTGCACCTGTTAAGTTGTAAGGGGGTGGGGCCTTAGGTATTCACCAGGGCAGGGCAACCCTCCTTACTGCACTGCAGTGCTGCCCACGGAGGAGGGGCCAGAGAGGGAACAATGCAGCTTGCCTGCTCAGCTCTAGCTCCACTTTCCAATGAACTCTTGTGTGAAACTGGGAGTTTCTCCCACCACCACAACCCCTGCTGTAGTCCAAAGTTAGCTCTAAGTCTCAGTTTCCCATTCAGTCAGCCCCACCCACACAGTTCACTGCCTTGTTGTAGCCAGCCCTGTCCGCATGGTCCACCCCCTTGCTGCTGGTTCTGTCCCTCTGCCCATCTTACCGGTATGGTTATTCTGTTTGACTATTTTTTTAATTCCTTGGTTGTTAGAGTTCCATGCAGCTTGATTTTCTGGCACTTCTGGTTATTTATTGATTTTAGATTGGTTGTTATCCTCCATTTGGTTGTGTGAGGAAGTGAAGGGTTTCTACCTACACCTCCATCTTGGCCAGAACTCAATTTTTCTGTTTTTTATTTCAATTAGTGTATCCTTTGTTTCTGACTAGATCTTTTTATGCTGTTGAGGTTCTCACTAAGTTCATTGATCATTCTTATAACCAGTGTTTTGAGCTCTGAGTCTAGTAAATTGCTTGTCTCCGTTTTGCTTAGTTCTTTTCTCTAGTTTAGATCTGTTATTTCATTTGGGCCATGTTTCTTTGTCTCTTCATTTTTGGTAGCCTCCCTGTGTTTGTTTCTATTTATTAGGTAGAGCTGCTATGTCTCCCTGGCTTAGTAGAGTGGCCTAATGTAAGTAGGCGTCCTGTAGGGTCCGATGGCACAACCTCACCTATTATCCAAGTTGGGTACTCAGTGTGTGCTTATGATGTGGGCTGTGTACACTCTTCTGTTGTAGTTGAGCCTTGATTTCTCCTGGTAAGTTTAAGGTCAGCTAGTGCCTGTGATCTGTATAGGGTCACCCAGCATAAGCTATAAACTGATCTGCAGATGGCTGCTACTTGTGCTGGGCTTGGCGGTACCCAGGTAAGGCCAAGCTGTGATCCAAGGCTAGCTGCTGTTGGTCCTGTGCCTGGGGCAACTTAGGAGAGGTACAGGGCTTACTGGTATCAGATGCTGCTTGTTTGGGAGAGTTTAGGAGAATCTGAAACATGGTCCAAGACAAGCATTCGTATGGAAAAGCCACTGGAACAGCTTGAGTGGGCCTGAAAGTTGGGTGGGGCAGAGCCTCAGGGAATCACCAGGGTGGGGTAAATAGTGTGAGCCAGGTTGATGGAGTCTCAGATATGGCACTTGCCTGCCGGCTCTTTGACTCTGTAGGGGGAGGGTTCAGAAAAGAAACTACTGCTTCTGGCAGCACTTCTGCCTGGAAGAAAGCCTCCCAGCTCTTGCCCTGATCCTGGACAAGTTAGTTCCTTCCCATATGTCTTTGATGCCTTTCAACCTGCTGCCATTTTGCTGGCGCTCAGAGGGAGTGAGTCTTAGTAAATCTGTATGGCCTCTTAAGAGGAACTGACTGGGACTCCAGAAGTTTCTGTCTTCCACGGCCTGAATTCCCACTGTTTTTTACAGCTGGAAGTTATGGAGACGAATCTTCCTGGCACTGGAACCCTGGGCTGGGGGACCTGGTGTGGGATATCCCTCCCATTTTTATTAGCCACATGTGGCTGTGCAACCATCCCATTCTGTGTCTCTGCCCCTCCTACCAGTCTCGATGTAGTTTCTTCTTTAATTGTGTAGTTGTATGGCATCCATTCAGCATGATTTCTGAATGATGGTTGTTCTATAGTTTAGCTGTCATTTTGGTGTGGTTGTGTGAGGAGGTGAGCCATGTTTACCTGTGCCACCATCTTGACTGGAATATTTACTGTAGTTTGATTGTTAAGTAAGATCTTTTATAACTCCTAAAACATATATCAGGCTGTTTGAAAAGTGAGATGATTGCATCAAATGTAAAGGTAGTTTGGGTCTCCTAGAAAGATTTAGCATTGAACATGCTCAGGACCTTATATATTTCCTGGTTCAAAAGAGGCATGCCTTATTTTGGCAACACAGATGTATCTTTTATTTTTGAGACTCTGAACATTTTAAATATGGTCAAAGCTGCCATGTAGTAAAAAATGAACATTAAAAATACCTCTAGTGAGAATGAAAGGAAAAGAAGGGAAAAAAATAAATGAAAGTCTACAGTTGGTAGAAAGGAAAGGGAGTATAAGGGAAATGGAGTCAGTCAGGCTCCTTCACTGGATCTGATAAGCAGTATTCCCATAACCTTGAAAATGGGCCTGCATGCACAAGATCATGTTTTTATATAATATCTTGGAACCCTGACAGCTTTGTGTGCATTTAGTACATAAAGGAGTCAGAAATTCCCGTGAAGCAATAGGCAGCTTATAACATTTGTGTTTGCCCCACCCGAGTTCAAGGGCAGCTGCGGGGGGCATGCACTGGGTGTTATGAGCTGAGGCAGAGTGCAGTTCATGATGCAGTGAAGTTACATGAACTCCATGGAAGAGAGGAAGCCTTGGAGGCCAGGATCCACACGCCCTGAAGGAGGTCTTCTGAATGGTGGAGTCTCGGCGCTCTTCTTCCCTGGTCATAGAGGATGAGTCAGAGGAGGATGGTGAGAAGAAACTGAGTCCCCTGAGAGCCCCCCTAGTAGTGCTATAGAAGATGAAGTCACAGCAGCTCCTGCCACTTGGGGGAGATTTGGCTGGCCCTGCCCAGATGGTTGAATGTGCAACCTTTCATCCCTGAAGGCTGAGCTGGTCAATCTCACCAATCGGTTTCAACATTGACCCAGGAAGCCCTTAGCAATGTGACTCTTGCCTTTGGGATTTAGAGGTGGATAGCATCATGTACACTGATAATGAGATGGAAAAGATAGCTTGCATCCTGACTCACCTCTCTCTACACCAAGGGCTGCAGAATGACCATTGGCATGAATGGGGGCAGGGATCACATTCTCTGTTGGACTGGGTCATGGCAGCTATTCCTACAGTCTGGGCAGATGCAGGAGATGTGCTGGACACTGGGCAAATGGCAGTCCTTTGCGGACTTAATGCAAATCCTGTGGGAGTTGGGCATGTGCCAGACTATGTTCAATCCCATACTCAGGGCCCCAGTGATGAATGCTTTATGACAGAGATGCAGGACCTAGTGTTGCAACATACCTCTTCTGCCTCTTTTGGATCCCTCACGGTGGTCCTGGCCCCATGTGTTGGCTGTCACATTAATGATGTCACCACAATGGTGGAGAGTTTGGGTGAGTCTGGAGACTTGCCAGCAGCAAAAAGGAGTGTGGATGGTATCCTCACTGTTCCCTGTCTCTCAGTCAAACAGCACCCCCGTGTGGGTGACCAGGACACAGATGTGGACACACCTTTTAGAGGGTGGAGTAGATCAGACTAAGATTGATATGAAGCCAAATGCTCACTTATTAGAACTTTGGAAACAGTTGCAGGCTGAACATTTCCTGTGGCCCCAAAAGAAGAAGGTGGTAAGGAGGAAGCCCAGGGACGTGATCTGAAAGGCCCGTCCAGTCCGGCTGGAAGACCACCTGGTTGAGCCAACTTCCTGAGAAGAGGGAGGAGATATCCTTTGGACATTTGAATAGGGGGAGGGCCAAGGGAACCATCTGCAAGGGACAGGTGGGGACTGGAGGCTGCATGTAGAATTGGCTATCCATTGGTCCCCTACGAATATCCAGGGGGTCCTGTCTCTAGTGGACACAGGGGTGAGTGTATCCTGCTGTATGGAAACCCTGAGAAGTTTTCGGGGCCCGAGGCCTCTATTGATCATTATGGGGGCACAGTGTAAAGGTAAAGGCTGTGCAGCTTTCTCTGGGTATTAAGCGTTTGCCCCCCTGGCAATATCTTGTTTATGTATCCCTTACTCCTGAGTATATCCTGGGTGTTGCTGTGCTCCAGGGACTGTGGCTACACACCACTGCAGGAGAGTTTCGCCTGTGGGTGCAAGTGGTAAAGGCCATTCTGGAGGGACATGCTGAGCACCCCCCATTCAGTTGCCACTCCCCACAATGGTTAATGTCAGTGAAGCAATGTCAGTTGCTCAGGGAAAATGAAGAAATTATGGCAACTATAGGAGAGTTGGAAAAGGTGGGGATAATTAGGGCCAATCACAGTCCCTTTAACTCCCCTGTGTGACCAGTGAGGAAGCCTGATGGCTCATGGAGAATTATGGTAAATTACTGAGAGCTCAATAAGGTCATTCCTCCAGTACATGCAGTGGTCCTTCTGTGGTGAACTTGATGGACCAATTAACTAATGAGCTGGGAATTTGCCACTTTGTAGCTGATCTAGCAAACGCCTTTTCCTCCATTGCTATTGCTCTGGAGAGTCAAAATCGGTTTGCCTTCACATGGGAGGGCTGACAATGGACCTTTACAGTGCTCCCTCAAGGGTACTTGCACAGCCCGACTGTCTGTCATGGGCTTCTGGTGGAGGACCTGGTTAAGTAGCCATGGTCTGCAGAAATGTGCCTGTTCCATTACATTGATGACATCTTGCTAACCAGTGATGCTTACAGAGTTAGAAAAAACAGTGCTGCAAGTGCTGTCACACCTGAAGTCATGTGGCCGGGCAGTTAATGAAGCCAAGCTGCAAGGGCCTGGATTGTCTGTCAGATTCTTGGGGGTTGTCTGGTCAGGTAAGACAAAGGTAGTCCCTGATGTGATGATAGATAAAATTCAGGTATATCCTAACCCTACTACTGTGAAGCAGCTCCAGACATTTTGGGGCCTGCTCAGGTACTGGGGAGTGTTCATGCCCCACCTCACTCAGGCTCACTCCTTGTATGCCTTCGTAAAAAAGAGAGTGAGCTGGGACTGGACCCTGACCTTGGAACAAGCATTCCAAGGAATGAAGTACATCATTAAACATGCTCAGGACTTCCATGCTCTGGATCCTGCTAGACCCTATGAGCTACATGTGTCACAGAAACAAGGAGGCTTTGGGTTACATCTGTGGCAGCAATTGGGATGGCTACATCAGTCCCTGGGTTTCTGGTCCCAACTATGGAAGGGAGCAGAGGTGTGGTACTCTCTGATGGAAAAGCAACTAGCTGCAGTGTATGCTGCCCTGTTGGCCATGGAAGCTATAACAGGAACTTCCCCCATGACAGTAAGGACCCCTTACTCCATTGCAGGGTGCGTCTGGGACTGGATGGCCAAGTCTCGCAGTGGGACACCTCACACATCCGCTTTGGCTAAGTGGGGGAGCTTACTGGCAACAAAGGAGTACTTGGTTGACTAGCCCCCTACAGGCTGTTGCAGGAAGTGTTGGGACCTGTTACTTGTATCGATAAAAATCTACTGCTCCTTCTCCTATAGAGGAAATGAAAGCTAGATCCTTCCATGAAGAGCAGGCACCTGTTCCCTCAGATGCATGGTACACTGATGGGTCCAGCAGGGGTTAGCCTGCCATGGGGACAGCTATGGCAATTCAACTAGCAACAGACAGGATCTGGTTTGACACTGGAGGTGGTCAGAGTAGCCAGTGGGCAGAACTGCAAGCTCTATGGCTTGTGGCTGCCAATGAAGCCCCGCCCTGACTATTTGCATAGATAGTCGGGTGGTGTACTAGGGGCTAACATTATGGATCTCTACATGGCATGCAAATAAATGGATGGTTATGCACAGTCCATTATGGGGGCATGCCTTGTGGCAAGGCCTATGGGAATTAGGCTACCAGAAACAAATCAACTGCATATCATGTGACCAATCATGCACCCCTTTTTTCCCTTGGGAATAATGAGGCTGACACTCTAGCCAAGGTGCAGTGACTGGAAATGGTGCCTGCCCACCAATCAGGAACAGAAGTTGCCCAGTGGCTACACCATTGCCTCTTACATATTGGACAGATCATATGGTGTACTATAAAAGCTTGGGGGTTACCTGTCACCTTTGCAGAGGCACAGGAAGCTTGTGAGACCTGTGTTGTCTGCTCACAAGAGCATCCCCAGAGGTCTTTTGGATGGGTACCACTGACCTAGTGGCAAGTTGATGTGATCGGACCCTTGCCTAGTTCAGAGGGATATAAGTATGCCATTAGAGGTGTGGACACAGCTACTGGAATTTTAGCTGCTTACCCTGCACAACCTCCAGATCAGGAAGTGGTAATCGCTGCACTGGAGCAGTTATGTGCTGCTTATGGGTGACCCTTGATCCTTGAAAGTGATCAGAGGACACATTTTACTGGGACCTTGGTGAAACAATGGGGCTGAGACCTGCAGATTGACTGGA
Source organism: Trachops cirrhosus (assembly GCA_028533065.1). Classification (NCBI taxonomy): domain Eukaryota; kingdom Metazoa; phylum Chordata; class Mammalia; order Chiroptera; family Phyllostomidae; genus Trachops; species Trachops cirrhosus. Next base: position 44,973,721 of record CM052552.1, read on the forward strand.
AGTTCCACGTGGTCTATCACCCCAAGCTGCTGGAATGATTGAATGGTACAATGGTCTCTTAAATAGGGGCCTGTGAGCTGCAGCTGCCACCCCTATGTTGAGAGGTTGGATGAAATGCTTATAAACAGTCCTCTGAATTCTAAATGAGAGGAGTTGGAGGGGGTGCCCAGCTCTGGTGCCCAGCCTTACTCCACCAGACTGCAGCTCCAATTCAGTTACAGGTACAGACTAAGGATGCTTTGCTGAAGCCAGGCATGGGAAAACAAGAAAATATTCTTTTGCCTGCACCTAAGAGCCTGGAGCGAAGGCAGACAGCCACTTGGATGTAGCCTTGGGAAATAAAAGCCCCCACATGCATTGGGTGGCTCTTGTTGCCCCTTGGGGACAAGAGGTGGACAGAAACTTACAAATGATGCTCTGGGTGATTGGGGCATGGCCCCCAATCTTAAAGGTGACATACCCAGGGCCAGCAGACCAAGAAATGTTTCTTTGTGGCACCTTTGTGATATCCTTATGGCCCATTATGACTTCTCCACTGTTGTTGCAAGTAGATGCTGAACCCTCATTTGAGGCGTGAAAGGTCTGGTATTCATGTCCAGGAAGGCCCCCTCTGCCAGCCACTATCTTATCAGCTAACCAGAAACTTGCCTGTATATTGCCTGAAGGTCATCGTTTGTCATTGTTGGTGCCTATAACTGTTTTGTCTTTTGACCCCTATGATACAGAGTAACAACTTAGTGGGCTGGGTACATACCTAGGCCTCAGTGGCTGACCAATCAGTGCACTTGGTCTGCACCAAAATCCCCCTGAACGTCAGCTGGTCTCCTGTAGCACATATCTCCTGCTTCTGTCTCAAATTGGACTTGATTACTGCACCAGTGGAACAGTGTACATCCCTTGTGGAATGCGATCTGGACTGACATCTATGCTGGAGTGAGGCAGTGGTATGACTGGCCCCGCCCGTTAAGTGGCTACTCTGTATGGAATGTCTCAGGGTGGCTCACGACTGGGGCTGTGGAGCTGGTCCAGCCAGCTCCACTTTGCACTGAGAATCTCCAAGGACAAGCCCAGGTAGGCTGAACTCTGACAGGTCTATGTAAGACTCAGACTCTAAAGCATTTCTGCGAGGTGCAGGATGATGCATGGGCTGCAGTTCCAACTGGGGTCCTCTGGGTGTGTGGCTTACATGGGTGGCTGTAACTGCCCAGAAATCAGACTGGTCATTGTACCTGGGGATGGCCTTATTTGCCTGCTCCAGTTCAGAAAACTCTGGCAATCCAGCCAACCAATTGGGAGTCATTTAAGGTGTGACAGCAGGTAATGTGTACTCCCTGGTGGTATTACCCATTAGCTATTTTTTCTTCTCAGGCTGCTTCTATAGTCACTGAGACTGAAATAACTGCTTTGGCTTTGCACACTGCTCATGCGTTGAATGCAACACATGATTCCTTAAGCCTCTTAAGTGAGGAAGTGTATCAATTTAGAAAAGTAGCCTTACAGAATTGTATGGCCTTAGACATGCTTACTGCATACCAAGGGGGGTGTGCCTTAGTAGGGGCTGAATGCTGTGTGTACACTCCAGATGTCCATCACAATGTTAGCCAAGCTCTATGGGCATAGTTTCTGAGACCCATGTTATTGAATGCCTGACAGGTGATCCCCTGTAAGAATGGTGGGCATCTCTACCCAGTGAATGGCGGTGGGTTCTTGCTGTCCTGGGCAGCAGCACTTGTGTTTTGCTTGCTTGTTGCTGTAGTCTATACTGCTGTTGTTGGACTTCCATACAGCTTAATTTTCCAACAATTCTGGGTGATATTTGTTTTGTAGTTTAGTTCTGATTTTTGCTGTGGTTGTACAAGTTGGTGAACCATGTTTACCCATGCCTCGATCTTGACCAGAAGTCATAACTGAGTCATGATGAGCACTTTGATCACAGTCTGGCATATTACCCAGCTAAGCCATGCTCAGATTCCTGAACCATAGAAACTGTATATTATTTTAAGCTGCTAAGTTTGTGATAATTTGTTACTCAGAAATAGATAACTAATACAGAATGGAAGGTATAACAGGAGGAGCCCTTACTGACCAGTGAGAAAAGAGAAGTCACTTCTGGGAAGAGGATAGCTTTTTAGGAAGGAAATAGAGGTAAGGTTAGGGTAGGGTGGATCTGTGTTTTTGAGGTAACAAATGCCTGATAACTTACCTAAGCCATGCATATCCTTACTTAAGCCGATCCTAATGGCCACAGAATGTGACACTTTGATTGATGAAGCCTGGATTACATGACCCAGCTGAACATGGAATCTTGGGGGCAAGTAGCAGCAGACTCTATTGATGCCCTTTCCCTCATTCCACCTCTAGTTTACTGGTAGTTGCAGAAAGTTTTCAGCAAGCTAACAGCTTTTCAACCTCAAGTTCCCCAGTCTCTCCCTGAGGACTTGCTCAGCCTTCCTGTAGAGTTAATTGAGGAATGTTAGATATGCCACACTACCTGGGGCAACTCTCAACTGATGAAGTATGGAGGACAATGGCTAATACTTCAGCTTCTCCCACCCTTGATGATGCAATTGTGAAGCATGTTCCATATAATTCCTCTGAAGGTGTCAGTGAGATTGAGCAAACTGCTCATTAGCATCCTTTATTAACTTTTCACTTTTCTTATCTCACTTTCCCTATCTCAAACTTGTGCTTCTGGGATCATTTTCCAAATTAACCACCTTCACCCAAGTCCTTGTTTCAGATTTGCATTTGGAGAAGCCCAAAGTAAGACAAGGATGAAATCCACTTGTATCACCTAAACTGATGGGAACTGACGTTTTTGAGTAAAAACAAGGATATGAATTCAGATAAAACCTAAATACCATATTTCACTGCAGTAGAAATTTTCCAACGTCATTATTCTTATTCCACAGGAAATATTAGCAATGTACTTAAATCTTTTTTTCAGTACAGTTTACACTCAACATTATTTTGTCTTAGTTTCAGATGTACAGCATAGTGGTTAGACAATCATGTACTTTGCAAAATGATCTCCCCCAATTATTCCTGCTACCATATATAGTTGTTACAATGTTATGGACTATATTACCAATGCTGTACCACATCCCCATGACTGTTTTGTAACTAGCAATTTGTACTTCTTAATCCCTCCACTGTTTCACCCAGCCACCCAAACCCTCCCCTTCGGCATCCATCCATCTGTCCTTTGGTGAAATCATGTGTTTTTTTGGTCATTCTCTGACTTATTTCATTTAGCATAAAACCCTCTAAGTCTGTCAATGCTGTTACAAATGATAAGATTTCTTTTTTATGACCAAGTAATATTCCATTGTGTATATATACCACATACTCTTTATCCACTCATCTATTGATGGGCACTTTGTTGCCTCCATATCTTGGCTGTTGCAAATCACACCACAATGAACATAGAAATGCATATTCTTTCAAATTAGTGTTTTGGGTTTCTTCAGATATATACCTAGAAGTAGAATCACTGGGTCATAAGGCAGTTCCATTTTCAATTTTTTGAGAAACCTCCATACTGTTTTCCATAGTGACTGCACCAATCTGCATTCCCACCAACAGTGCATGAGAGTTTCCTTTTTTTCCATATCGTCACTAACAATTGTTGGATGTTGATTTATTGATGATAGCTACTCTGACAGGTGTGAGGTGATATCTCATTGTGCTTTTAATTTCCATTTCTCTGACTAGTGACATTGAATATCTTTTCATGTCTCTTGGGCATCTGTATGTCCTCTTTGAAAAAATGTTTATTAGGTACTCTTCCCATTTTAAATTAGATTGTTTGGGGGGGTTGGTGTTGAGTTATGAGTTCTTTATGAATTTTGGATATTAACCCTTTGTTGGATACATCATTGGCGAATATGTTCTCCCATTCAGTAGGTTGTCTTCAGTTTCATTGATGGTTTCCTTTGCTGTGCAAAAACTTTTGGGTTTGAGGTAGTCCCATTTGTTTATTTTTTCTTTTGTTTTCCTTGTCCAAGGTGACATATTAGAAAAAATATTGTTAAGAGAAATGTCAGAGATTTGACTGTCTATATTTTCTTCTAGGAGTTTTATGGCCTTGAATCTTAACACTTAAGTCTTTAATCCATTTGAGTCTATTCTTGTATATGGTATAAAAAGTTGGTCTAGTTTCCTTCTTTGTATGCATCTGTGCAATTTTCCAAACACCATTATTGAATAGACTGTCTTTACCCCATTGTATTTCCTTGCCTCTTTTATCAAATATTAATTGATCACATATGTGTGAGTACTCTGTACTTCTAACCTTAATCATTTCCCTTACTGTAGAAGGCCATTTAAAATAGAGATGCCAAGTTAGAGCATGAAATGGATTGGAAAAAGCTCATTCCTTTACCTAATAAAAAAATCAAAATACAGGTTTAGTAGGTAGTGGCTCAATGGTGTCATCTGTTTATGCCTAAAGGTAAACTTCACAAACAGGTAGCTATCTGTAGTTGGACATTCCAGCTTCAAGAAATACCATATGGAGAAGAGTCAAGAAAGCCAGCAGAAAGTTGAGGGAATAGTCCCAGACTTATAACCCCAGAAGAGCCATGACAGCCTTCTCTAGCCATTCAGTCATCTCTAGCAAAGACTGCAGTTACTGTGGAGCATAATGAGGCAAGCCTCCTGTGCTCTGTCTAAATTCCTTGTCCTAAAATTTGTGAGACTAATTGTTGTTTTGTGACACTAAGGTTTAGAGTAATTTGTTATACAGCAATAGATAACTATACAGGTCCAGTGAGGTAAACAAAAGTATTAAACTTAGCTTGACACTTGGCATAAATGGTCCTTATTAACATTAGTTTCTTTCCTTCTTTCCCAAAGGACTTTCATCATGTGGTGTACATGCTCAGCATTACTTCTATAATGTTGATACTGATGTTAAAAAAATAGAGGTGATAGCTGAGAACCCCCCTCAAGACTCCAGATATCTAAAACACCTAAAAGAGGTATATTTGTGGGTAAAAAGAAGGTCTATTTTAAGATTGACCAACACTCAGTTATTCTAAATATGGACTGTAAATTGTCCTCTACTTTTTGTATATTTACAGTGATTAAAAAGTATGTCTGCAAGTTTTTTTTTTTTACTATAACCCATTCAGAGATGGGTCTATGTCCCCTTCTCTTGAAATGGGTAGCATTTTGTGATTGGTTTGACCAAAAGAGTATGGCAGAATTAATGTTATGTGGCTATCAAAGCTAGGTCATAAAAGACAATTCAACTTTTGTATTATGAGTTAGTATATTTGCTCCCGAAGATTTCAACAATCATTAAGTAGTTTGATTACTGCAGAGAAGCCCAAACTAGCTCATGCTGAGAGATTGCATGGAGAAACCAAGAGACTCCATGAATAATGAGAGATACCTGAACAGTCTTTAGCTTCAGCACTCTGCTATTTCAGGTTCAATCATTGTCTGCTACCATCTGAGAGATCCAGAGCCAGAACCACTCAAACTTGGTCTTCCATAAATTTTTCATGTACAGAAACTATAAGAGATAATAAAATAATTGTTCTTACAAGCTACCGACTTTTGTGGTTATGTGGGGTAGTAACTAATTAAAACTATATTCATTAAAATATACTGGTAAAATGTTAGACTATGGGCTATAGTTACCAGAGGGTGCCCAGTTTCCCTCTTTTTGTGTGATTTTATTAAATTGGGTACTTTTTAACTATTCAACTGTCTGTGGACTTAAATGCCAAATGCCTCTATTTGTTAAGCTAACTAAAATAGCAAAAACAGTTTCTATCTACAAAATAAAAAATTAAAATGCATTTTTTTCAATTTTCAAATACTGCAATCATTATTACGTCTTCTACTTGGCACATTCTTCCCCTGGGTATTAAAACTTTGTCCCGAGTTTGTGGAAATAAGAAAAAAACAATTTTGAAGCTGGTGCCACTCACATTTCTTTTCTCTTCGTTTTTTTTTTTTTTTGATACTCATCCAGATGAATATGAATAAAAGCATTGTTTTTACCCTTCTCTATGCCATCTATTATCAGGCTACTCTGTATGGCTTGTGAGAAGTGAATATTTTGGAGTAGAATAAATTTTAATGGAGAGTGAAAAGCACTTAAGAGCTTGTGTAATATAGGTCTCTTCTCATACTACTACACTGAAATCTGCATAGTTTCTCCATTACACTAATCACTGTTTGGTTAATTTGGTATAAGCCACAAATCTACACCCTTTCAAAACCCTAGATTTCCAATTGCTCCTGAGACTTACTTCCAAATGTTTCTGTCAGCTCTCCATATGATTGAAAGTTAAAAGAATGGTTGGCTTCTTCACATATTTTCACAGAAAATCATCTCACAAGTGAGATTACCAAAAGTTCTACATTTTTTCTGTAGATCTTAAACCCATAGAGAGTTTTTAAATCATGGAGTACAGGGCCTTCTTTCATTCTACTGGCTCTCACCTTCTTTCTCCTTATGTCTCTTTGTCGTCTTTCCTTTTCACATTCCAGTTTCTTACAATTCTCACCCAAGAACTCTTTTGGATTTTAATTTTTAAAAAAGTATATTTAAAAAACTAAGCTAAAGTGGCATTTAGAGAAAAATATATATAGCCTTAAATGCTTCAGCTAAAAAAAGAAAAGAAAAAATGAAAGAGATAAGCACCCAAATTAAGAGAGGATTTGCAAGCCAATAATGCATTTTTGGAGAAGATTTATACATCTATAAACTTAGGGAAAGATTTATCAAGATAAAAAAGTAAAGACACAAAAAATATTAATAATGACAAAGGATACAGATATTTAAAATATAATATATTGTTATAAAGAACTTTGTCCATACATTTGAAAATGTAGATAGTCTGGCTGGTGTGGGTCAGCTGCTTGGGCTTAGCCCACAAACTGAAAGGTTACCAGTTTGATTCACAGTCAAGGCACATGCCTGGGTTGCAGGTTCGATCCCTAGCTGGGCTCATACAGAAAGCAGCCAATTGATGTATCTCTTATGTTGATGTTTCTCTACCTCTTTTTCTCTCTCCATTCCCCTCTCTCTAAAATAAAAAGTAAAAATAGAAATTTAGGTAAATATTCAAATTCCTAAGAAAATATAATTACTAAATTTGACTCAAGAAGAAATAAGATCCCTAAATGAATAGTTTAAAAACACCTCCCATAAAGAGAACACAAGCTTAACACAGCTTTACTGGTTATTTATATAAACATACAAAGAACAAATACACTTATATAACCAATTCCTAGAGGGAAATTCTCCACCTTATTTTAATTTGACCAATATAAGCTTGATATCAAAACCTGACTCTGACAGTATGAGAAAAGAGAATTAGAGAGCTATCTCACTAATTAATATAAATGCAAAATCCTAAATAAAACATTACCAAATAGACCAGTATAATGTGTAATAAAGAAGATAATACACCATGACCAAATTCTGTTTCTCCCAGCAGTGAAAGGTTGGGTTAAATAAAAATGTCATAAAATCTTCACTTTAACAGATAAAATTAAAAAGCTTTATACACAATCCTTCTCCTGTCTGTGGAAGATACATTCTATGACTCCCCAGTGAATGCCTAAAACCACCAAAAGTACCAAACCCTTTACACATTAGTTTTTTCCTATACAGACATATCTATGATTAGCTTTGATATATTTTTTCTTAAAAATATCCAATTTACTGAAATATAGCTTTCAGATATAAGCACATGTTTTAAATATATCAACCCATGTATTCACCCTGTCATCAGCACCATAATCAAGACAAAATATTTTATCTAGCCTTATGGGGGTATAATTGGCAAATGAAATTGTAACATTTTATTTATTTTTTAAAGTACACTTGATTGATTATGCTACTACAGTTGTCCCAATTTTTCCCTTTGCCCCCTTCACCCAGTAACCCCCTTCCTTCCAGAAATCCTCCCTCTTAGTGCATGTCCATGGGTCATGCATATAAATTCTTTGGCTTCTCCATTTCCTATACTATTCTTAACCTCCCTCTGTCTATTTTGTACCTACATTTTATTCTTCTTATTCCCTGTACCTTTCCCCCCATTAACCCCTTTTCCCCTTCCTGCTGATAACCCTCCATGTGATCTCTATTTCTGTGATTCTGTTCCAATTCTAGTTGTTAGCTTAGTTTTTTTTTTTAGGTTCATTTGTTGACAGTTGTGAGTTTGTTGTCATTTCATTGTTCATATTTTTGATCTCCTTATTTTTCTTAGATAAGAACCTTTAACATTTCATATAATACGGGCTTGGTGATGATGAACTCCTTTAACCTGACCTTATCTGGGAAGCACTTTATCTACCCTTCCATTCTAAATGATAGCTTTGCTGGATAGAGTCATCTTGGATATAGATCCTTGCTTTTCATCACTTTGAATACTTGTTGCCAGTTCCTTCTTACCTTCAAAGTTTCTTTTGAGAAATCAACTGGTAGTCTTATGGGAACTCTTTTGTAGTTAACTATCTGCATTTCTCATGCTGCTTTTAAGATTCTGTATGTATCTTTAACCTTTGGCATTTTTACTTCTTTTTTAAAGTATTTTATTGTTCTTCAATTGAAGTTGTCTGCATTCTCCCCACCACTACCCCCCCCCCCAGCCCAAACCCCCTCACTCCCTTGCTTCCACCCTCCCACTTGGTTTTGTCCACTTGTCTTTTACAGTAGTTACTGAAAACCTTTTCCCCCATTATCCCCTCCATCTCCCCTCTGGTTACTGTAGGATTGTTCTTACTTTCAGTGTCTTTGGTTATATTTTGCTTGCTTTTTTCTTTTGTTGAGTAGGTTCCAGTTAGAGATGAGATCATATGGTATTTGTCTCTCACCACCTTGCTTACTTCACTTAGCATAATGCTCTCCAGTTTCATCCATGCTGTCCCAAATGGTAGGAGCTCCTCCTTTCTTTCTGCTGCATAGTATTCCATGGTGTAAATGTACCATAATTTTTTGAAACTCTCATTTACTGACGGACACTTATGTTGCTTCCAGCACTTGGCTATTGTAAATTGTGCTACTATGAACATTGGGGTGCATAGGTTCTTTTGAATTGGTGTTTCAGGGTTCTTAGGTTATAATCCCATTAGTGGAATTGCTGGGTCAAAAGGCAGTTCCATTTTTAGTTTTCTGAGGAAATTCCATACTGTTCTCCACAGTGGCTACACCAGTCTGCATTCCCACCAATAGTGCACTAAGGTTCCCTTTTCTCCACATCCTTTCTAACACTTGCTTGTTGATTTGTTTATGATGGCCATTCTGAATGGTGTAAAGTGGTATCTCATTGTGGTTTTAATTTGTATTTCTCTGATGGCTAGTGATGCTGAGCATCTTTTCATATGTCTCTGAGCCCTCTATATGTCCTCCTTGGAGAAGTGTGTGTTCAAGTCATTTGCCCATTTTTAATTTTTTTTTTTTTTTTTTTTTTTTTGTCTTCCTGGAGTGGAGTCGTGTGAGTTCTTTATACATTCTGGAGATCAAACTCTTGTCTGAGTTATCATTGGCAAATATGTTTTCCTATACGGTTGGTTCTCTTTTCATTTTAATGCTGTTTTCCTTAGCCATGCAGAAGCTTTGTAATTTGATGAGATCCCATTTGTTTATTCTTTCCTTTATGTTCCTTGCTTTAGGGGACGTATCCGTGAAGATGTTGCTGCATGGAATATCTGAGATTTTCTGGGCTATGTTTTCCTCTAGGACTTTTATGGTATCACAACTTATTTTTAAACCTTTTATCCACCTTGAATTAACTTTTATGTATGGTGTAAACTGGTGATTGAGTTTCATTTTTTTTACATGTAGCTGTCCAGAACTCCCAACACCACTTGTTGAAGAGGCTATTTTTACTCCTTTTGATGCTTCTTCCCCTTTGTCAATTATTAATGACCATAGAGAGCTAGGTTTATTTCTGGGCTCTCTATTCTGTCCTATTGATCTATGTGTCTGTTCTTATGCCAGTACCAAGCTGTTTTAATTACAGTGGCCTTGTAATACAGTTTGATATCAGGTATTGTGAACCCTCCTACTTTACTCTTCTTTCTCAAAATTGCAGCAGCTATTCGGGGTCGTTTATGGTTTCAAAAATATAAATTTTGAAGTGTTTGCTCTATATCTGTGAAATATTTCATTGGTACTTTAATAGAGATTGCATTGAATGTATAAATCACTGTGGGTAGTATGGACATTTTGATGATATTAATTCTTCCGATCCATGAACATGGTACCTGCTTCCATTTATTTGTGTCTTCCTTAATTTATTTCTTCAATGTTGTGCAGTTTTCTGAGTATAGGTCTTTTACCTCCTTGTTAGGTTTATTCTTAGGTGTCTTATTTTTCTTTCTGCTATATCAAATGGGATTTTTTTCATGATTTCTGTTTCTGATCTTTCATTGTTGGTGTACAAAAATGCCTTTGATTTCTGAATATTGACTTTGTATCCTGCTGTTTTGCGCAATTCACTTATTAGGTCGAGAAGTTCTTTGGTGGAGTCTATAGAATTTTCTATGTCCACTATAATGTCATCTGTAAGCAATGACAGTTTTGCTTCCTTCTTTCTGATTTGGATGCCTTTTATTTCTTTTTCTAGTTTGATTGCTGTGACTAGGAATTCCAATATTATATTGAATAGAAGTGGTGAGAGTGGACAGCTTTGTCTTGTTCCTGATCTTAGTGAAAAAGATTTTAGTTTTTGCCCATTGAGTATGATGTTGGCTGTAGGTCTCTCATATATGGCATTTATTATTGTGAGGAATGCTCCCTCTATTCCCACTTTGATGAGTGTTTTTATCATAAATGGGTGCTGTACCTTATCAAACGCTTTTTTTCCACATCTACTGTTATGATTATGTGATTTTTGTCTTTCCTTTTGTTTATGTGATATATTACATTTATTGATCTGGGAATATTTTACCATCCTTGCATCCCTGGGATGAATCCCACTTGGTCATGGTGAATGATCTTTCTAACATATTGTTGAATGTGGTTTGCCAATACTTTGTTGAGGATTTTAGTGTCTATGTTCATCAGCGATATTGGCCTGAAGTTTTCTTTCTTTTTTGTGTCTTTATCTGGTTTTGGGATTAGAATGATGCTGGCCTCATAAAAAGAGTTTGGGAGTCTTCCATCTTTTTGGATTTTTTGGAATAGTCTGTGAAGGATAGGGGTTAGCTCTTCCTTAAATACTTTGTAAAATTCTCCTGTGAGACCATCTGGTCCTGGGCTTTTATGTGTCGGGAGTTTTTTGATTACTGCTTCAATTTCATCTGGTCTTCTTGGTCTGTTCAGACTTTCTGTTTCTTCTTCATTGAGTTTTGAAAGATTATATTTTTCTAGATATTTGTCCATTTCACCGAGGTTTTCAAATTTCTTGGCAATATAGTTCTTCATAGTAATATCTTACAATTCTTTGTATTTCTGTGGTATCAGTTATAATCTCTCCTCTTTCATTTCTGA
>CM052552.1:44985681-45000890 GCA_028533065.1 Trachops cirrhosus
TAGATCCTTGCCTTTCATGACTTGGAATACTTCTTGCCAGCCCCTTCTTGTCTGCAAGGTCTCTTTTGAGAAATCAACTGACAGTCTTATGGGAACTCCTTTGTAGGTGACTGTCCCCTTATCTCTTGCTGCTTCTAGGATTCTCTCCTTCATTTTTACCTTGGCTAATGTAATTCTGATGTGTCTTGATGTGTTCCTCCATGGGTCCAACTTCTTTGGGACTCTCTGAGCTTCCTGGACTTCCTGGAATTCTATTTCCTTTACCAGATGGGGAAGTTCTCCTTTATTATTTGTTCAAATAAGTTTTCCACTTGTTGCTCTTCCTCTTTTCCTTTTGGTAATCCTATAATTCAGATGTTGTAATGTTTAAAGATGTCCTGGAGGTTCCTAAGTCTCTCCTCATTTTTTTGAATTCTAGTTTCTTCATTCTTTTCTGATTGGATGTTTCTTCCTTCCTTCTGGTCTGCATCATTGATGTGAGTCCCAGTTTTCTTCCCATCACTATTGATTTCCTGTACATTTTCTTTTATTTGACTTAGTGTAGCCTTCATTTCTTCATCCAATTTGTAACCAAGTTCAACCAATTCTGTGAGCATCCTGATTACCAGTATTTTGAACTGTGCATCTGATAGGTTGGCTACCTCTTCGTCGCTTAGTTGTGATTTTTCTGGAGCTTTGATCTGTTCTTTCATTTGGGACATTTTTTTTTGTCCTGACATGCCTGTTATAGTGAGGGGTGGAGCCTTAGGTGTTCACCAGGGCAGGGCCACCCACATTGCTGGGTTGTGACATTGTACGTGGGGCAGGGGTCTGAGGGGGAACAACGGCACTTGCTCTGCTCTGTACCGGATTTCAGTCACTTCCCCCAGCTTCCCACAAGCAAATTGGGCCCTTCTCGTGCTGATTCCCATGTGGGTGGGTTTGTGTATGTTCTAGAACCCTGTGGGTCTCTCCAATGAACTGTCCTGACAGGCTGGGAGTTCCTGCTCCCCCTTTGTTTTGCTTGATTTATCTGCATACAAATGTGGGACCACCCAGTCCGCCACTACCTTGCTGGCCATCTGCAGCCTTGTGCACCTGTTCCACTATCTGCCACCTCACTAGGTCTGCCTGCTGCAGCCTTGCTGTGAGTCCCCTTCATTCGGCTGCCCTACTCTGCCCCTCCTACTGGTCTAGATGGAGGTTTCCTTTAACTCCTTGGTTGTCAAACTTCCATGCCGTTAGATTTTATATCAGTTCTGGTTGTGTGTTTTTTTAATTGTTGTTGTCCTTCTTCTAGTTGTGCAAGGAGGCACAGTGTGTCTACCTTTGCCTCCACCTTGGCTGGAAGTTTGAGTTCCTTGAGCATTGTCATAACCATTCGTTTGATTTTTATATCTGATAATTTGCTTTCTTCCATTCCATTTAGTTCTTTTACTGGGCAATCTTCCATTCCTTTCAATTGTGGGTTATTTCTTTGCCTCCCCACTTTAGGTGACTCTTTTTGTTTGTTTCTGTGATTCCAGATGCTCTGCTTTTCCTGTTTTCTTTGTAAGGTGAACTTCCATGGTAGGGGTTCTATGGGACTCAGTGACACTGACTCTTTGATCTCCTTGTCTGGATGCTCTTACGGTTGCCCTTTCTTCCATTTGGGTGGGCTGTTTTGTTATACTTGGGCTTTACTTGTTGGTGACTCCTTTGTTGGTGGGTTCTCCCCTCCAGTGGGCTTACTGGTTGTCACAACTCCCACCTTGTCTTGTATGCTATTGTACAGGTGTTGGTTAACAAAACAGTATTACCAAACAAACAAACCTACACCAGCAAATAGAGCACCCATACCACTTGTGCAGTTTCAAGCACAGTTTTACTAAGATTAATAAAGGTGAGGAGACATTGCGGGTAGTATAAGATATGATGAAAGGAATACGAGATGATTAAAAGAGGGGAAAATGTTGTTGTATGGTAAGAGGGAGGAGAATTGATAAGAATTGGGATTGAATTACCCCTGTATTTTAAAACAGTTTTTGTTTTGCACTTTTAAATGTAATGTTAATTCCACAAATATTTTATGACTACTATATATTCATTTTAAATCACATATATAGTATGAAGTATTTCATACTATATATAGTATAGTATTTCTTTATCCTACTTAAATATTATTTTGGTTTCATCTTTTTTAAAAAAGTTATAAGATAAATAAAATATAATAAATATAAAAATATAATTATAAACTTTTTATCATTTTGTTTTAAGCATCTTTCATAAACAAAATATGATTTCTCTCTCCACCCATATTTATACCAGTATAAGAGTCTTTGTTTTTAAATATAGAGCTCAACTCATAAATATTTGTTGTTATACCTGCTGAATTTGCTGTTATATTTGCTATTTTATTTTATGACTTTTTATAGTTCTTTTGTTTAATTTAATTTATTGTTTGTTACATAAACTTGTTTCCTTGCTTTTATCCTCTCCAGGGCTTTGGAAAACAATATAGTTCATAAATTCTAAGACTAATTTTTTTCCATTTTAATACTCCTGGAATTAAAATGCATCTTACAAGTTATTATGTACTATAGCTTAATTGGCAGCATTTGTCTTTCTTGGTGGTACATAAAAAAGGATGTTTCTTACCTTAGCTTAGATGAAAAACAGTATATTATATTTTAATTTTTTTACCTTAATTTTTTCAAAAGGTTTAGAAAATCTTTATTTTCTTGAGTCAAGAATAAAATGCTGTTTTAAAAAAACCCCTTCTCTTTAAAAACAAGAAAAATTTTAAAAGACATTTAGTTTCATCTTCTTTGATGCAATACTTTCTAACTTGAAGTATTATACCTGCATTATTCCTATTCAAGTATTGTTTTTATATTATATGTCTTCTCTTATAAGAATTGCTTTTGACAAGTACCTACAGTTTCACAACCAAATTCATTAGAATCATTTACAGTAATTTTTGTTTTAATAGGTTTGATGTTCTCTGCTAGTCCTTTTTGTAATACAATTTACCAATTCTTGAGCTCTTTGTATTCTATCTCTCAATTGATGGAGTTCTTTTTTAAGTGAGTTTTTCAAATGTGTATATATAATGAATATATTTTTGAGCTTCTGCATATGTGTGTTGACTTGCTGTTGTCTACACATGCATATATGATGATTATGCATGATATGAAATAACTGTCATATTCCTTTTCTCTCGTTTATTAGATATAGAGTTATTGTCTTCTATCATTTTGTACTGTGGAAAAGAACTGCAAACACAGCTTCCTTTTATTTCCTTTGTTGGTAATTTGTTTTTCATGCCTAAGTGTTTGTAAAGTTTTCTTTACCCTTGGAATTTTAAAAAAAGCATTACTAAGATTGATATTCCTAGGGATATAAACCCCTCATACCTGCAGATGTTGGTTGCCTCTCCAATGTCAATTCTTTCTCTCTTACTTAACACGACCCCATGTTTTCTAGCCACTGGATTTGAGTATATTGATTTGAGACCTTTCTTCTTCTTTTTTTAATCCTTTATTTTTATTTTCTTAAGTTATATTTTATTGATTATACTATTACAGTTGTCCCAATTTTTCCCATTTTGATCTCCTCCACCCAGCATCCCCCAGTCCCTCAGGCAATCCCCTTAGCAGCTTGGGTGGGCTCGTAAGTTGGGTGTGGCAGAGCCTCTGGAGATCTCCAAGGTGGGTCAAACACTGTTTGCCAGGTTGATGGAGTCTAAGACATGGCACAACTTACCAGCTCTGTTGGTGGAGCAAGGGGTTAGAAAAGGGACAATTGCCTTTGCTTATCTCAATGCCAGATACTTCAGTTCCTCCCTTTATGCCACTGGTGCCTTTCAAGCTGCTACCCCAGTGAGCTCAGAGGGAGTGATTCTGAGTAGGTGAGACCATGTGTGTGTTCTTTAAAAGGACTTGCTTGGAGTTCAAGAAGTTTCTTCCACTGACTCAATCTACGCTGGTTTTTGCAGCCAGTAGTTGTGGGGACTTATCTTCCTGACACTGGAACTGTGGACTGAAGGGCCTGGTGTGGAACTGGGACTCCTTGCTCCTGAGACATTCCCTCCCATTTATCCACCACACGTGGATGTGGGACAAGCCTGTTCCATGTCTGCACACCTCCTACCAGTTTGGATGGATGTGGTTTCTTTAATTCCGTAGTTGTTAGACTTCCATTCAATTTGATTTCTGACAGTTCTGAGTGATGATTGTTCTGTAGTTTAGTTATAATTTTGATGTGGTTGTGTAAAGAAGCAAGCCATGTCTCCCTACACTGCCATCTTGACCTATTCTTTTTTATTTTCTTACATTAAAAAAAAAAGATTTTATTTATTTATTTTTAGAGAGGGGAAGGGAGGGTGAAAGAGAGGGAAAGAAACATCAATGTGTGGTTGCCTCTTGAATGCCACCCACTGGGGACCTGGCTCGCAACCCAGGCATGTGCCCTGACTGGGAATTGAACCAGTGATCCTTTGGTTCACAGGTCAGTGCTCAATCCACTGAGCTACACCAGCAGGGCATTCTTTTTTATTATAAACATTTAATAGTTTAAGTTCCCATCTAACCATTGATTTAGCTGTATTCCACAAGTTTCAATATGTTGCATTTTAATTTAACTTAAAATATGTTCTAATTTCCATGTGACTTTCTATTTGACTCGACATATTTAGAAGTTTTTGCTTAATTTTCCAATATTTTACCACTTCAAATAAAATGTAGAAACCTTACAATCATAAATGTCTATTTACCTTCACCCTGACCTTTTGTTATAGTTGTCATACATATTACATCTACTGCTATATGTTGAAACCTTATGAGAGATTGTAATTTCTGATTTCAGAAATCATACCTTTTAAAAAGAATTCAAGAGGAAAAAAAATAACCTATTATATTTACCCAGGTATTTAACATTTTTGTTGCTCCTTCTTCATTCATGAAGTTTTGTTTTCTCCTAGTACTATTTCCATTCAGCCTGTAGAACTGCCTTTAGTAGTTATTTTAGAACAAGTCTTAGTTTTTCTTCATGTAAGAATATATTTATTTACTTTATTCCTGAATGGTATTCCTGTATATAGAGCTTTGGGTTGTCACTTCTTTTCTTTCAGCACTTTAAAGATACCATTTCACTGTTTTACCTCTATGTTTTCTGATAAGAAATCTGCATCATTTGAATCTTTAATTGCCCTGTAAGTAGTATGTTGTTTTTCTCTAGCTGCTTTCAAGGTTTTTTATTCATATTTTGTTGCAGCAGTTTGATCATGATGTGTCTGGATGTGGTTTTATCTTGGTTTATATTGTTGACATTTACAGAACTTCTTGAATTTGTAAAGTTATTTGTACAATTATGAAACTGTAAAAACCAGCTTTGTGAAGTTGTCCACCATTATTACCTTGACTATGTGTTCTTTTGCACTAACCTCCTTCACTTCTTTTTCTGGTCCTCCCATGATACAGCTGTTAGATCTTTTGATATTGTTCCATAGTCACTGAGACTCTATTCATTTAAAAAAAACTCCTTTCCCTTTGTTCTTCACATTGGATAATGTTTATTGATTTATCTTCAAGTTTGCTATTTCCTCTGTCATCTCCATTATGTTTGGCCCATCCATGAATTAAAAATTTTCTGATATTTTATCTCCATTTTGAAAATTTAAATATGACTTTTTTTGCAGTTTCTATTTCTCTGCTGAGAACTTCCATCTTTCCATTCATATCAAATGTGTTTGCCTTTATTGTATTGAGCAGTTGTAATAGTTGCTTTAAGTTTTTAATATTTTTATTATCTGGATCATGCAGAGTTGACATTGGTTAAGAACTGACATTTTAAAAATTCTTTGTGTGTTATGTTATTTTCTATTTTATCTTTGACATTTTGAACATTCTGTTATGCAGCCTCTGAATTCTGTTATAATTCTCTGGAGAAAGTTGATTTATTTTCTCTGGCATGTAATTAACCCAGCTAGACTTAGACTGCAAGTTTTATCTCATTGCATAAGTGGTAGATGATTGTACTCTTGGCCTTTGTTTGGTTTCCTCCTCTAGGCTTGTTTTGGTTCCTCCCTCATATGTGTCACTCTGGGTTAGGATGAGATTTGTCAGTCTATTGACTTGTATTTCACTTCCAAAGCCTTTACTCTGCCCCTTTGGGTCTCTCCTGTGCATGCACATCTTAGGGGTGAACCCAGGACTTGTGTATCAGATTCATGCAGAGAATTAGGAAATCTTTTTCTCAAGTTCTGTTCTCTCTGGGATTCTTCCTACACTTCCTGGCTCTAAGGGGTCCCTTTCTTAGTTTCTCTGGCCTGAAAACTGGGGTTTATTTTAGAGTTTTAGCTATCCACGCTGCTACTGCAGTGTATATTTGTAACAGGGACCCACTCTTGAGGCAAAAGTGCAAGAGAAAAAAGACCTAAAAAAGATTTCCCCCTACACTCTTTGGACCACAGGACCCCTTTTTCCTGGTCTTTCTGGCCAGAAAGGTGGGTTTTTCATTTCAGTTTTAGTTGTTCACATTGGTGCCTCTTCACAGCTCCATGACTGTGGCCTGTCCTCAGAGAAATGCTTTTGAGGAAAGAAAGAGATTAAGAAAATACTCCTTTATGAATCACTTCTCCAAATTGCTCCTGCTTTTGTTTACTTACCAGTCCTTAGTATTTTGTCCTGCATTTTAGTTTTAATCAGTAGAGAGAGATTATTGGACTTACTTCATCTTGGCTAAAATCAGAAGTATCCTCATTGTGATATTAATTTGCATTCCCCAGATAATAGAGAAGTTGGGTTATTCCAAAAAGCAGTGCGTTGGAGTGCAAATACAGCTTAGACAAGTATAAGTGTGATGGGTGCAATTATTGATTGCAGTGCTTGGGTTTGAACTGTTTCTGTCCAAAGTTGATTTATTTGATATGGATGGTATATTTGGATTGTTTTTTACATTTTCAATCTTGGTCAAACAAGCTTGTCATTTAATTTGGAAACTGTAGAGTAATTCCTTGGGTCATGTTTATTGCCATTTTAAATTATGATTTAGCTTATCTTCACCCAGAAACAGATGTTTTTGATTTGAGAAAAAAAATTGGTAATCTGGAGTAGGGGAATTGTTTAAATGATTCCTGTTCCAGTAGATTTAACTTTAATTTTGCTCATAGTGACTGGGGCCTACTGAAGCTCATTTTATTAGGTGAATTAGAACATTTTGATATTTAACACCAAACTTACTATAATAATCATTTCATATATTATAATTTTTGTGTCTCATTTCATTTCAGATAGATGGTATGATATTCCAGAATTAGAGTACACTTTTCCAATATACTTTGTCTACATTCTGGCTATTGTGATTTTATTTTTGCATTTTACCTACACCCAATAAGTGTAAGAGACCCTACAGCAAAATATTACTATTTGGAAATTAATGGGTGAGGTCAATATGAATTCATGGAACATACAAATTAGGCAATTAAAAATGTGTAGTTTTCTTGGTAAGCAATCTGGATCAGTTGAACTTCTGAATGAGCATGAAGGAAATCTGGAATGCATAACAGAAGATTGAGATGATGAGTATCTATTACAGCCTTGGGTCTAGTGGCACTGTCAAGGACAATAGCTCATTCTACTAACCTTTATATTTTACATTTTTTATTGAAGACTGCAGCTGGCTACCAAGAGTTAGTGACAGAGGGCACTTTGGGCCAAAGCATCTTGCTTGTTTGGGTGATGCAAAGGGCATACTGTAACACATAATGTTTTATGCACTATGTCACATCTCCTAACTTTGGCTATAGTGGACAGTTCCTATGCGTGCTCTCTGCTTCCCATCACAACAACCCACAGAGTCTTTCAGTTGTTCTGCTTTAGGGATTTCTCTGAAGCCACAGGAAGTTGCTCATTCTATCCATAGGTACAATAGAGTTAACTTGGAGGGAGTTAACCAATGGAAATGGGAGTTGGTAGATAAATCCTTCAGTCTCTGTTCTGCAGAAAGATAATTCTAATATATTATACAATTCTATATGGATTCTGAGAGAATCCCTAATAGCATTGAGCCTCAGTTGCCCACAGAAAGTTTATAATGTACTCTATATTGGCTTTTCTTCTTTCTTCATTTCAATCTCCCCACTGCCACATTCCTGCTACTAGGAATCACTTTAAAGTAAACTGTCATCTAGTCTTTGTTTCAGGCTCCACTCATTTAAGTTTACTGACAAGTCATGCACATTTTTTTATGTCTATAAAAAATTAACTGACAAACAAACTAGAACAGATACATGGATGCATGAACGGACTGACAGCTGTCAAAGGGGGATGAGGAGGGGGAATGAAAGAAGGTGAATAGATTAGCCAAAGAACATGTATGAATGACCCATGGACTCGCACAATAGTGTGGTGATGGCCTGAGGGAAATGGGGGGCAGGTTAGGAGGAGGGAGGCAAAGAGGGGAGCAGAAATAGGAATATCTGCAAGATTGTCAACAACAAAAATAAAGAAAAGAAGAAATTTTCTTAGTCGCAGAAAAAATTAAGAATACTGATTGATTAGTTGATTGGTTTAATGACTGGCCTATGACCTTTAAAAATGCTTAACTTTTGGTCCTGGCTGTTGTGGCTCAGTGGATTGAGCACCAGCCTGTGATCCAAAGGGTTGCCAGTTTGATTCCCAGTTAGGACACATTCCTGGGTCACGGGTCGGGTCCCCAATAGGAGACATGTGACAGGCAACCACACATTGATGTTTCTCTCCTTCTCTTTCTCCTTCACTTCTCCTCTGTCTAAAAATAATAAATAAAATCTTTTAAAAAATGCTTAACTTTTTTTTTCAGAGGATTTCTTCAAGATAGTGAAAACATAAAACTCTAACCTAAATGGAATTATTAAAAAACACACATTACTGGGCCCAAATGAATAAAATAAAAAAACCCAATATTTTCAAAATAAAAATGAAAATGAACTGATTTTCTAGGTTCAAGTTCATGGATTTTTCTTGTTCTTTAATTTATGATCCATCTGCATTTTTGGCTTTCAAAAATTCAGCAGATGCTCACACTGTATTTCATTCCAGTCTCTAAGAATGGTTTTCCCACTATTCTAGGGAGCAGTTTATTACTCCTGCATTATTCTCTGTGGGAACAAGGTTTCATGCAGTCTGCTGAGAATTGCTGTTTAGTTGATGGTATTTTCACTTCTGTCTGGGTCTTGCTTCATAGTGCCAAGCTAAAAATTACCCCTCAGCTTGAAGTCATTGGTTTAAGAATTTGATATTTCTGCCCTGGCTGGTGTGGCTCAGTGGATTGAGCGCCAGCCTGCGAACCAAAGGGTCGCCATTTACATTCCCAGTCTAAGGCACATGCTTGGGTTGCAGGCCAGGTCCTCAGTGGGGGGCGCATGAGAGGCAACCACACACTGATGTTTCTCTCCCTCTGTTTCTCTCTCCCTTCCCCTCTCTAAAAATAAACAAATAAAATATTAAAAAAGGAATTTGATATTTCCAAAAAATCATTCTCTGTATGACTCTCTCCCTCCTCCTCTCACCCCAGATCCCCTTCCTGCATTTCCATTTTGTATGTTAGAGCTTATCAGTTGCAACAAACTTTGGTGTTCAAACTTTATGTCATAAGGCAGTGTCCTTTTGCTTACATGTTCAATGTCCTTCTTCCTCTCCATACATCTAGCATTTTACACTCTCTCTTCAGCATATACTTCTACATAGATTTCAGTCTTTGTTCCATAAGATTTATCTGAATGTTATGTGCTTAATATAGATGCTCTTCAATATATATGAATTTCAGATAGAATTCTAAATGTAAGAAAATAGCTTCTGTAATTATGTCAGTCAGGGAATAGTCAGGAAAAAAGAAATGATACCAGGTAGTTTAATTAAAGGAATTTAACAGTGGAGATCATTTAATTCAAATTGGAGAAGCATCCCCAGGGCTGAAGAGAAAATGGAAAAGACAATATTATCAGAGCCTAGGAGCAAGGGTCACCTTATGGGGCTGGCTGGAATCATGGCAGGGACTGCCAAGAAATAATTGCTTCCATGGCCATGGATGGACAAAGCCACTGCTGCAGATCTGCAGATGCCACTCAAAAGGGAGAAGGAAAGAGAATATAAGCATGTGAGAAATACAGAAATCATTGTTTCCCCCCTCCTCTTTCTCTGGCCTTTTTCCAGGGCTTCCCACCAGTTGAATCTAACTTGAAGCTTGGAAAGTGCAATTTACACACCATAATTATATAGAGAAGATCAAGGGGAAAGTGAGGAGTGGAACAATACATGGTAATGGCAATGACTTCATGGGGGCTACCCAAGCCCTAAATGTTGTTACCAAAGGGGAAGAAGTGGGTGTCTGGCAGTTGAAGGAGATCCAGTATAGGAAAGCTCCATTCTCTGTAGAACAGAGTACCTATCATGTGCTGTTCACTGTGAATGGGACAGGAAATGAAATGAATAAGTCTTGCATTTACAAAGCTTATATCCTAGCAGGAAAGTCAAACAACCTAAATCTGTAATAAATTACTATAAGTATATATAATACTATACAATAAATTGCAGTGTATAAATTGTATGTATATATTCCAATATGTGCATATAATTTATATTATATATGACATAGTATATATTTTTATACTTATACTATATCGATATAATAATATATAATATAAATATATAATATAAATATATATGTAGTTATATATTTATTATAATAAGGGTACAGAGGTACAGCTGGGAGGCCTAATCTCCTATGGCAGTCAGGGAAAGCTTCATTTTTTTAAATTTTTTATTATTGTTCAAGTACAGTTGTCTCCATTTTCCTCCCACCACTATCCCTCACCCCAGCCATCCCCAACTCCCACCCCTGAACCCCCACCTTGGTTTCATCCTTCTGTCCTTTATAGATGTTCCTGAAACCCTTCTCCCTTTCCCCCCCACCCTTATCCCCTCCCACCTTCCTTCTGGTTACTGTCAGTTTGTTCTTAGTTTCAATGTCTCTGGTTATATTTCACTTGCTTGTTTGCTTTGTTGATTAGGTTCCACTTAAAGGTACGATCATATGGTATGGGTCTTTCTCCACCTGGCAGCACAATTTACAATAGCGAAGTGCTGGAAGCAAACTAAGTGCCAATTGGTAAATGAATGGATCAAAAACTGTGGTACATTTACATGATGGAACACTATGCAGCAGAAAGAAAGAAGGAGCTCCTACCCTTTGG
This sequence comes from Trachops cirrhosus, assembly GCA_028533065.1. Classification (NCBI taxonomy): domain Eukaryota; kingdom Metazoa; phylum Chordata; class Mammalia; order Chiroptera; family Phyllostomidae; genus Trachops; species Trachops cirrhosus. The sequence continues at coordinate 44,996,873 of CM052552.1, forward strand.
GACAGCATGGGATGTAACTGGAGAGCATTATGCTAAGGGAAAACTTCTTGAAGGAAGTAACATTTAAGGATGAATAGGACTTAGAAGCAGAAAGTGAAGGGTGCAAAAGAAGGAGTAGATGAATTGAGACCCTGGAACAGCATGCACTCTGTGGCTTCCAGAGAAGAAATGTTGTGACAGAACCATGGCTAGGGGCAGAATCAGGAAACGTTGCTGAAGATGGAGCTGGGGAAGAAAACTGGGTGAAGTCAAAAAGGGCTTTGTAGGCCATGTTGAGAATTTTAGACCTTATTCTAAAAGCAATGGGAGGTTACTGAAGGGATGTAGTTAGGAAAATAACAATCATGTCTATGGTTTAGAAAGATCACTCCAGACTGGTGGTGGGGAGAGCAGGTAGGACATTGTGCAACAGTCCAGGTGAAAGAGGATGCTACTCTGGACTAGTGTAGTAAATCAGATGGAGGAAAGTTCCTAGAGATATTTGGAAGGTTGAGACAGTAGTGTTTTTATTGACAAATGTAGGTGAGGATGAGAGAAAGATTATATTCGGGCCTCTGGATAGACAGCAGTGCCAACTGTTAAACTGAAGAATACAATTAACAGCGCAAGCTTGATGGTTAAGAATCCAGGACTTGGCAAACTTATTCTGTAAAGGACCAGATAGCAAATATTTTTGGCTTTGTGTGTCAAACTGACTCTGCAGTTCCTCAGCTCTTCCATTGTAGCATCCATGGATGACAAAAGGGCTAGATGTGACAAATGGGCATGTCCATGTTCAAACAAAACCTTACTTACACAAACAGGTAGTGGTATAGATTTGACCTGAGAGTCATACTTCCCCCCCCATACAACCACCACCAGGTTAAGACATAAGTTTCATATTGAATATGCAAGAAGCTGGAAGATATCCAAGTGAACATGTTGAATAGGCACTAGAGGTAGAAATAACCCCCCCATTTCTCTCTTTATATTGTTTCCCCAACATGTTCAAAAAAGATATGTGGTTACAAAATTTCAGAACCTGCCTTCATTGCGAAGTGGTTATCTTTCTGTGGCATAACAATTTGGAATTTGGAAAGGGACAAGAGAAAGAAAAGCTTGATTCTTAAGGAAACTCAGAATCTTATTTTATATTTTGACCTTTTTTACTATCTTTCTGTTTTTTATTCCATCCCATACTAGATGTTCCAATTATGTACATCATTTAGTAATAGTGCTAATAGTAGTTCTTCTGTTGATAAGAGAGTATTGTCTTACAACATGTATTATATGTCCATTTTTTGCAGAATGCTGAGACAGTCTCTGGGAATACCAAAATGAATACAATGGTATCTGAAGGTGCCCACACTCTGCTGAGGGAGGTTTCTTGAGTGATATGCCTTGAAAGATTGGTTGGGAATTCAACAAGCAAACTGCAATGCTGAATAGCAATGGGAAGGGAGAGAGTGGTGCCAATTTATACAGAAGAAACAACATGGAAAGGCATGGGAGTGTGAAGACTCATGGTATGTTCACAGGTCTGCTGAAACCCTAGCACAACTGGAAAGGCCTGGAATATTTCTCAGGGAGAAAGGTTTCTGGTATTGGATTTGCACTTGTTCTGCTTTGAGTTCCAGGGCACTTGCCTGCTAAGATAGGGGCTTTGTTAGTGGGTATGAGGGTCTGGAATTTAAGTGGGGAACTTAGTTGGTCCAGGGACTTGCTGCAATGAAGCCTGTCCACCTATATCTGGGAGGCTGAATCATGGCCCAAGTTTCTGGTTGAATGCTTGGAAGGAGGATCTTATAAAGTGTCCAAGAGGATTTTAAATGGGGGCTCAGGTCTCAGAGCTGTTTGTTGATTTCATCTGCACTTTCCAGTGGAAAAACACAACAATTCTGATAGGGTGGCTTGTGTAAACTGTTCCCAAGAAGTGGAGACAAGAGCTTATTGTAAACACAGACAAATAAAAAAGACTTTCTTACTGTAAATTTTATATATTTGTAGGAGGAGCCATCATTTGTAAAAAGGAGTTTCTTGTCTTCTCAAAACCATGTCATTGTTCTGTAGCTTGAATTTTTGCTGTGAAAACTGAAGAAAACATTGAGCAATGGAAGTCATTGCTGTATGCAGGAAAATTCTTTATCACGCTTCACATCTCTTCCCAAACTCAAAGGCACTGAGAGAACATGCCTCAAGAGGGAGCCCTTGAACCACTAAGTTTTGAAGCTAAGTCACTGAATTTGTAACCTTGCCAGGTAAAGGCAAAGTTGGAGTCACTGTTCAAGTCTGGGGGCAATTCTAATGAAAAAAGCAGAAGGTGGGGAAGAGCTGTATACCCCAGCCCTCAGAGCTTTCACAGTGCCAGACAGACCTTAGGGGCAGGCTTGTGTTTTGATTCTCAGACTTGGGCTCCATCAGCTTCTAGGGGTTAAGGGGTTAAATCAGTAGGATAAACCATTTTACTTGTATAAATAAATTCATATTTTCCTAACAGAATATGCATTTCCCTTTTTTAAAGCTCATCTTAAATGGTGGAAACACAACTTGAAAACTTGATAATCTTCTTGGAGACTTAAAAAACTCTCATTCTGAAATACAAAGGGAGCTCCATTCAGGAGGCTACTGCAATACCCACCCAAATGAATGAAATGTTCCTCTCAGTGAGGCAGTCTCCCCTAAAGTGGAAGGCAGCACAGTGTAGGGGGAAGGAGAAGAGCTAAGGCCTTGGCATCTGCTCTGTTTAGGATTGACTCTTTTCTCGGCCCCTTTCTAGCTATGTGACTGTAGGCCAGCTTCTTGACCCCATAACAGTTGCAGTCCATTGAGTGTTAGAGATTATGTATTAAAGTGTTTGGAGGAGGGAAGATGGCGGAGTGGTAGGAGGGAGCACATGCCACCTCCCTCTTCAAATGGCAGGAAAACCTAGCCATACTACAGAGGACATTTCAGCATACATGAAAATAGGAAATTAAAATTGTAGCGGACATGGAAAGACCAGATGGTAAGGAGACTACTGCAGGATAATAACAGCCCAGTGATCAGCGTGGGGAGCAGGGAGGTTGCAGCCCCAGCCCCAGAGCTCCGGGAGCTGCCGCAGGGCTCTTGGCGTGGGGGAGCTGGGTCATCCACTCCCTCCCTGGCCAAACAAGGACTGAGCAGCGCTGATTGGGGGACCTCCGAGCAGGTTTTGGGGAAGATCACGGCCCAGCCAGTGGAGCCAAACACACCCAGGCCTTGCGTGGGCGCCCCAACCCGGAGAGAGTTATTTTTGGGGTAAATGGTTTGGTGCCTACAGCCGTGAGCATACAAAAGTGCGGGCGTTCCGTGGGATCCCCGGTGCCCAGGCCGTGAATTCGGGGGAGGTTCGAGCCCCTCAGAATCCACAGAGTACACACACGTGAACCTGAAAGGGGCGTGCGCGAGTGCACCAGTGCTCCGTAGTGGGATCCAGAGGCAGTGATTGGGAGTTCAAAGATGGGTGCACAGGGCCCATCCTGGGGCATTGGGCCCACGCCTGGACCTGGGGACAGTGCTACAGAGGCTGACCCAGCTCTTAACAGGAAGGAGAAAAAAGCCACAGCATTCGCCCCTAAGTCTGCTGCAGCCAGCAAAACCAGGAAAACTGGTTTGGCCAGTTTGAAAACAACAAAGGGTTTTTTATTTTTCATTTTGTTTTTGTTTTTTTCTTTTTTCTTTTTTTGCTTGATTTTTTTTATTAAGTAACTTTTTTATTTTTTAATTCTTATTATTGTTATTTCATTCAATTCCTTATGTTTCTATTTCTTTCTCGTGTTGATCCTTCTCCCTTTCTTTCCAAATTTATCTCTTCATTCCATCTCCTGCTTATTTCATTCATTTTTTAAATTTTTTTTCAACCTGCAAGTAATAGCATATCTGTATTGTTATTTCATTTTCCTTACACTTTTTATTGAAATACTATTTTAGTACTCCTCTTCTTTTGGTATACTCTTCTTTGCTTTGCGAGTTATAATGTACCATTTAATAGGTTTCCCCTGTTATCTCATTCATAGTGTAT
>CM052552.1:45006910-45017005 GCA_028533065.1 Trachops cirrhosus
GAGTGTTTTAAGAACTGGCGTAGGAGTGTGAGATGGCTAATGATAATCACAAATGGTTTTGAGAAGCTGGAGGGGGAGCAGTAGTAATAGTGTGGAATAGAAACAAGTCATAGCAAGAGAGAAAATAGAATTTAAAACAAATATACGAAGAAGGAGGAAGGAGGTAGTACGGAGTAAGAGAAGACAAGAGCAATATGTGAGATTTGATAAAAACTGTATATAAAATCTGGTGCCATATTATGCCCAAACTTTAAAGATATGAAATGAATGTTAAACAGCTTTGTAGGAGAGAAGATAGTGTCTTGTTGCGCCTGTCTGTATATTCTCTGCTCTGCTGGGTTTAGTAAATCGGGGCCGAGGAGCTGTGTAACTTGTAGTGGCTGGTGAAGGGTCTTTTTCTCCTTTCCCCTGAGGAAATGCATGCAGCAAGAAACTCCTGAGCCTGACCTCACTGCAACTCTGCCAAGCCTATAATCCTGCAGGTGGGGGTTGGGTTTTCCTGGCTAACTGTAGTGAATCTCAGGCATTCAGCTTCTGCCTTCCAAACCCAAGCCTGTTGCTCTCTCACAGGAAGTTCAGCCCAAATTCTCCACTCTGCTCTGCCCTCAGTTTGTGAGCCAAATTGTTTTGGGTCCTCCCATTTCTTCAGTGTATTCTCTGCCTTTGAGTTTTTGGTTAGCAAAGCTGCTGTGTTCCTGCCCATGTGCACAGGCCTGTGCATCCAGGTCCCTGCCACACCTTGGGTATGTTTCAACTCCCCTTTTGAAAGAATTTCTCTATGGCCCCCATGCTGTAGCACAGGTCCCTGGGGGTCCTGTACCCCCTCTGCTCCTCCTCCCCCAAAATCACAGTTTCTCACGGTCAGGGCTAGCCACCTCCTTACAGAGTCTCTGCCAATTTTAGAAAAAGTTTCCTTCTGAATCTTTCATAGATGGTGTTGGGAAGATCCCCTCAGCTGTACTATAATGCAAGGCGGTGATGGTGTGCTGTCCCTGCTCCCTCCAGAGGTCTTCAGCCTTGGGCATGCCTGTTTCTGCCTTGCTGTTTCTGGAGCCTGCGCCTACCAGGTCTTCTCTCACCACCCTGGTAGCTTGCAGGTCCTAAGCTGATATACAGTCACCTTGACTCAGTGCAGCCAGCAGTGCTGGGCTGGGAGCAGTGGTGGTCTGCCTGCAAAGCCCAGGTTACTGGCTCCCAGTCCACCTAGAAAGCCCATCAGCCTCTGGGCTCCCTGCAGGCAGGCTGGTTCCTGGTTACTCCTGTGCACTCTCCATGCTCTCCTCTGCATATGCTCTCACTCACAAACAATTTTACTCATTCTCCACTCTGCAGTCTGACTACAAATCTGGTCCATATCTGAGAGCATATGAACAGAGCTGCCTGACACTATACCTCCATCTTGGATCTACCCATGTTTGGATATTTAAGAGAGCTTTAAGATTCAGTATACTTTGAATTTAATTTATTATATTTATAGCAATTAATGAAGTTCTGGGAAGATTTTATTTGTTAGTAAGATATTTAAGGGGTTTAAAAAGTAAATTGAAAGTTTTAATTTATAAAGGTACTTAATTAAATAGGACCAATCATCAGTCAATAGGGTCTGGATAAGTGATCATTAAACTTTACTAGACTTATAAATAAAATAATGAGATTTGTAGGTTGAATTTAAAAGCTAAAGGAAAAACTGGGTTTGCAGTTTGGAACAAATAAATCAACCATTTATATTAAACCTACTCATTTAATACAAATTATTTTATGCAAACAAAACAAAATATCATATTATAGGTTAAAAACAAAAACAAATGAACAAATCTGCCTCCATGCCACATGGAAGATAGCTTCTAATATGCTCTGTGATGAGAAACCAGTTAATCAGGATTTTGAGAGTGCTGTTTAGAATAATAATAATAGGTTCTGGTCAGTGTCAGAGGAGATTCTCAACAAGGAAATATTAACTTTAGTGCACATAAAACATATGGTGTATTTAGACCAGAATGATCATCAGGGATGTTTGTTAAAAAATCAGATCATCTTCCAGTCAAGATGGAGGCATAGGTAAATATGACTTGCCTCCTCCTACAACCACATAAAAATTACAACTAAACTATAGAACAATAATCACTCAGAACCATCAGAAGTTGACTTGAATGGAAATCTGACAACTATGGAATTAAAGAAATTGCATCCATTAGACTGGTAGGAAGGGTGAAGACACAGAGACAAGAAGATGCAGAACAGGCTGGTCCCTCACCCACATGTGGTAGATAAAAATTTGGGAGGGATATCTCAGGAGTGAGGGGTCCCAGCCCCACATCTGGCTTACCAGCCTAGAGTTACAATGCCATGAAGATAAGTCCCCATAAGTTCTGGAGGTTAAAAGTCAGTGGAGATTGAGTCGGTAGAAGAAACTGCTGAATTCCCCAGCAGTTCTTCCTAAGGAACCCACACAGAGACTTACTCTGACTCATTCTCTCTAGGCTCCAGCAACAGGGCAGCAGCTTGAAAAGCATGAGTGGCATATGGGGAGGAACTGAAGTGTCTGGCACCAGGGCAAGAGCTGGGGGACAGCTTTCTCCCAGATAGAATGGTGGGCAGAAGACACTATTCCTTTTTTGAATCCTTGCTCCACAGAGCCACAGAGCTGGCAGGCGAGTGCTATATCTGATACTCCATTACACTGGCTAACAATGTTTCCCCCACCATGATGATTCCCTGAGGCTCAGCCCAACCCAATATATGGATGCACCCAAGCTATTAACCATGGCTTTTCCATATAAATGGCTTGTCTTGGTGCATGCTTTATATCTTCCTATCCTCTCAAACAAGCAACAACCAGCTTCAGTGAGCCACCAAGCCCCATACCTCTTGCTAAATAGCCCCAAGCCTGGCACTAGCAGCAGCCAGCCTTGGTTCACAATTTAGCTTCACCTGGGAACCTCCAAGCCCAGCCCAAGGAGCAGCCATCTGCAGATTGCTTTATAGCTCCTGTTCAGTGGCCCCAGTCAGAACACAGTTGGTGTTTGGCCTTGGCCTGCACCACCTGGGAAACCCCAGAGCCCGTGAACCTAGTGGATAGCTACAGACCATGTCAGAACATCACCACCCTGTCCCTGCACAGCTGACCATTCATGGAGGGTGGAGGTTGGTGATCAGAAAGCCAGTCCTTGCAGCTGGTTGGCCTGGATAAATCCCTCCCATTGACCTGACAACAGCAACTAAGGCTCAACTACAAGAAGAGGGTGTACTCACCCCACACAAAGGGCATACCTTGAGTACCCAGCTTGGGTGATAGGGAAGGCTGTGCCACTTAGTCCCACAGGTACCTAATACATTAGGCCATGCTACCAAACAGCTCTACTTAATACATAGAAACAAACATAGGGAGGTTGTCAAAATTAGAAAACAAAGAAACAAGGCCTAAATGAAAGAACAGATCATAACTCCAGAAAAAGAATTAAACAAAATGGAGATAAGCAATCTGTGAAATGCAGAGTTCAAAACACTGGTTATAAGGATGCTTAAGGAACTTAGTGAGGACCTCAGCAGCATAAAAAAGATCCAGTCAGAAATGAAAGATGAACTAATTGAAATGAACAATTTACAGGGAAACAACAGTAGAGAAGATGAAGCCAAGAATCAAATCAATAATCTGGAACATGAAGCAAAAAACAACCATGCAGAACAATAAAAAGAAAAAAAGAATAAAAAAAATGAGGATAGTATAAGCAGCCTCTGGGACAACTTTAAAAGGTCCAACAGTCAAATCATAAGGGTGCCAGAAGGAGAAGAGGAAGAGGAACAAATTAGAAATCCTTTTGAAATAAAATAGTGAAAGAAAACTTCCCTAATTTGATGAAGGAAATAGACATGCAAGTCCAGGAAGCACAGAGGGTCCCAAACAAGATGGATGCAAAGAGGCCCACTCTAAGACACATCATAATTAAAATGCCAAAGGTTAAAGATAAAGAGAAAATCTTAAAAGCAGCAAGAGAAAAGAAGTTAGTTACCTACAGGAGGGTTGCCATAAGGCTGTCAGCTGATTTCTCAAGGGAAATTTTGCAGTCTAGAAGGGATTGACAAGAAATATTCAAAGTAATGAAAAGCAGGGACCTTTTAATAATAATAATAATAATAATAATAATAATAAAAAAGAAGAAGGAGGAGGAGGAGGAGAAGAAGAAAGAAGAAGGAAGAAGGAAGAAGGATGAAGAAGAAAAAACGCAGGGACCTACAGCCAAGATTGTTTTACCCAGCAAAGCTATCATTTAGAATCAAAGAGCAGATAAAGAGTTTTCCAAACAAGAAAAAACTAAAGGAGTTCATCATCACCAAACAAATATTGTATGAAATATTAAAGGGACTTATTTAAGAAAAGGAAGAAGATGGAAACTATGAAATACAAAATGGCAATAAATACATATCTATCAACAATTGAATCTAAAAAACAAAGCAAACAAGAACAGAGATAGAATCATGGATACGGAGAGCATTTTGATGGTTGCCAGGTGGGAGGGGTATTTGCAGGAATGTGTGAAGAGGTAAAGGGATTAAGAAATACGAATTTTTGGTTGCAGAATAGCCATGCAGATGTAAAGTACAGTATAGGAAATGGAGTAGCCAAAGAACTTACATGCATGAAACATGGACATCACAAAGATGTAGGGATTGTCTGAGGGAATGAGGGGTGCTGAATTGAGGAGGGTAAAGGGGAAAACTTGGGACAACTGTAATAACATAATCAATAAAATTTAATTAAATTAATGATTAAAAAATCAGATCATGAATAAAAGTCTGTTCATGGTCTTCTCTACTGTAGTTCTGATTCCTTGGATCTGAGATAGGATTTTTCAGATCCAGAGTGCTTAATGTAGTGTTTCTCAAAGGGTAGTCCATGGACCAACAGCATCAACTTGACTTATATATTTCTTCACAGGCAACAAAACCAAAAATCAGTTAGTGGGACTATATCATACTAAAAATCTTTTGTATAGGTAAGGAAAAAAAATCCAAAAGAGAAAAAAGGCAACCCACAAAAAGGGAGAAAATATTTGCAAATCATCTCTTTGATATGGTGTTAATCGCTGAGATATATAAGAAACTTGTTCAACTTAATAGTAAAAAAAAAAAAACACTAATACCCTGCTTAAAAATGAGCTAAGGGTCCTGGCTGGTGTGCCTCAGTGGACTGAGTGCTGACCTTCAAACCAAAAGGTTGCAGGTTCAATTCCAAATTGGGGCATATGCCTGGGTTGCAGGCCAGGTCCCCAGTAGGGGGTGCACGAGAGGCAACCACACATTAATGGTTCTCTCCCTCTCTTTCTGCCTCCCTTCTTTTCTGTCTAAAAATAAATAAAAATTAAATCTTGAAAAAAATTTAGCTAAGGACTGAAAGACACATTTCTCCAAAGAAAACATACAAATGGCCAACAGGTATATGAAAAGATGCTCAACATCACCAATTATCAAGGAAACAAAAATCAAAACCACAAAGAGATATCACCTCATACCTGTCAATTATGACTATTATTCAAAAACAACAGATAACAAGTGTTATTACCACCCCTTGTTCATTGCAGCACCATTCACAATAGCCAAGAGGTGGAAACAACCTAAATGTCCATTGGCAGGTGATTAGATAAAGATAATGTGTTGTGGAAGCACAAAAGAAAGAGAGAGAAAAAAACTGTTATGGACATGGACAACAGTGTGGTGATAGCCAGGGCAAGAGGAGGTGGGGAGACGTGGAGAATCGGGTAGGGGGGTAAATGGTGGTGAACACACAAGGTAGGACACACATGGGGAAGGAGACTTGACAAGTGGTGGTGAACACACAGGATAGTGCACAGATAATGTGTTGTGGAATTTTGCTCCTGAAACCTGTATATTTTGTTGGCCACTATCACCTCAATATATTCAATAAAAAGGAAAAATTGTGGTATGTATATACAATGGAATACTACTCAGTTTTTTTTAAAAGGAAATTCAGGGGACAGAAGATGGCAACAAAGTAGGTGGGAGCCAAACCCACTTGCTTGTGCACCCAACTGGGACACTTAGCTGATCTCCAGAAAACAAAGCGAACAGCCAACAGAATCTTAGTTGATATGAAGTTTGGAAGCCAAAGTATGCAGAGGGCACTTCAAAAGGGGCAGTAAGGAGATTTTGTAGGTGGACAGGGAAAGTCCCTGGGTGTGGTGCCAGAAACCATGGCTGCTGGGGGGACAATCTTAAAGGACAGCAGGGTCAGTGATAGCAGTTTAGTGGCTCCCTCCCCTCCCAGGGCAAAGAAACCACTGACCTGTGCTGGGAGCCACTTGAATGCACAAAGTCCCTGGGGAAAAACAGGTTACACACATGCACCTAGCTGGCAGTGCACTTAAGCTGGGGCAGTAGTCACTGGGTGGCACAGTGCCAGAGAGTGGGGGGGCAGATTCTGGCAGCACCTGGAGCTAGGAGAAGAGGTGGTCCGTGACTGGCCATGACTGAGATAGACACTTGACTTGCCAGAGAGTTGGAGTGTGTGGAAAGCCTGGCAGTGGCTCAGAGCAGCAGCAGTGCCCCTAGAGACGTTTTTCAAAAGGGGAACTGAGGCATGCTGGGTAGGGTCCATGAGTGTGCAGCTGTCTGTCCAACAAGGAGGATTGTGGGTGTGATTTGCTCCCACTCAGTGCACCCCATGGATTTACTGAAGTGGTGCAAAGTTAGGTGGTTTCTCAGTGACAGCCCAAGGCAATGGTGCAAAGTAAAGACTGTGGGCCACAGAGTTCTCTGAGGGAAGTGGCCTGGAAACTGTACCTGTGATTATTGTAGAACAGACTGAGCCCCCTTCCTTGGCAGAACCACCAGAAAGGGAAAATCGAGCCCAATCCCCCACTCCCTGCAGAAGCCTGGAAGTTCTACAAAACTAGCTGGGCAGGCTTAACAACCAGCTGGGAGTGTACCCCCCCCCCCCCGCTACGAGTAAGACATCAAGGCTAAGGTTTAAATGGGCCCGTTTTGAACTCCCCACAGGGAGAAATAGTACACTGGGTCTTAGGACCCTATTTCACTGAGGCCATCAAAACAGGAAGTTAACAATGGGTACAAAAATGTTGAATTCAGAGTGCTGCTCAGACTTGATTTGCCCACAGAGCTGCAGACTACACCAAGCAGGAGAGAGGTGACACTCTTACACAGATTGCCCCTTGCACCCTGTGAAGCAGATGGCTATTTAAACAGAAACTATATATTATTGGGAATAAACTGGGACAGACTAAGATGGGAACTGTAGGGGCAGGGAGGAGAAACCCACAATTTTCCCAGAAAACTGAACAGTGCCTCCTAGGGGAGACACAGAGACCTCACCTTCTCAATCACAACAGAAGCTACCTCTAGAGGCAGAGGAAGGAGATACCGCACTGTTGCTAGAAGATGGATGGCCCACCCAAGACCTGGAGCTGAGAGAAAGCCAGAGATAGATCCAGAAAGAAGCCAGAAGGTGAACACCAACAGCTGAGACAAATTTCACCTAGCTCTTCATCAGAACTTGCATGTTTTTTTATTTCTCTTTCTTCTTTTCTATTTTTAGGTTTTTTTGTTTGTTTTTTTAAGTTTGTTTTTGTTTTTAGTTTTTGTTTGTTTTTTTCTCCCTTTCATATAGCATTTTAATTTTTCTTCTTTCAATTCATTTGTTTCCAAATAACTCACTACTTTTAGTCTTTTATTTTCTAATCTTTTTATTCAGATTATATATATTTTTCACATTATTATTATTCCAAATTCCTCAGAGCACCCTTCCCTGGTCTTAATCCATTTTGCCATCTTCCTAACCTTTCTTACTGTTGTAAACTATTTTCTTTCACACTACACATGTTCCTATCCCTTACTCTCACTATTTCTCCTCTATCTAACCTCAGACAAGTGCTCTTCTTTCTTAAGTCAGCTCACATTCTTTTCCTCCTCTTATAAGAGTCTTATTTCCTTTACACTTTTATAAACAGTGTCTAGTTAGGTGAAATATCACAGTTATTGCTGTACTTCTCCAAATGAACTCCTATTTGTTCACTATTTGTTTGTACTTTAAATCTCATAGGATACTCTCCCCCTGCCTTATTCTATTTTTCTTTCCTTTTGCCCTTAATCAGTCGAGTGAGAAATTTTAGTTCAATGTTTTTCCCTTCTCTTGGCCTGGGTTTTACTCCTTACTCTTATTAGTTTGTTTCTCCCACCCTCTCAAAATCATTTTTTTTTTTTACTGTAGACATCTCATATTCACTTTTCTCTTTTGCACAGTATTCTTATTCCCATTCTACCTTTATTAAACTTCATTCAGCTGTCATTGCTATAGACCGTGCTGTGGTTTTTCTGCAATTTTACTCCCATTGGTCCAATACCTTTTTAATTTTACTTCTAACCTCATAGTATACTATTCTATTTTCTTAACCCATTTTTGACATCGCCTTTCCATATTTTACTTACATTTTGAATTTTGTTATCCCTCTTTCTTCACCTAGGCTTTATCCCTACTTTTATCAATTCTCTTCACTCTTACTACTCAATAATATTTTTACTTCTTTTAGTCATCTCATATTCCCTTTGTCATATCTTATAATATCTGTAATCTCTCTTTACTTTATTAATCTTTGCTCAATTGCATTTGAGATTGCTGATGTGGTGGGGGTTTCTTTTTACTGATGTAGGTTTCATTGTCTGGTAATACTGCTTTGTTAACCAACAACTGTACAACAGCATACAAGACAATGTGGGAGCTGTGACTACCAGTAAGCCTGCTGGAGGTGAGAACCCACAAACAAAGAAGCCACCAACAAGTGAAACCCAAATACAACAAGAGAGCACACAAAAGAGAGAAATGGCAATCCTAGAGCATACAGACAAGCAGTTCAAAGAGACTGTACTGCTGAGTCCCACAGAATTCCTACCATAGAAGTCAATCCCAAGAAGACAGAAAGACAAAGTAGAGCATCCTGAGACAGAGAGACAAAGAAAAAATAACCAAAATGGGGAGACAGAGAAAGAACCCTCAATCGAAAGGAATGGAAGAATCCCCAGTAAAAGAGCTAAATGAAATTGAGACAAGCAATCTATCAGACATAGAATTAAAAAAAAATGATTGTAAAGATGCTTAAGGAACTCTGTATGAACTACAAGGGACTTAGTCAAAACTACAACAGCAGGAAAAAGGAAATAGAAATTATAAACAAGAACCACGAAGAAATGAAGAATACAATATGTGAAATAAAAAATACACTAGAAGGAATTAAAAACAGGCTGAATGAAGAAGAGGACAGAATCAACGAGCTGGAAGACAAGGTAGAAAGAAATACCCAGGTAGAGAAACTGCATTTAAAAAGACTCAAAGAGTATGAGGATAGTTTAAGGGAACTTCAAGACAACATGAAATATAACAATGCTAGTATCACAGGAATACCAGAAGAAAGAAAAGGAGCTAGGGATAGAAAACCTGTTTGAAGGAATAATGACAGAAAACTTCCCTAACCTGGAGAAGATAAAGCCATGCAAGTTCAGGAAGCACAGAGGGTCCCAATCAAGATGAACCCAAAGAGGCCGACTTCAAGGCACATCATAATCAAAATGCTGAAGTTTAAAGACAAGGGAGGATCTTAAAAACAGCAAAGGAGAAACAGACAGCAACATACAAGGGAGCTCCAATGAGGCTAGCAATTGATCTTTCAACAGAAACACTACCAGCGAGAAGGAAACAGCAAGAAATATTCCAAATAATGAAAACTAAAGACTGGCAACCAAGACTGCTCTACCCAGCAGGCCATCATTTTATATTGAAGGTGAAATAAGGAGTTCCCAGGACAAAAGAAGGCTAAAAGAATAGACCTACACCAAACCATCATTGCAAGACATGCTAAAGGGACTGCTTTAAGAAGATGAAGGAATAGAGTGAGAAAGAGAGGAACATAGGTAGAAAGGGAAAATATACCAATGAATAAGTACCTATCAATACTAACCTTAAATGCAGATGGATTAAATGCTCTAATCAAAAGACAGGGTAGCTGAATGGATAGGAAAACATGACCTGCACATATGCTGTCTACAAGAGACCCACCTCAGGAAAAAAGA
>CM052552.1:45022891-45033702 GCA_028533065.1 Trachops cirrhosus
GAGGCATAGGTAGACACATTGTGCCTCCTCGCACAACCAAAATAAGGACATCAAAAATTTAGAAACAAAAAACAACCAGTACTGACAGAAAATTGAACTGTATGGAAGTCTGACAACCAAGGAGTTAAAGAAGAAACATTCACCCAGACCGGTAGGAGGGGTGGAGTCGGGTGGCTGGGTGAAGAGGACTTGTGGCAAAGCAACAGCTGGTGGACCCTGGGCACGCAGGGGGCAGCGGGCGGACCCAGCAAGGGGGTGGATTGTGGAGGGGGGGCAGCACACAAGGCGGCTGGAAGAGCAGGCAGTCCCACATTCACACGCAGATAAACCAGGCAAAACTGGGGAGCAAGACAGATTGCGCAACCCAGGGCTCAAGTGCAGGGAAATAAAGCCTCAAGACACCAATTGAAAACACCTGTGGGGGTTGAAGTTCCGGGAGAGACTCCCAGCCTCACTGGAGAGTTCTTTGGAGAGACCCACAGGGTCCTAGAATGTACAAAACCCCACCCACCCAGGAATCGGCTCCAGAAGGGCCCAGTTTGCTTGGGGGAAGTGGGAGAAGTTACTGAAATCTGGCAGAGAGTGGAGCAAGCACCATTATTCCCTCTCGAACCCCTCCCCCACATATGCGTCACAACCCAGCAATGTGGGTTACCCCACCCTGGTGAACACCTAAGGCTCTGCCCCTCACTACATAACAAGTGCATCAAGACAAAAAAAAATGGCCCAAACAAAAGAACAGATCAAAGCTCCAGAAATAATACAACTAAGCAATGAAGAGATAGCCAACCTATCAGATGCACAGTTCAAAGCACTGGTGATCAGGATGCTCACAGAATTGATTGAATTTAGTCACAAATTAGATGAACAAATGAAGGCTATGCTAAGTGAAATAAAGGAAAATGTACAGGGAACCAACAGTGACAGGAAGGAAACTGGGACTCAAATCAACAGTGTGGACCAGAAGGGAGAAAGAAACATTCAACCAGAACAGAATGAAGAAACAAGAATTGAAAAAAAATTAGGAGAGGCTTAGGAACCTCCAGGACATCTTTAAACATTCCAACATCCAATTCATAGGGGTACCAGAAGGCGAAGAGGAAGAGCAACAAGTGGAAAAGTTATTTGAACAAATAATAAAGGAGAACTTCCCCAATCTGGCAAAGGAAATAGACTTCCAGGAAGTCCAGGAAGCTCAGAGAGTCCCAAAGAAGTTGGACCCAAGGAGGAACACACCAAGGCACATCATAATTACATTAGCCAAGGTAAAAATGAAGAAGAGAATCCTAAAAGCAGCAAGAGATAAGGAGACAGTTACCTACAAAGTAGTTCCCATCAGACTATCAGCTGATTTCTCAAAAGAGACCTTATAGGCAAGAGATGCTGGAAAGAGGTATTCCAGGTCATGAAAGACAAGGACCTACATCCCAGATTGCTCTATCCAGCAAAGCTTTCATTTAGAATGGAAGGGCAGATCAAGTGCTTCTCAGATGAGGTCAAGTTAAAGAAGTTCATCACCACCAAGCCCTTATTTTATGAAATGTTAAAGGGACTTACTAAGAAAAAGAAGATCAAAAACATTTATAGTAAAAGACAGCAAACTCACAATTATTAACAACCACACCTAAAACAAAAACAAGCTAAGCAAACTACTAGAACAGGAACAGAACCGCAGAAATGGAGATCACATGGAGGGTTAGCAACAGGGGAGTGGGAGGAGGTGAGAGGGGGAAAAGGTACAGAGAATAAGTAGCATAGATGGTAGGTAGAAAATGAACAGGGAAATGTAGAAGCTAAAGGACTTATAAGTATGACACATGGACATGAACTAAAGGGGGGAATGAGGGTGGGAGAGGATGTGCAGGGTGAAGGGGGAAAATGGGACAACTGTAATAGCATAATCAATAAACTATATTAAAAAAAGAAAATAAAATTAGCATGTAAAAAAAGAAAGTCCTATTCTACAGCAAACCATGATTATTATGGTTTAGTGCTTATATGTCAACATTGTGATCTCTATTCTCACAGCATTTGTTACATGGGTGCTTATTTGCTAACCTTGTACTTGGATTCAAGATGCTTTACAAATATTAACACCCTAATATCTGATAAGTGTAAAATCAGTGATAAAGTAAAAAGTGATAGTAAAAGGACTTGTAAGATTACTAGAATGCTAAAATAGGGATTATATATAGAAAAGAAATATGAAACTTCTTGTCTGGACCAGATGGTGTACTTATCTCTCTCGTCATCCCTGCTACATACAACTATGAACCCTGACAATAACTCAAGACAAAACAAAAACTCAGGAAGGTGAAAGATAGACCACAGAACTAGAGGAACACCATAGTGGCAGGGCATCTTATGAAAAACCACCCAAAAGAAGAAGGCCAAGAAAGCCATCCAGACCTGGCATTTTCCAACCCCAATCTTTTAAGAGAAAGTGCAGCCCAGATAAGGCTCATTCCTCTCTGGGATGTGACAGGAGTTCCACTGACATTATTATGTATGCCTAGCAGAACCAGCAAGGTGAATCAATTGGAAGCTCCACTGACAAGAAGTGACCAGGGTGAGCACTCCCCATCCTTATCTTGTCTGAGACTCACCTTCCCCACTCAGAGATACCACATAGCTACAGGGATACAGGGATCACAACAAAAGAGCCAGCTGGGGAAGCATTCTCCTTCACCATTTGGCTAGAAACTCTCTTTTCCCATTCAGAGACACTGTGTGTGTGTTGGGGGTGTGGTTGTTTGCGGAAATTGGCAAATAGAATCATTGCACAATAAGTGTATGTGGCCTGGCTGGGAGAGACTGCTGCAAGATGCACCCAGCCCAAAAGGCCCATTTGTTGCTTCAGGCCTAAGAATTTCCCTATCCCCACTCAGAAACACTCAGAGGAATACCCACAATAAGCATCCAGCTAGGGAGGCACTCACCATCTTCCCACAAACAGAAGGACCCTGCTCTAACAAGCACCAACAAACACTATTCATCCCTAAAACAGGGAACCTCCCTTCCCCCATCTTCAGGCGTCCCATCCAGAGTAACTTTCTTCATCTCCCTCAAACAACACTAGCAAGGATCACTGGAAGCCACAATAGCATGTGAGATAAACCAAATGGACAAAAATAGCACCACGAAGTCTCTGAAAATTATGTTGCCTTAGGAACCACAGCTCAAAAAGTAGGCCAGGACCTATGTTCTAAGTCTAAAAAAAAAGTACCTCTCTGCTAAAATTGAAAAGTCAAATGGGATCCATAGTATTCTTCTGTAATAACCCAAAAGTCCAAGATAGAATTGGAAATCACTCAGGTTTTACACAGTGAAAAGACCTCAGTTTCAGGCTAAACTCTCAAGAGCAGTTTCTAATTGGGTATGGAATTGCTAGAGCTCTGGAGAAGATGTTGGTGCTAAACTGTTCTAGCAAATTACTGACCCTGGAAAAAAATCCTGAAGAGTCACTTTCCTGAATCACTCAAGGTGTATGGAGCAGTGATGAACAAAAACTGTGGGAATCCCTTTCAAAAGGAAGTGGTATTGGATTCCTGGCCAGACTTCAAAACTGTTATCACTTGGTGGTAGAAAGAGGCTGAATTATGCTGTGTTCTACAAGGATATCAGAACTTACCTATGGCTGATGGAAGAATGCGATGTTATCAACTGGGACCAAGTTTTTCAAATACAAGGGCTGCAGAGTGAGTTATGTGATGTTTCCAAAGCCGTTGCCAACTCAAAGCAGCTGGATGTGAAGCTCACCTCCTTCAAGGCGGTTTGTTTTTCTCCTGTTTCAACTCTGCCAGACGCTAGTCTTCTAACGAGTTCTCCCCTCCCCCACAACTAACCTACCTGAGTGTTGCTGATGCTGACCTACTCATCTGGATGTGGTTGCTGGGTGGCAATGAACAGTGTCTCCGGTACATAGCCAACCTCATCTCCTGCTTCCCAGTGTGTGTGTCCGTGATGATGAGGGAAACCCAGTTTCTTGGTCTATCAGACCAGTTTTCCACCATGTGCCACGGCTATACCCTGCCAGAGCATCGCAGAAAAAGCTACAGCCAGCTAGTGACCCTCACACTGGCCCAGAAGCTGAAAAGCTGGGGATTTACCTCTCAGGGCAATGTCCTCAATGACAACACAGCCTCCATCGGTTCTTGCCTTGTCATTTCCATTGGCTCATTCTCACCCCTGTGGCTTTCTCTGTCCAAGTTCACCTGTAGCCCAGTGAAATGCTAGGAGTTTTCTTCCTTTCCCTGAAGATACACATACTCCTTAACTGCCAAAAAAGAGAACATTAGAACTGGGATTAGGAGCCCTGGGTGGTATAGCTCAGTGAATTAAGTGTAAGCTGTAAACCTAAGGGTTGCTGGTTGAATCCCTAGTCAGGGCACGCGCCTGGCTTGCAGGCCAGGTCCCCAGTGTGGGGCCTGCAAGAGGCAAACACACATTGATATTGCTCTCCCTCCTTTTCTCCTTCCCTTCCCCTCTCTCTGAAAATGAATAAATAAAATCTAAAAAAATACAAACAAACCTGGGATCAGGAGAATCTTAGTTGTTGAAAAGGCCAGGAAAAAACATATAGGATCAGCCTGAGAGGCCTTACCTCTCTCTGTCTCAGGTTTCTGCAGTAAATAACTATGGGGGCAGGGGTCACTGTGGCTGTAATAGAGGGAATTAGTCTCCTTAGGGATCCATTGCAGAACAAAGGTTCTGAAGTCAGCAGTTCTCAGCATAGTGGCAGACATGACAGCATGAGAACGAACCACAGGAGCATGTGGCTACAGCTTCAATACTGCTGCCTGGCCTTCTGTTCTGTATTCTCACAACCACACCAGTTCCCTGCTACCATCAGTAGCACCCACTTGTGCTCATGCTGCTGTCTCCCAAGCTCAGCTCCTATGGCTTCTGACCCAACTTCTCTCCAGACATTCCTGTCTTCAATTATTGGCTCTTCACTTCCACCAATGACTCTAGCCTATAGTCCTTCCCTGGAAATATTCAAATGCAATGATTCTCACCTTTTTGTCCATTTCAGAATCACCAGCAGGACCAGTTGAAACACAGATGGCTGAGTCTCTCCCCCACGGTCTTTCACTCAGTAAGTCTGGGGTAGGGCCTGAGAATTTGCATTTCTAACAAATTCCCACTGCCTAGTTGCCTTGGATGGAGGAATGAAGATAGGGAAGCTTTAAATGCTAGAAATAATGTCAGCAAAGGACTGGACCTTACCTACCACCTACTCCAGCCTACTTGTCTATAATTGGCTTTCTCATAGGAAACTAAGATGCATATACAGATGTGAATGTGAATATACAGAGGATGATGTAAACACACATATGCACACATATATAAGTAATTTTCTTTCATATTTGTACATGTATATAAACTCAGAATTTTGATAAGGTAATAAACTTTAATTCTTACATTACATATGAAGAATTTGAGGACCAAGGAAAATAAATTACTTCAAGATTACATAGATAAAAAAAGATTACATAGATAATCAGTGCTGGAGGCTGAGCAAGAATTTTGTCATTTTGATTTCAATGTTTTGTTTTTACTAAATCATATATTTATTTTGTAAAGGAAATTTAAATGCTTAAATAATTAAATCAATACATTCATTAAAAAAGAAATGGAAATCACTGTACATCAAGAACCAGAAAAATAAAAACTTGAATAAGAATAAATATAAATAAATAAATAAATAAATAAATAAATAAGGAAGTAAGAAGTGTGCAGGCCATGGTGCTGTTTTTAACTTTTATCCGTGAAGTTTTTAGAAGGTTAACATTGGAAATACAACCTCTTTAGTAGATAGCTTTGGGCTTAATTTCTTGCTCTGCCACTTACCACCTATGTGATCATATTCAATGTTATTTAACATTTTCAGTCTTGTTTCTTCAACTGTAAACTGATGATGTATAATATTACCTGTGCTATTTTCAGATGAATCAGATGTTGAAATTATCTGATGAGTGTTTTAAAGCAATCATCATACAAATGATTCAACAAGTAAATACAAATTATATTGAAACAAATAATTAATAATTCAAAGTTTCAGTGAAAAAAGAGAAATTATAAAAAAGCTAAATGGAAATTAAGAACTGAAAATTATAATAAGAGAAATAAGAACTCATTGAATGGGCTCAATAGGAGAGTAGAGGTGACAGAAGATAAATCAGTGAACTTGACGACAGATCAACAGAATTTACTCAAATATTTTCAAACTACATATCTGACAAAGGTCTTGTATCTAGAATAAAGAACTCTCAAAATTCAATAATAGAAAAAACAATCAATCCAATTAGAAAGTGGGCAAAACATATTAACAGGCATTTCACCTAAGAGGATATACAGATGCCAAGGAAAAAAATGTCATAGGGAAATGAAAATTAAAACTACAATTAGATATCACTAAACTATCAGAAGAGCTAAACTGAAAAAATATTGATAACATCAAAATGCTAACAGAGCCCTGGCTGGCATAGCTCAGTGGATTGAGCACGGGCTGCGAACCAAAGCATTGCAGGTTCAATCCCCAGTCAGGGCACATGCCTGGGTTGCGGGCCAGGTCCCCAGTGGGGACCACATGAGAGGCAACCACACATTGATGTTTCTCTCTCTCTCCTTCTCCCTCCCTTCCCCTCTCTAAAAATAAATAAATAAAATCTTTAAAAAAATGCTAACAGAGATGTGGAGAAACTGAATCACTCATACATTGCTAGAAGGAATGTAAAATAGTACAGCCACTCTGGAAAACAATTTGGCAATCTCTTAAATAAATTAAACATAAAATCACTTTATGACTCAACAATCACACTCATAACATAAAAGCTTAAATTCACACAAAACCCCCAGTGTGCACAAATGTAATAGTCCACAATACAAAAATAACCAAAATGCCCTTCAACAGTTAAATGGTTAAACAAATATTGACATATTCATATCATTGCATACTACTCAATAATAAAAAAGAATAGACTATTGATACATGACAACTTTGATGAATCTGTAGAGAATTATGTTAAGTGGGAAGAACCCATCCTAAATGGATACATACCATATTATTCCAGTTATAAAACACTTTGAAAAGAAAAGATTTTAGAAATAGCTAACAAATTAGTGGTTGCCAAGGGTCAGGTAAAGGGAAGTAGGGAGGTGTACATAGCCATAAAAGGTTAACAGGAGGGACCTTTGTTGTGATGAAACTGTTCTGTTTCTGTATTGTCTCAATGTCAGTATCCTGGCTGTGATATTATACTGTAGTTTTTCAAGATGCTACTATTGGGGGAAACTGGGTAAAGGGTACACAGATTATCTGTATTATTTTATACAACTGCATGTAAATCTACAATTATGTCAAAATAAAAAAAAAGATGCAAGATGTTAACCATTGTACATGCAAATTGAATGAACATTTCTCCAAAGACAAACAGCTAATATTGTGACATAGAATGAAAATTGTTTTGCTTGTGCAGCAGACAGTAAACTACAAAAGAGGAGGGAACAAAATTGATGAACTATAGGAAGGTTTGCTCACAGAGTTGACCCTCATCACCATGGGCATGTTATCGTGTCAACGATAGTTAAAGCCAGTGTTCAATTTCAGAACTTGTAGACTTAACCTGATAGAACATTTGGCTCCAGGTTTAAGTGGTTCCACAGAATCAGGGTCTGTTCCAATCTGCACAATATCAAAGGTACTGGTGGGGATGGTGTGAAGGTGGACATGTGGGTGTTAATGATCTCTATGATGTATCTCTTGTGGAGCCCACCAAGAATGAGGTTATCAACTTTAGTGGGTGTGTTGTTCCATATTGATGGAACTTGGGGAATAGCTTCCTGAGAGAATACGTTCCAGCAGATCAAAAAAATGGGACCAAGTTTAAGAATTGGAAGTACTACCTTATAGCCTCATCTGGTAGAAATGTTTCCAGGAACTTGAAACATAAACTTATGTGGTTTACTCACTTGGAACTAACACGCAATTGACCATGAGAACAATCTTCCAGGTCCTTGCTCGATCATAAGGAGAGCAGTTTCTCCACTTCATAGATTTAGAGACATGATCTCCTACAAGGTTTACTTCTAAATTGAAGTAAACCTGTTCCTAACACACACAAATGGTTACTATGTGTGAGGTAATGAATATGTTATTAGCTTGATTGTGGTAATTATTTCACAATGTTTATGTATATCTAAACATTACACTGAATATCATACATATAAACAATTTTTATTTGTCATTCATACTTCTTTAAAGGTAGGGAAAATTTTAAAGAAATAAAATATAATCATAGTCAATTAAAAAAATAAAAATAAATAAATTGAAGCAAACCACTAACTCAATATTTGCAGTCCTCAAATTCTCCAACTTTAGTTTAGCAGTCGAGGGAGTCAGTTAGCTCTGGAGAGAGAAAGTGAGAACCATTCTGTGGAGGTTAGCCCCAAATGACAATAGAGTTTTCCCGGAAGAGAAATCATAGTTGAAAAATGGGTTTGGGGCTCAATCCAGGCCTCTGCTGATGTGGAGATATAGAAACAAAACCCATCCCATTCTCCCCTGAAATTCCCCTGAAATGGGGAGGGCTTACAGAAACAAATATAAAGGACACATGGACAAAAACTAGGGGGATTGGAAATGGGAGGGAGGAGGGGAGGAATGGGTGGGTGGGCTGGAATGGGAGTAAAGGATAGAAAACTGTACTTGAACAATGATTAAAATAAAATTTAAAAAAAAGAAAGAAAGAAAACCCAGAATTCCTGACATGGCAACTATATTTGTTTCCAAGCCACTAGTGAGAGCTTTCCAACTTTGTGGAAGAGTTACCCTAGACATCACTGAAAAAAGGAGAAATGTACAAACAGTTTGCTGGGCTTAAAAGATGAGTTTTGGCAGTGGGAGATTTGGTTCCAGCAAGAAAAAATGAATTGATCATTTCTCTGCTATCTCATAGGAACTCTGAGAATTCTGGACCTTTGTTTTGTATTAAGAAGCAAAAAAAGGCCAAAACCTTCCTCCACCCTGAATCTGGTGATGGAGGACTCCTCGGTGCCAAATGATACGAAAGCTCTCTCCCTTGTCTTTAAAAATATGCTTCTCCCACTGAGATGAAATTCAATATATAGTTAGTAACTCATCTTTCTTTTAGAGATTATGGTAGTGGCTGTGATGTCACTGATAAAAAAGACAATGAGTAAAAAGTATTCAGTATCAAATAGTTTTGTGAAGGGCTGTATCATTTATGTTTTCATCTTTTCAATCACAGTTTACTTTCAATATTATCCTGTATTGGTTTCAGGTGTACAGCATAATGGTTAAGCAATCATATACTTTACAAAGTGTTCCCCCTGGTATTTCCATTACCCACCCAGCACCATACATAGTATCACAATATTATTGGCTGCATTCCCCATGCTATACTTTACATCCCCATGACTATTTTTTCATTGTTGTTTAAGTACAGTTCTCTCCATTTTCTCCCCAGCACTCTCCCCCACCCCACCCACCCCCACCTCCTACCCTCAATCCTACCCCCATAACTATTTTTTAACTAACAATTTGTAGTTCTTAATTCTTTCACCTTTTTCACCCAGACCCCCACTCCTCCCCTCCAGTAACCACTAGGTTGCTATCTGTGTCTGAGTCTGTTTTGACTTTGTTTTATTTTGTTTTTTAGATTCCACATATAAATGAATTCATATAGTATTTGTCTTCTTCTAACATTATTTATATTCTAAATAACAAATTAAAAGCTAGGAGATGTGCATCATTTAAAATGCTGTGTGAATTTGTTTAACTTAGATTGTCAAAAACTTATTTGATCACAACCCTGTCAAGGTATAATTTTCAAAAAGTTAAAAATCATGGCAGGGGTGAGCAATGGGGAAAAGGCAGGACAACGGTAACTGAACAACGATTTAAAAAGTGCAAAAGAAAAAAGAAAAAAACTATGACTACCACACAAATATAGTGAGCATATGTCAAAATTTATTTGACACAAAGGTATATTTAATTTCTTATTGAGAGTATTTATCAGTGAGATGGTAAAGCTAGCTCAACTGTTGGTGTTATCTTTTTCATTGTATAGAAATTATTTACCCTCCTACTGGACAAAACTTATTGGCAACTTCTACAAGTTAACATGTAACTTTATAGAATACTTGTCTTAAGAGTAAATAGCAAGTCAAACAATACTATGTTTCTCTAGAGCAATGGTTGTCAAAGTGTGCTCTCCAGACCAGCAACAGCACCAGCATCAGCTAGGATCTTGTTAAAATTGCAAATTCTTGATCCCACTCAAGAACTACTGTACTTGAACAACAATTAAACGAATAAAAAAATAAAATTAAAAAAGGAACTACTGAATCAGAAAATAAGGAAAGGGCCATCAAGGAACACATATAAAGGATATATGGACAAAGCCAAAGGGGGTAGGTTTGAGAGTGGGAGACGGGAATGGGTGGGGCGGGGAGTGTGGTGGGGTGAAAATGGAGACAACTGTACACAAACAGCAATAAAAAATAAAATTAAAAAAGAAACTTTAAGATAGGACACAGCACTCTGTGTTTTAACAAGTCCTCCAGGAGACTGATATATATGAAAGTTTGAGAACCACTGGTGTAGACTTGATCTTCAGGCAGTATGAGCCTATTGACAATATACCACTATGATTCTGAAAAGATATACAGCCATCCTTTTGTCTATTTCTAAGTTTTGGATAAATTTTCTTTTTTCTTTTTCTTTTTTCCTTTTTTATTTTTTTATATTTTTACATTGTTTATTGTTGTTCAAGTACAGTTGTCCC
>CM052552.1:45034202-45055083 GCA_028533065.1 Trachops cirrhosus
GACAGCAAACTCACAATTATTAACAACCATACCTAAAACAAAAACAAACTAAGCAAACAACTAGAACAGGAACAGAACCACAGAAATGGAGAACACATGGAGGGTTAGCAACAGGGGAGTGGGAGGAGGAGAGAGGGGGAAAGGTACAGAGAATAAGTAACTAACATGGTAGGTAGAAAATAGACAGGGGGAGGGCAAGAATAGCATGGGAAATGTAGAAGCTAAAGAACTTATGATACATGGACATGAACTGGAGCGGGGGAATGTGGGTGGGAGAGGGTGTGCAGGGTGGAGGGGAATGAAGGGGGTGTAATGGGACCCTTTGGTTTGTAGGCCAGCACTCAATTCACTGAGCCACAACAGCCAGGGACCTATTTATCTTTAAAATGAAGAAGTGAATGAAGACTCAACATTGTTCAGAAATTTGGATATTAGTGTTTGTCAAGCAATAGTACTAAGTGAGCTAAATGAGAAAAAAATTAAAAATAAGGGATAAGGACAGTCTTTTTTTAAGTATATTTTAGTGATTATGCTATTACAGTTTTCCCAATTTTTCTCCCCTTTATCCACTTCTACCCTGCAACCTCCACCCTCCAGCATTCCCCCCACCCTTAGTTCATGTCCATGGGTTGTACATGTAAGTTCTTTGTCTTTTATATTTCCTATACTATTCTTAACCTCCCCCTGTCTCCTTAATGCCTACCAATCATGCTTATTAACCCTGTAACTTTCCCCCCCATTCTCCTCCTTCCACTCCCCACTGATAATCCTCCATGTGATCTCCATTTCTGTGGTTCTGTTTTTGTTCTAGTTGTTTCATTAGTTTTTGTTGTTTAGTTTCAGTTGTTGATAGTTGTGAGCTTGTTGTCATTTTACTGCTCATAGTTTTGATCTTCTTCTTTTTCTTAGATAAGTCCCTTTAACATTTCATATAATAAGGGCTTGGTGATAATGAACTCCTTTAACCTGACTTTATTTGGGAAGCACTTTATCTGCCCTTCCATTCTAAATGATAGCTTTGCTGGATAGAGTAATCTTGGATGTAGGTCCTTGCCTTTCATGTCTTTGAATACTTCTTTCCAGCCCCTTCTTGCTTGTAAGGTTTCTTTTGAGACATCAGCTGATAGTCTGATGGGAACTCTTTTGTAGGTAACTCTTTCCTTTCTTCTTGCCGCTTTGAAGATTCTCTGTTTACCTTTAATCTTGGGCAACTTAATGATGATGTGAGTTGGTGTGTTCGTCTTTGGGTCCAATTTGTTTGGGACTCCCTGGGCTTCCTAGACTTCCTGGAAGACTATTTCCTTCTCCAGATTGAGGAAGTTCTCCTTCATTATTTGTTCAAATAAGTCTTCGATTTCTTGCTCTTCCTCTTCTCCTTCTGGCACCCCTATGATTCAGATGTTGGAACATTTAAAGTTGTCCTGGAGGTTCCTAAACCTCTCTTGATTTCTTGGAATTCTTGTTTCTTCATTCTGTTCCAGTTGGATGTTTATTTCTTCCTTCTGCTCCAAATCGTTGATTTGAGTCCCAGTTTCCTTCCCTTCAGTGTTGGTTCCCTGTATATTTTCTTTTATTGCACTTTGTATAGCCTTCATTTCGCGACTGTACTCAATTGTGTTTGTGAACATACTGATTACCAGTGTTTTGAACTCTGCATCAGATAGGTTGTGTATCTCCTCATCACTTAGTTGTTTTTCTGGAGCTTTGATGTGTTCTTTCATTTGGTCTGTATTTCTTTGTCTCTGGGATAAGGACAGTCTTATAGTGGATGTGTCTAGGTTTTAGGCCCTGTTTTTAAATTAAAAATTTTTTCAATTACAATTTATATTCAATATTATTTTGAATTAGTTTCAGGTGCATACCATAGTAGTTAGACAATTATATACTTTATGAAGTGTTCTCCCTGATATTTCTAGTACCCACCTGACACCATACATAGTTATTACAATATTATTGACTATGTTTCTAATGCTGTACTTTACATCCTCATGACTATTTTGTAACTACCAATCTGCACTTCTCAATCTCTTCACATCTTTCACCCAGTAACCCTATCCCCTCCACTCTGTCAATTTCATCCTAGGTTTCCCAGAAATAACTCAATTAATCACCCATGAATATTTTTATTAGTGCCTGCCCCATGTTGTCTTTGTTCTAGGTAGTTGGGATATGTCAGGAAATAAAGCAAAGATTTTTGCCATCACTTAAGATTTTCCCTACATGTATTAAATAAAATCACAATCAAAGTTTTATATATTGATATATCCCCTCTACTCTATAAGCCTAATTATCTAATTTTTGAATTTTAAAACCATTACCTGTTTCTATGATTTAGAACAGTGATTTTCAATGTTTTTCATCTTATAGCACACATAAACTAATTACTAAAATTCTTTGGCACACCCAAAAATACATGATATTTTTTGCTCATCTGACAAAAAATAGGTATAATTTTGATTCATTCACACCCTTCAGCTACTGTTGGTTGTTGTTGTGTTGGTTGTTGTCATTTTTAGTTTGACAATCTAAGGGAAAAGAGGTTAGTGCCTCTAACTAAATAGTCAGGTATTGTGTGTTTTAAAAATTCTTATGGCATACCAGGGTGCCTCTTACAGCATACCTATTAAAATCACTGGTTTAGAATCATAAGATTTTATAGTTGAAAGGGAGCTTAGATTTCATAAAGTACTGCTCCTCATTTTATTATAATTTATATTATACCTTGCCTTTGTAGAGCTTTTTATAAGTTATAACATGCCTTCCTGAGACCCAGAGAGGATGAAGGACCTGCCAAGTTTATATTGCCTGAATAAAAATCTCCCAGTTGGCACATTGGTACAATTTATGTTCAACCAAACTTTGCTCATTGAAGTTGTGGCTGACTGGAAAGAGTTTAACCTAAAAATTCCACTATTTAAACAACCTGGGTCTGTCTCTTCTCTTGACTTTGTTGCTCTCTGTCCCACTTCATCCTCCTCCTTCATTGGCTCTAACCCAATCTTACAAATGACTAAGATATGACTTTCTCTTTGGCACTGACATCCTCATATGCTGCCATTTCTGAACCATTGTTCAGTTAGAGTCTCCTAATTCAGAGCTTTTAATCTTCTTTCGTAACATCCTCTCTTCATTACTTTAAATAACCTGTCAAAACCTTTTGTTTTTCTTCCAGTTATCTACATGTGTCTGATTTCTAGGTACACCAAAATGAGCAAATAATGGGCACTGACAATTTTACTGCTGTATTGAGTGACTTTGAGGTTCCCTCTTACTTCTTAGCTCCATAGAGTGTGTCCCCATCTCACACAGCCCCAGGGGGCATCTTTTTCCTGTCTTTGCTGTGTTACACATACCCATGAGTGTATGTTCATCACATCACTATTGTCTAAGATCCCTTGGAAAATATTTGAAGTTCTGGTCATGTCAAAAGTTCTTGCAACAACTGAGTTGTAATAATCTATCTACTTAGTTACTTTTTAGCCCTTCTCCCTGTCTCTTTTTTTCTCTCTCACTCTCTGTTCCCACACTCTCTGAGGTGTTCAGGTTATCTATTGTTGTGTAACAAACCACATCAAAACACAGTAGTAGCTTAAAACAATTTATTATTATCTCTTATGGTCTTGTGCATTGACTGAGCCCAGCTAAGGTAGTTTTTGGTTCTCACACATGGGTGCAATGTGGTAGCTTGAGCTTTCTCAAAGCATAGTGGTCTCAGGGTAGTCAGACTTTTTACATAGCAATAGGCTTTACCCAGAGCAAGTGTTCCAAGATACCCAAGTAGAAGCTGCAAGGCTTCCTTTGACTCAAAAAAAAAAAAGGGACTAGAGGAAGGTGGAATACCAGGAGGTGTAGTTCATTGGTATCTTTGGTTACTAGCTATCACATGAAGGAAAGTAGAATCTGTAGCTTTAAGTCAAGTTAGCTGTTAGTTCACTTGCCTAACAGGATTCTTCTTTAAACAAATATAATTGCCTAAAATACAGTCTTCATTTTTTTTTTTTGGTTAAGAATAGTAGACACAGAGTTCCTTATAATTAAACAAAAGAAGGGAAAAACCTTTTGACTTGTTGAGTGTTTAAAGTTGTCCTAGTGGTTCCTAAGCCTCTCCTCTTGTTTCCTCTGTTCCGATTGGATCTTTGTTTCTTCCTTTTGTTTCAGATCATTGATTTGAGTCCCAGTTTCCTTCCCTTCACTGTTGGTTCCCTGTACATTTTCCTTTATTTCACTTTGTATAGCCTTCATTTCTTCCTTCCTTTTGCGACTGAACTCAATAATTTCTGTGAGCATCCTGATTACTAGTATTTTGAACTCTGAGTTCATTTTAATTAAACAAAAGAGAAAAAGAAAAACTTTTATGACTTGTATCTCTTTAAACTGTATTTAATCTCCCATTTATTGGAGCATGAGAGAATAGGTCAGATTCAGTTCTGACAGTGGCTGCAGGCAGACTTGCCACCATTCTAGAGCTGACAAGCCCAAACAGGTAAGCCCATCTGCCATGATTGCCCTTGGTAGGAGCAATTATTACCCAGCTCTGGGCTGTTAAACTACCTGCTTCCTTTCACACACATGGTCCACCCACAGCCTGAAATATACCCTGTATCTTTTCAGAAATGCTGTATCGAACATCCAAAGGCTTTTCTTTCCAATGGGAGAGACATTTTGTGAAGTCTTTGGCAGCAAGCTGTCTGGCAAAGTCATTTGGCTGTCACACACCTCCTGCATCGAGTTATGGCACTGCCACCTCTACTCTAGAGTTTCGAAATTTCAATATGCACACCCTGTAAGATGTGAGTCACTCCCAAAGTAGTAGGAGGAAGAGGAGTCGGCCATCTGCTAGTCATGAGCAGATGACAAATACCCTGCACTTCGAATTTCCATCCTCATTTCACAATATTTAAGTAAACACATTTTGTAACCATTTTTCAAAGTTCTTTAGTACTTAAAATGGAATTTTTTAGGTAAACAGTATATAAAAGCTACCTCCTGTATACTAAACAATTAAATTATCAAAGTGATACTAAAGGCAACCACCACAAAGTGCTGTTTGTAGTATGACTAGAGCAAAAACAAAAATACACATCAGAATCAAATGTTTAACCCCAAGTCATTTCAGAGTCATTGGGGTACTTCCAGGTCTGTGAGTTCCATCGTGCACAGCTCCATGGTGACCTCTACTGTCTGCCTGCAAGAATCCCCCAAATATTTCCCATCAAAGACAAAGAGTTTCCAAATATTTAACATTTCTGTGTGCTATGTTATGGGGAGAAAGTAAATTAAAGAAGAAGATAGATGCTCTATCCTTAAATTATACAAGACAGATTACATCCATAAAATAACTGGGAATTAATGCAAGATTGGATTTTGTGTTCGCTTCAAGCCGTGCAACGTGGCTCCAAATGAAACTTATTCATTCCTTCTCAAACTTTATCTGAAGAAGCTAACAATAACACCAAAAAATAGTAAAATAGAAATAGAAAATAAAGCCTAGGGGGAAAAGTGAATGCAAATGTGTTAAAAAGGTTATTGTCTCAAGGAGTTTCAAATGTGGCTCTGGGCATCTTATAAGCCAGAAGGCAAAAATAGAAGTAGGATGGATTGCCTAGACCATGCTATCATGAAGAAGAAAGACTATCATTCCTCAAACTGAATCATTTTTCTTGGTGTTAAATTCTGAACAAAACTCCCACAGTGGTTTTGTGGCATATCCCAGGTGTTGCAAAGGCTGGCATGCTCTTTAGAACTTGTACTGCTGCTACAGGAGCAGACTTAGTAGGACTGTTTCTTTTAACTTTTATGAGAAAAAGAGAATGCCATTGAGAAAATGAAATATGGTCTGCTGACAAGCAGAGAAAGTGAGAAACAGACCTGCTGGCAGACAGACCATAATGTTCTCAACTAACATTAACAATGCTGGGACAGGCCACTCCATGATCATATTGGAACAAGATAAAGATAAAGCCATCAACAATCACAAAAATGACTAAACATCCTCCTTCTGTGATTAACATGAGTTCCTTTACCAATGACAACTCCAGCCTTATTTTTCCTATATGAAAAATACTGAGATGCCAAAATACTGAATTGCCCTTACTTCTTGAAAGCATCCAATCCAGAATGGCCCATGCTTTCCTAATCTCTCCTGGGAATCACTTGGAGTAAACCCAATCCCAATTAGAGGCCTCTTCCTGAGTCCCCTTTCTAATACACTATGGATTCCTCTGAGACATGTTCTTTTTTGCCACAACTAGATTAATAATGACTACTTTGTTCCTGAAGGTCTTTGGTTGGTGGGCTTTATCAGCACTGAGCAAATACATAGTGAAGGTGATTCTAAGAGGGCCTAAATTGATATGAACTAATATGACCAAGTTGTATTTCTCTTCTCTGTCTTGTAAAATAATGGAGTACAGAGTGTCTATTAGAGGAGAGAAATGACTTTTCCCTTAGACAATCTCTAGGTGTTCTTTTCCTTCTCCAGGCTTTCAATATGTGATCACTTGCAGATAGTTTAAGATCATACTCTTTCAGGAGGTCTGGGAGAATAAGCTGGTATTTTGGTCTAGGTTAAGAGTAGATCCATGTGTTTTGGGTAATCCCTGATGAAAGTTGACCAATAAGAATATTTTTCCATTGTAGAAGATACTGTCATTTATATGCCCAGAGTCCCCTTACCCCATTCTACTTTTTCTATGAACTCCTCTCCTGGTTTCAGTGTCCTTTGACTTCTAACACAGCATATACCAAATGTGAAACCATCCTTCAGACACAGAGAACTGGAAACTCCTGAGAGTTTACATCCACCTACACCCTCTATCCCAGGGCTCTTAACCAATAACTGGCTAGAATGGGAAAGCCCAACTCCCTTGAAGTTGCATGAACTCTCAGGTATAATTTCATCTCCTGAACTCCCTGAAGGATCAGGCTGAGACTGCGACTTTGCTTTGCTGAACTTCTTTCCTATCCTTATCCTTGTCTTGCTTCCCCACTGCCTTACTGGTGTCCCTGGGAGCATTTCTTTAATAAATCATTTGCACAGAATCTTCATCTCAGGCTGTTTTTCAGAACTCAACTTATGACACTCATCTAGCTCTCATTACATTCCTACAAAGTAGAAGTTATATCATAATTTTTCAGATGAAGAAAGAAAGGCCCATAGAAGTTATGAGACCAGCCCAAGATTACACAGTTAGTTGGCAGTGGGCCAGAACTAAAATCCTTATTTCCATGATCCATAAGATAAGGGTGCCCATTTTTTTACTATGTCTCATTGCCTCTCCTTTGGGTCCCTGTACCCGGCCTTATCTGCTGCACACAGAAAGAAAGCTCTAATACATGGGGCAGGGAACAAAGACACAAATGTCCTCTGTCAAGTGTACATTGAATGATGTACACTTGTGTAATTGAATGATGATTTTTCTGTCCACAGTATGCAGACATTCCCTCTCCCTGATTTTTGGACAGATAACCCTCTAACATTTGTTTCTCCAATCCCAACAATCTTTTGCCTCTCCCAGACTTTATGAGACAGTTGTCAAAGTCACAACCCCAGGAAAGTAGATAATTTATGTCCACTCCATCACACAGAAAAGTCATTAAGATATTATTGTAAGTCAACTATAATTAATAAATGATACAACAAATTTTAGAAAAGAAGAAAACAAAATGTCTTATGGCCAAAAATGTAAAACCTAACTTGGAGTCAGGTGCAAGGGAACTCCATTGCCCTCCTGGAAGCAACAGGAGCAGCCCCTTTGCCCCAAGCCTCATTTTCCCCCAGGAGTCCTTGGCTAGATTACAAAGGCCTGAACCACAAGTGGATCTTTTTTTCCATTGTACAACACAAGGTCAAACCCAGCCTATCCAGTCACTCTCCAACCAGCCCTCTTCAACTTCATCAGCCCTCCCACCTCTTCTCATTTGCTCTGAAAGTAAAAGGCCACCTACAGTATTTAGCCCAAATTCATTGCACAAAAATTTAGATCTCAGTTCCATAGTTTAATCTCAGCCTTGACAGACAAACAACATTCATGGATAAAGCAGTCTCTAGTCTTATCTGTTACCTTTTTACTCTCTGAGAAATTGAAAATAGGAGATGACATGACTCTCAACCCTGAAAAACAAGGCTCGGTGAGTTCTCAAAGCACTAAGGTGAGGTGGATGGGGAAAGGAAGAAGGGACGAGTCTGCAGAAGCCTACTTCTTCATCACCTTAAGAAGCAAGTGGAGGAAATGAATCTTTGCTAATGCAGACAGGAAGGGACTCAAGAATTTTGGTTAGGTAATACACAATTAGGGAGCTTAAGGGAAAGGTGCTGTGTGTGTGGGTGCACACACATGCACAGACATGCTGCAAAGAACACTGCAACATCAGTCAGAAAATCTGCCACAATTGGCCATGTAGAATTGATCTAGTCATTTCTTTGCTCTGGCCTCAGTTTCCACATTCTTACCAAGAAGATAATGTCTGCTTCATCAACCTCAATGTTAAGTTGAATAACCCCCATGAAGGCTTGAAACATACTGGTGTTTCCAAAAATAAATACAGTGCAATATTACCAGGACATCTCTGGAAATAAGTAACAAATTGGTGAAATGAAAAAAACACTGCAAAGAATTAAAAGCAACTTAATTCAGTTGCAACAGGTGGTAATGTGAACAACAAATATTTTCTGAACACTTACTATGTGCCAGGTATTGTTCTGAGTGCTGTACAAACATTACCTTATTTAATATTCACAAAAAATGAGATAAACACTATTATCATTCTCATGTTACATATTAAGAAACTAAGGCATAGAGAGATTAAGTAACATGTCCAATATCTCACAATGAGTAGTATAATCAGGATTTGAAATGGTGATTCCAGAGCAGGAACTGTTTCTTCATCGATTCTTAAGCCATCTGCAAGTGTAAGAGTAAAACACTAGTTAATAACAACAATAAAACAATTATTATTCTCACATGGTATTATATAGTACTAGGTGCTTCAATTACTTTCTTATTAGCATGTTAGCAAAAGAGGTTAGAATAACAAAGTGCAAAATTGTGGGGGGTTTGTATTCAGCTCTGCCACTAAGTAGGTGACCTAGAGCAAGTTAACTATCTTGTGCCTCTCTTTATCAATTTGCAACATGAAAAGAATATTGGTACCTACTTCCTGTGATTATAATGAATTAAATGAGTTAACATTTGTAAAACCCTTAGGATAGTGCCTGGAATGTAGTCAATATTATGTGTGTTAAATACATAAATAAACAAATAAACACTCAACACATAATTGAGAATTTACATATGTGGTCATCTCATATCCATATGTTGTTTTTTTCATTTCAAATGAACATTTATTGATTCCATATTAAATGGGACATGGTTAGGAAATATGCAACCTCTGTCTGTGGACAATTCTGTCCACTGTTTTTATCCTCAGATGGGTATATACTGTGGCTCACTAATCTTTTTCAATTATTCAAACTCCTATAATGGAGTAGTAGACTGGTACAGAAGCTCAGAATCTTCTTAGAAAGTTGTGCTTAGCAGAGTAAAGGTCACAGCCAATAGAGAGTCTGCTTCATTTTAAACAAGCACTGAGATGAACTTGTTGCTTTCCATGGAGGTTCTGGGCTCATCTGGTGCTCCAAGCATGGGCTCTTCTAAGTAATCACCAGTAACACTTGCTATGGCCTCCTTGATGGCTTCTTCCACAAAGGTGGTGATGTTTGATTCCACATCAGTAGACAATTTTGGGAGTATTAAGGGAAAAATCCCAACAAGAACAAACCAGGCAGAGGTAAGGAGGGCTTTCCTGATGCTGGTGTGGGTGGCAGGGAGTGCAGGGTGCTAGAGAAGGTGAGCAGGCAGGTTCTCAGTCCCCTTATGTTGCTTTCTTCATTCTCTAAGAAGGAGTGTGTGTGGAATTGATTACAGGCAGCTCTGCAAGTCATGTGTTGGTTAGAAGTTCAGCTTCATGCCCTGACTGGTGTGGCTCAGTGGGTTGGGCATCATCCTGCAAACCAAAAGATCACCGGTTGAATTTTAGGTCAGGGCACATGCCTGTATTGCAGGCCTGGTGCCTGGTTGGGGCCATGGGAGAAGCAACCCATGAATGTTTCTCTTGGTCATCAACGTTTCTCTCCCTCTTTCTCCCTCCCTGTCTCTCTCTAAAAGTAAATAAATAAAATATTGAAAAACAAAAAAAATAAGTTCAGCTTCACAATCCCTACTCTTTCCCTTTCCACAGACCAGTCAGTGGCCTCTGCTCATTTGTCCCCTCCAAAACCATGTACCAGAGACAGGAGCCCTCCTCTCTCCTGTTCTTCAAACTACAAAAACAGCCACTCTCAGCTTAACCTTAGTCTCAAGAGATGTTTGTCCCCTGCAACATCTACCTCTGCTCTGAATCATAAACTGTAATAGGTCCTGACAGGAAAGAGACTGTGGCAAAGGAAGCAGAGAGGGTATGTTGGAAATGACTGTGACAGTATCTTTAATTGGCTATGGCTCAGAGAAGAGCAAAAGAAAATAAATCACAAAGGATGCCACCACCAGACAGGGGCAATTGGAGAGTGGCCAGGGACATGAGAAACAAAGGGAGATAGAAAGTACCACCAGAGGTGATAGGGCCAGAGAAAATCACTCACAGTGTCTCCCCAACCCCCTTCTGCATGTACATATGCATCACCCCTTCATATAGAGGCCTCTGTTAAGTCACCAAATCCCCCAAAACAGGGAACACCCTGATTCTCTGAAGAATCATCAACTGAGGCCTTGACTATATTAGGGTTTGCTAAAAACATTTCCTCAAAGCAGAGCTCTCCAAAGCCTCTTCCAATACAAGTTCCCCAGCACAGCCACTGCAGAGTCAATGAAAGAGACAGTAAAGACTTGGACACAATATTATTTAAAAAAATTTACATGCACACACACCTTATGTCAGCACCAAAACTCAACTAAAAGCACCAATGGGAACTTTTGAAAAATGCTTCTCAATGTGGAGAAGAGAAAACCCTTATGCACCACTGGTTAAAAAAAAAAAAAAAAAAAGCAGATTGGTACAGGCACTATAGAAAACAGTATGGAGATTCCTCAAAAAATTAAAAGTAGAACTACCTATGACCCAACAATTCCACTTCTGGGTATTTACCTGAAGAAATCCAAACACTAATTTGGAAAGATACATATCATCACTATGTTCATTGCAGCATTATTTACAATAGCCAAGATATGGAAGCAACTTAACTGTCCATCAATAGATGGTTGGATAAAGAAGATGTAGTATGTATGTACAGTGGAATATTACTCAGCCATAAAAAAGAATGAAATCTTGCCATTTGGGGCAACATGGATGGACATAGAGGGTATTATGCTAAGTGAAATAAGTCAGTCAGAGAAAGACAAATACCATATGATTTCACTTATATATGGAATCTAAAAGAACAAAATAAACAAACAAAACAAAAACTGACTCCTAGATACAGGGAACAAACTAATGGTTGCCAGATGGGATGAGGGTTAGGGACTGGGTGAAAAAGGTGAAGGATTAAGAAGTATAAATTGGTAGTTACAAAATAGTTGTGGGGATATAAAGTACAGCATAGGGAATATAGTCAGTAATGATGTAATAAATATGTATGGTGCCAGGTGGGTACTAGATTTATTGGGGGGATCACTTTGTAAGTTACATGACTATATAACCACTATGTCATATACCTGAAAGTAATATAATATTGAATGTTAATTTTAATTGAAAAACAAAATATAAAATAAAACAAATGAGCACCTACAACACAAAAGAAGTTGTAATTCATTCTTGCCTTGAATGACTATTACTAACATACAGTATTATCTCATTGATGTTATCTTTTTATCTATATTTTAATTAATAAAATTTTCATTATAATAAAAAATAAGTAAATAAAAAGATGCCTTTCTAGCTGCTCACCTTCTCCATAGCCCCCTCAAATGAGCTCTGGTAATTTAACTTGCATCTGTCTCCCCTACCTAGCACTCAGAGGGAGCCTTCTTGTTGCCCAGTGACTACCCTCCACCCTGGAACTGCTTTATCTGAACTGTTTTTACCCTAGAACTTTCCATCATACACAGACTCAGCAAGGTGCCCAGTCTAGACACTGTCCCATGCTTTCTCAATCAGACCCTTCCTGCTCCATGAGATGATGGCTAATTGTTAAATGAAACAATTTAGGGAAAATCTGATATGACCTGTTGGGCTTCCCTTCCAGAACCCCTGCATTGAAAACAGGCTTCAGGAGATGCCATCACTTTATCTCAAGGGATAACTAGGATAAATTTCTGTTATCCCTGGCATGTTCCTGTTGTCCAAGTTTTAGGCCCTGTTCATATACAGACCTGTTTTTCCCCCTGAAGACAGAGACTATGCACAACTTTGTTATCTTTTGTAGTTTGTTTTCATTTAGTTTCTCCTAAGGCTGGGCTTACAGAGGATATCTTACCTTCTGTTATTTTAGGGTATTGTGAATAACATGAAATTGGTTTGTTTTTTGTCTTTCCTATAAAGATAAAAGTTACATTTCATATGCAGTAGCCAGAAAATGAACTAGTTATTTGTTCTATTCCAGCTATTATAACTGGTGATAATAGATGGAGTTCTTTCCATCCTACTCAGCTTTGAATCTTGCTTGAACACTAGCTACCTAAGTGACTTCAACTCTATAAGCTTCAGTTTCTTCATCCATTAAAATACCCACATTTTTTGATGATTGAGGATTAAATAAGTGCCTGCTACATACTATGTGCTCAATAAAAATTTGTCACATCCTCAGCCTTTAATGTCATGCTTGTTGAAATTCCATAATACTTGGTAAATCTAGATACAATCCTCAAATCCTAGATTTGTTTGATACTCACCAAAGTCATGCCACATGAACAGTGTGCCAGTCTGTTTCTAACAGAGAATGTGCCTACCTTTCCTTCAAGAACTTGGCTAATGTTCTATTCCCCTATGAGGCCATTGTCCAGAACCACAGAGACAGGAACCAGAGTATTTTTCCACACTGATTTCCAGGTAAGGTGAACAACACCAGAGCTATGGTAATTAGGTGGAGCCAAGGAAGAGGTCTTAGGAATCCACCAGCAAAAGATTCATCTTGGAAAAGAAATACCTGTTTTCACAATAGCTTCTTCTTTATAAATGCCTTTTCAAATGCCTGCCATTTAACTGAGGAAAACCTTTCAACTTTCAGTTTTTTCTTCAGGCTTCTGACCTCTCACCTACTTTGAATGATTCACGCAGGCTATTCATTGCCCAGGAATGTTGGCTTTGGCAAAGAACCACAAGTCTCTTAAAATAAACACAACTGGGGCTTTCATCTCACAGTGATCACTATTGGCTGCATAGTTCAAACACTGTACAGCAGGATATGTTAAATTAAAATCATAATCTCCCACATGAAATCCAGGGCCTGGTTAAGCCACGTGAGAATTACTCATGCATTTACTTCCAATAAAGTGTATGAGTTAGATCTTCAGCCATTAAGTCTCCCAGGTAATGGTGTCATCCCCTCCTAAATCTATTAACCCACAGTAAATTAAACCCATACAGAAGAATGTCATTTGGAAAGGAAGAATTCCATGCCAATACCCCTTTAAATATGTAGGTCCTGGAGAGGTGAGTGTGAAATACCTTGTCAGTTCTTTCAAGTACATCTCAAATTTTAACTTAAATCTCCTCAAGTCAATATTCTTAATCCATATGAATTAACAATATCTTCAACATTATGTTAAATGTTTGGAGTAGTTCAAAGAAATATATGACACTGAACCTTGAGAAGTTCAAAGTCTTCTATGCAATCAACAAGATTAACATGTGCAAAAAAATAGTAACAGAGGCTAGATGCAGACAGTAGTGAAGTGGAAGAAGCAAATGCCTTTCTCCAAGTGAGGTGTAGGGAACGCCTTTCCCCAGCTGAGTGATTGTAGGGGTTTCCTCAACTATAAATGAAGGATATTATACTAACTTTATTGATCTAACAGAGTGGTGGTAATGACTAAATAAGATAAGATAAAACTGCAATATACAATACCACCTATAATGGACCGTGATTTTAAAAAAGTTAAACAACTTAAGACATAAGTCTAAAAAGCTTATTTGTCTTCTGGAGTTGCCTTTAAATGGTGGCAAACAGGTAAGCTACCAGGTTACAAACTTCTTGAGGACCAAGACTAGTCCTTTTTTATTTTAAAATATAGCTCATACTTTCCTTAGTGTCTTGCACTTAGCAAGTGTTTGATATATATTCTTGCCAAATGAAGAAAGGAATTCTGAAGTACAATTAGATTAAATTTGTTTACAGTTCAGTAGTAAGAGAGACCTTGCCCTTCATGACTTCCAAAGTTTCCTTCTATTTGTATATCTAGAAAAATAAAAATAATTAAAATTCTGATGCTTTTAAAAGAGCTTTACCTTATCAGCTTCTTTGTACTGGACATGTCCAGAACCTAGTTACAGAAAAGATATCTTTAACCCCCCAAAACCCCAATGGGAAGAGATTGTGAAAGTCCCTTTGTGTTTCAGCTTACCACAGTGGCTGAAACAAGAGAGGCTTCAAATGGTTCAAGATATTCATCTCACAGTACACAGACTAGATGAAACAATAATTTCAGTCTGCATAGATGCTCATCGCCCAGCTCAGGGGCACATGCCTGAGCAAGAGAAGGACATTTGCCAATTATGCATGAGATTCATTATCTTAAGAAGGCAACAGCAACAACAACAGCATCAAAATACTTATAGGGTTAAAACTGCTATTTTTCCTTCTTCTAAATGGAATGTGCTTCTATTTCCTTTGGGCTATTATACAGGGAAACAGACACACACTATTTAGGAAATGACAGACTTTAGAGAAACAGGAAAACATAAAATACTTTAGCACTGAATGATTTTGCCATAAGGAAGCATTAGCTTCACTAAATGAAACACAAAGCAGCAAGACCTTTCTCCAGTGACTGTCAAGCTAAAATGTAGGTCCCCCTGGAGTCACATTGCAATATGCTTGCTAAATGAAAGAACTCATAGCATGAGTAAATATTTGTGAGGCACACTGTGCTAAGAACAGAGGTTAAGAGAAGCACATTTATCTCCCCCACTTCCTTACTTATGTGGATCTTGCAACTTTCTCTGTACATATGAGGTTCATATTGTTCTTTTTTATTGGGTTTAGGGACTTATGTCCCTGTATACATATTTGTGTTTTTCCCATTTCTGCCATGAGGCTGTAAGATCAGTGTTTTTGTTCTCTTTCCTCTAAATTTCCACACTATTGTTCTACACCTAGAGCTAGTCACAAATGTACTATAAGACCTAGAGGAATAATATCAGTCAGGATCCCAGCAAGGAAAAATTTATGAATGACCCATGGACATGGACACCAGTGTGGGAATTGACTGTAGGAGTGGAGGGTAGGATGGACAGAGGACAGCAAAGGGGGAAAAATTGGGAAAACTGTAATAGAATAACAATAACAATTATTTTAAAAGAATTCAAATCATGAAATTCAAATAGAGAGACTTTAATGAAAGGACCACTTACTGAATTATGAGAACAAATAAGGGATGTTGAGGCACCCAGAGATTAGGACAGCAGGGAACCCTTACCATCTGTAGGCCTCAGGAGAATATGGGAAAGAAATAGAACTGTGGGAGCTGGCATGTGGATTTTCCAACATCCAGTGGGAGCTGTAGTCATGGAAGATCTCAGTCACTGTCAGAAAGGGGAGAAAGCAGAAGGAATACTTCTATGTGTTCTCCTTCTGTCCTTCTACCTCATGTCTGTGCCTCCTGTTGACCAAACCCAACCAGAGCCTGGGATAACGGAGGTTAGTCATGCAGTCTACAGAGAGGCCCCTCTCAGATCAGAGAGCAGAGAAGATAAGGGTAGAGAATGGAATGGGGTAGGAAAATGGGTAGTAACAGACAACAACCCTTACAGCAGTCAAGACTTCAGGGCTTTCTGTGCTCAGGCACACCACCAAAGTGTTTTGAATGTAGAAGGGCTCAAGAACTATTTTAGAGCAGTTATGAAAGAAAAACAAGAGATGAGAGAGTCCATGGAATACTGGCATCTGTTTGCTCTTTGTTGTTACTTTTAATCTTCTGAGCCAGTCTTTGTTTTACTAACTCTTCCTTCCTCACCTAGAAGTGCCCTTTGATATTTGTACTGATCCCAGCCTCCCTCTCCCACTGAGAAAGAGCCCGGACCACGGACATGTTGATCAACTTTCTGGACTTCAGTTTTGTCTCTAAAAATGCTGGGCATGGACCAAATCACCCCAAGTTTCTCCCAAATGTTAAATAAAACAACAACAAAAAAATCTATCAGTCCTTCCTTGTTAAGATTTTTAAAGGGAGAAAAAAAAATTGGGATAGGGAGATAAAAAAAAAGTAATGTTGGAATGAATAATAAACAAAGATAGCTAAAGTAATTTTTAGGAAACTGCATTTTTATGGGACTTTTAAATCTCTGATAACACTGAGTGAAACTCTTCTGGATGTGTATGTGGCAGGGGAAGGAGTGCTCAAAAGCAAATTCTAGCCATTAAATTTCAACTCTGCTTTTCCCAGGAATACAGAATTTCTCCTAAAGCAGTTAAACCTTCAAAATTGCATGAGATCAGTTACAATTTACTGAAGATTTTTTTTTATTCACTACTGAACATATCAGCCATTGGCCAAAGAAATAAGACAGCCTTTGCTTTTCTGAGAACCTGGATAACTGTTTATTTTACAAGTAATAAAATGAAAGGGAACCAGTTCAGCAATTCCTCTTTAATACTCAAAAATAGAATAATTGGGGAAGAGGATATTTAAGCACAATTTATCTTAAACTCCTTTAAATCACTCCATTATTTGCAGAACAGCTTGAAGACATATCCAACCTTATTTGTATAATGCTACTAGAATATTACTGTTCACTCCTATGAATCCCTGAATTCCTTCAACATCCCATTGCCAGAGAAATTCTCCGAGCATTTTATAAGAAGCCATCTTATATAATTACATGCTTGCCTTCCCTACTCCTGCTAGTTTAGGTTAGGAGATACTTGCTAAGAGCCTCCAGAGAATTTGATATTTTCCCAGTAATATTCCTGTAGTTGTATGCCAATTATGCTCATATTGCTGACATCTCCATCACACTGTGGGCATTCTGAGGGCAGGGCTCTGTCTGTCTTGTTTAGTATTGTGCATAATGTCTGGCACATAGCATGATAAGTGCTCAAAAATATTTTATGAATAAAGTGCAATGAATGAATTTTTTGCCCACTTTTCCAGAGAATAGTCCTCTTGAGATCAGGAATCCAGCTACTCAAACTAAACAGGTTTCTTTTACTCACCTCAGGTCACCAGCTCAACTCTATCAATAAAAAACGAGCATGTATTTTTGTATAACTAACACAGAAATGCTCATATATCTATGTTTTCCACAAATACTTATAGAAGACCTACTATATGCCAGGTTTGTGCTAGGTGCTAAAAACAGAATAGTGAGCAAAATTAGACAAAGTCCCTGCCCTCATGGAACATGCTTAGAGTTTTATGAGAGACAGGCATAAACAAGATAACAA
Source organism: Trachops cirrhosus (assembly GCA_028533065.1). Lineage (NCBI taxonomy): Eukaryota > Metazoa > Chordata > Mammalia > Chiroptera > Phyllostomidae > Trachops > Trachops cirrhosus. The sequence goes on from CM052552.1 coordinate 45,051,799, forward strand.
TACAAATTTTTAAAAATCAGAAAGCAAACCAGCAAAATTTAGACAGATAATGCCAAATGTTGTTGTGGATATGAAGATCTAGGAATCCTTATGTCTGATGGTAGCAATGTAGACTGTACAGTCATTCTGGAGAGAACTAGAATTATATGATGAAAGCTTCATGGGGCCATAAGGATATGGATAGTCAGATACATATTCATTGCAACATTATTTGTGGTAGTAAAAAGTTAGTTGCAAACTAGCCTCTAACTAAAAGAAAAGATAGGGAAAATGCAGTAGATGTATTACATGGGGATACCCAGCAGTTAGAAGCAAAGGACTAGATGATGGTCAGCAATCTGTAGCCCATGTACCAAATATGGCTCATCTACTGTTTTTCAGTAAATAATATTTTATTGGAATGTGGCCATATCCATTTGTTTATGTATTGTCTATGACTGTTTTCACATTACAATAATAGAGTTGAGTTAAATAAGGATTATATAGCCTGCAAAGCCAAAGTTATTTAATAATCTGACCCTTTACAGAAGAAGTTTGACCTCTGGATGAAATGCACATGTGGAGACATGAACAAATTTTTAAAACATATTTCTGCATTTAAAAAGTAGGAAAAAGATTACTGCATGTATATTTAAAAGTAAGAAATATGTGTGTGTGTGTGTGTGTGTGTGTATCCTATATTAACATCACCCAAAATAATTTAAAACTTATAATGCATGGGTCCTACCCCCACTGATTCTGATTTTTTTATATATGGGCTAGAAGTTGAGCATCAGATTAAAGTTACATTTTAATCTACAGCTAAATGTGATAATCTATCAAGTGTGTGTGTGTTTTTGTGTCTTTGAGTGTCTGTGTGTATGATACAATATTTTCTTGATTCCAAAGCAAATATGAACAAAACAATAATACACATTTTGGGAGAATATTTAATGAACTAAAATATACATATTAAAATCAGAATGATTGTCTGTGAAGGGAGAAGAAGAGGGGAGATTGAACATATAAAAGTACTCATACATACATACATACATACCAGAGAAGAGCTTTGTATGAAATAACATTGTTAACATGCCATAGATTAAGAAATGCAACAACTCAACTTACTTCAAATGAAGTCCAAAAAGAAATATTAACAATTGCATCTGTTAAATGACACATATACTGAAGTGTCTATAAGACATGTCATCTTAGGTGTCTCAAATGCAAAATTGATTCAGTTAGTCCAAAATTGACCTCATTGTCTTTCTCCTAATATCTGCACCTAAAGAAGCACCTTTAGAATGATAGAGTAAAGACCTTCAAAAATCTGCTCCTACATGCTCTGGCTGGTATGGCTCAGTGGATTGAGTGCCAGCCTGCGAAGCAAAGGGTTGCTGGTTCAATTCCCAGTCTAGGGCACATGCCTGGCTTGCAGCCAAGTCCCCAGTGGGATGTGTGTGAAAGGCAACCACACATTGATGATTCTCTCCCTCTATTTCTCCCTCGCTTCCCCTCTCTAAAAATAATTAAATAAAATATTCTAAAAAAATCTGCTCCTCCAAAAAAGGAATGAGAATACTGGCCAAAAAATAGTCAAAATCAATTATTTCAGAAATCTGGAATTTAACCCAAAGCTTGCAATAATTTGAGGACCATTTATTTCAGAAAAATGTTTGAATCTAAGTAATAACAGTGAGCATTGTGAACTTTGTGGCATTTTAACTTGACTTACACCAATCCCATCTCCCCAGGTGTGCAGCAGTTTTTGAAAAGCAGCAGCCTTACAATCACAGTAGCTGTGAAAACTTGTAACAGCAACTGAATGGGGCAAAACAAGTTTGCAGTTCTTCTAAAACATCCATTCCAGAGAATTATCACTGTCTGTCATCTCTATGAAAAGCCCTGTTCACAGGGTTTATCTGTATTTGACCTGACTCTAAACCCCCTCAGCAAGAAAAGCCCTACTCCCAAAAAGTTTGTCAACAAATTGTGGCAACTAATAAAACAATCTCATTTACTCATGCATAAAAATACACTCAGAAATAATTTTTGTAGTATATATATATTTTATTTACTATTTTTTATTGTTGTTCAAGTACAGTTTTCTGCCTTTTGACCCACCCCTCCCCACGATGCCAGCCTTTGCCACCGCCCTCCCATTTCCACCCCCCTTGTTATTCTAGAGGTGTCCTTTATACTTGTTCCTGCAAACCCTTCACCTTTCCCCCTGCAATTCACTTCCCTATCCCCTCTGGTCACTGTCAGCATGTTCTCAATTTCAGTGTCTTTGGCTATATTTTGCTTGTTTGTTTGTTTTGTTGATTAGGTTCCTCTTAAAGGTGAGATCATATGGTATTTGTCTTTTACCGCCTGCTTTATTTCACTTAGCATAATGCTCTCCAGTTCCATACATGCTGTCACAAAGGGTAGGAGCTCCTTCTTTCTTTCTGCTACATAGAATTCCATTGTGTAAATGTACCATAGGTTTTTGATCCATTCATTTAGTCATGGGCACTTAGGTTGCTTCTAGCACTTGACTACGGTAAATTGTTCTGCTATGAACATTGGGGTGCATAGGTTCTTTTGGATTGGTGTTTCAGGGTTCTTAGGATATAATCCTAGCATTGGAATTGCTGGGTCAAATGGCAGTTCCATTTTTAGTTTTCTGAGGAAATTCCATGCTGTTTTCCATAGTGGTCGTACCAGTCTGCAATCCCACCAACAGTGCACTAGGGTTCCCTTTTCTCCATAACCTCTACAGCACTAGTAGTTTGTTGTTTTGTTTATGATGGCCATTCTCAAAGGTGTGAGGTGGTATCTTATTGTGGTTCTCATAGACATCTCTCTGATGACTAGTGATACTGAGCATCTTTTCATATATCGCTAGACCCTCTGTATGTCCTCCTTAGAGAAGTGTCTGTTGATGTCCTTTGCCCATTTTTCACTTGGGTTGCTTGTCGTCTTAGAGTGGAGTTGTGTGAGTTCTTTATATATTTTGGAGATTAAACTCTTGTCTGAGGTATCATTGGCAAATATGGTTTCCCATATGGTTGGGTCTCTTTTCACTTTAATGCTGATTTCTTTAGCCGTGCAGAAGCTTTTTATTTTGATGAGATCCCATTTCTTTATTCTTTCCTTTATGTCCCTTGCTCTAGGGGACATGTCAGTAAAAATGTGGCTGCGAGAAATATCTGAGATTTTCCTGCCTATGTTCTCCTCTAGGACTTTAATGGTGTCACAGCTTATATTTAAATCTTTTATCCACCTTGAATTTATTTTTGTGTATGGTGTAAGTTGGTGCTT
>CM052552.1:45055583-45091568 GCA_028533065.1 Trachops cirrhosus
CTGGAATGGGAATAAAAGATAGAAACTAAAAAATAAATAAATAAAAATAAATAAAAGCATTAGAGGCAATGGGAAAAAAAGTTTAACTTTTTATTATTAAATCTATTAGACTTTAACTGAATGGTTTTTGCTTCTAAATAATAATACTTTAAAGCTTTTCTCCATTGCATAATCAGAAATATGATAACTATTATTTTCTCTTAATTTATAATTTTTCACTTTTAAACTTTTCTGCCAATGTTTTTTAAAGATTTTATTTATTTATTTTTAGAGAGAGGGGAAGGGAGAGAGAAAGAGAGAGAGAGAAACATCAATGTATGGTTGTCTCTCACATGCCCCCCCACTGGGGACATGGCCTGCAACCCAGGCCTGTGCCCTGACCAGGAATCGAACAGGCAACCCTTTGGTTCACAGGCCAGCACTCAGTCCACTGAGCCACACCAGCCATGGCCAGGGCCCAATTTTTTAATTTGAAAATTTTTCAAGCATCCAGGAAATTGAAAGAATATAGCACAATTAGCACCCATATTATCTCCACTTAGGTTAATCACTTGTTAGCCTTTTGTCATATTTGCTTTCTCTATGAAAGTAATACATTTTTTGACCCACTTGAAAGTAAGTTATGATATCATGACATTCAACCTTGAATATTTCAAACTGCATCACCTTAGAATAAAGATATTCTCTTACATATGATATCATTATCAAATATGAGCCAATTAATTAACAATAATTCCCTCATTATTTAAATTTTTTCACTTAAGCTCAAAATATCTTTTATAGCTGTTTATTTTCTTTCCCAAACAGGATCCAGTCAAGGTCACACATTTTATTTCATTATTGTATTTCCTTTAATGTAGAATGATGCCTCTGCTCTTCCCCCGTCCGTGACATTGTCCTTTTGGTGTGTCCAGAACAATTTTGTCATATAATTTCCAGCATTCTGGAATTGTCCAATTGATTCCTCATGCTTGTACCTTTATCACCTTCATTTTCATTAAACTGGAAGTTAGGTCTACAGGTTTGAATACATTTGGGTTAAATATTTTTTTCTAGAATACTTCAGAAGTGATATCATGTTACATCACATTAAGTGGCACAAATGTCTCTTTGTTCCATTAGCAGTGATGCTAAGTTTGATCGCTTGGCTAAGGTAGGGACCACTAGATACCAGACTTTAAAATTTGTAAGTAATCTGAGGGGTGATATTTTCCCACCATGTGAGTATCCTATTTCTTTCATCCAATGGAATTAGCATTCATTAACAATCCTTGCCTCAATTGTCATTCTTAAATGTATCCCAAACTAACTTTGGTATGTGGTGTAAATTGGACTTACTTAATTTTTAAAAATAATTTTGAGATGTTGCAAAATCACCATAAATATTTGTGTTTGCTTTTTTCCTTCTGGTTTGTTGCAATGTCTTTGTCTCTTTTCCTGTGCCAGTATCACATTCCTTAAAATTGGTGTGGCTTCATTTGCCTGTCATATTTAGTAGAACAATGACATCCCCCCACACCCCACTCCTGCCCCCACAATTATGTTTCTTTTTCAAAGTTTTTTTTGTTGTTAGATTCTTTCTTTTTCTTTTCTGAATGAACCATTCAGAATTTAATAGTCATCACAAGATTTTTTAAAATTCTTTAGGCCTTGACTGTAATTAGTATTTTCTTTTGTATTAGTCAGGGTTGAATCAGGAAAACAAAAATCACAATAGTTTTTTAAAGATTTTATTTATTTATTTTTAGAGAGAGGGGAAGGGAGGGAGAAAGAGAGGGAGAAAAACATAAACGTGCGGGTGCCTTTTGCATGCCCCCTACTGGGGACCTGGCCTGCGACCCAGGCCTGTGTTCTGACTGGGAATCTAACCAGTGACCCTTTGGTTCACAGGCTGACACTCAATCCACTGAGCCACACCAGCCAGGGCCACAATAGTTATTTTATCAGAGTAAATTTAATATAATGAACTGTTTAACTAGGTATTGGAGAACTGAAAAAGCAAACATAGAAAACCATATATACATATATGCATATACATATATGTGTATATATAATGAATATGTACATAAATATACATATATATGTGTCTTTGTGTGTGTGTGTGTGTGTATATATATATATATATAAAATAATCTGTCTGGAAAAAGTCTAACCATTATTAATATAATGAAAATGGTTTGTGTGGCATCAATGTAAACTGGCAGCCAAATAGAGTTGTCTGGAATGCACATGTGTGAACAATGACAACTTCACTGTACTAGTCAGTGGTAGCGGTAGATGCCATTGAGTGAGCATGTGTACTGTCTGGCTGTCACATTCAAAATGACTGAGCAAGTAGAGCAACGAATCTGCATCAAATTTTGTATGAAGCTTGAACATTCCTCCACAGAAACTATTCGGATGATTCAGAAAGCCATGGCTATGGCCAACTGGTGATTGTCGGCTTCATCATGACAACACGCCTGCTCATGCATCACGTCTCATGCAGAGTTTCTTGGAGAAACATCAAATCATCCAGGTGACTCAGGCCCCCTACAGCCCAGGTTTGCCAACCTGCAACTTCTGGCTTTTCCCAAAACTAAAGGAACCTTTAAAAGGGAAGAGATTCCCTTTTAGACTCTCAATGAGATTCAGGAAAATACAACGGGGCTTCTGATGGGCAATTGGGAGAACTGTGTGAGGTCCTAAGGTGCCTATTTTGAAGGGGACTAAGGTGTCATTGTCCTATGTACAATATTTCTTGTATCTTTTATCTTCTTCAATAAATGTCTCTATTTTTTCATATTATGTGGCTGAATACTTTCTGGACAGGCCTTGTATATACACTTAAATAAAAGCTCATCTATCCAGAATGTCTGAATCTTGATCAGGAAAGTATTAACGATATATTAAGCATGTTTCTGGAGTTTGTATATGTTAATTCCAAAGGCTTATAATGTTAGAAAATTGTAATTTAGTTTACTAAAACACACACTCACTCACTCAATTCTTTATAATTCAAATTTTAAAATAGTTTTTGCCTACAAAAACATTTAGCATTCTCTTATGTTACCAGTAAGATATCTGTGACACCACATGATTGTTCATTCTGATCTACACTATTGAGATAAAGAGGTAAAGTTATCCAATGAGAGGGTATGTCTACCTGGGGGTACTTGAGAGCCAGTTTCCAGCTACATTGGTGTCTCTTTTTCATACACATTTCATTATTCCCCATTAATGAAATATATGCAGGTGGGGAGGTGACCTCTGGATCACCTTGTGGGAACTGCCTAATAAGGGGAGAGGAGGCAATGGAAATATGAATTTTATGACAACCTTTTGGTGTTTGGGCCAGAGTCCCTGCCAGGTCCTCACCATCAAAGTCTTAAGCTGTGTTCTGAACACCTAGCTGTATTCTGAAAGCTTATTTAATGAGGGTTTCTGAAATGGGACTCAATAGTGTAAAAATCTGGACTTATGATTGGCTATTTTGACTAGCCAATTTGACTTATGATTGGCTATTTTGACTAGTGTTTACTAGTTTGTATGGCACTAAAAATAAAAATAAAGGAATAAAAAATGAGCATGGGACTTGACCAACTTATAAGGCCTCTGTGATAAATTTGATTGAACTCTGAGGGCTCCAAGTTTAGACAGGTCTGGGGCTTGAGCTGAGGACAGTAAGAGTTTGCATTCATTTCTAGCTTTATTACACAGAGGTCAAAGGATGTGTCCTGTATGACATTTACTTCAGAGAACTGAGATTATTCTCATTAGCTATCTCTTGAACAGTGAAACATGCATTATCTATTGGTGGGATAATATAAAAGATATACCATATATATACCATATTTTGCCATGTATAAGGCACACCCACATTTTTGGCCCAAACTTTCAGGAAAAAATCTTTCATTTTAATTTTATAATTCAATTTTTAAAATTTATTTCTATTTAGATACTTGGGTTTTTGTATTACAAAGGAATTTTAGCATTCATTTTTTAGCATATCATGGTACAAGAAATTTTGTGTAACAAATAATTATGAAACACAAGAACAGATACAAGGTATTTCAGGTACTACTCATGTATAATGTGCATCCTTATTTTTCCCTCAAAAAAGTGCTCATTATACATAGCAAAATATGCTACATATGTTTTATTGTATTTTACTATTTAAAAATGTTTAATGTTTGAATAGGTAATGTACTTGTGACTTGGCATTCAAATGGTACATAAGGGTATATATATAGAAAAGTCTCCTCACTTCTGTCCTCTCACCAATCAATTCCTTTCCTCAAAATCAGTCCATATTATTAGTTTCTCCTGTATCCTTCTAAGATACTACTTTATGCATCTACAAGAAATTACATATGAATATTTTCCCATTTTTCAACAAGTAGGAGCATGCTTTACACATTGTTCTCTACCTTGTTTCTCTTTGTTTATATATGTTACAGATCAAGCTAAGTCAGTGAAAGAGAACATCCCTGTTCTTTTTGACAACTTCATAGTATTCCATTGTGTGGAAGTATTATAATTAATTTAACTTGTTCCTTATTGATGGACATTTAGGTTGTTGACAGAATTTTGCTATTACAAATAATACTGCATTAAATAAATTTGCAATTATGTTTATGTAGATAAATTATTTTATTCATGTGCAAATATATCCATAGGTGTGTTGTGACCATTCAAGGCCTGGCAGTTTCATGGTATTCATGTACTGTAGATGGAAAATATTCATGGAGCCATTGGGATGCCTGGCATGCCTCTATTCACAGGTGAGTGAGCCACACACGGTGCAAGCTGCGTGTCTATCTGCATGTCTCTGCGTGGCACATATCATGGTCCTTGCTTCCCAATATGGCACCCAGCAGAGAGTCGCTACCTGCTTAAGTAGTAGAGGTGAACAAAGCCGGCAAGATGCCAGAAATTATATAACATAACATAATTCTGCATATGTGAGCCCACTTCATGTTATGGGAACAGTTTATTGGACCCAGTCTGAAGCCTGTGAGAACACTACTTACCAGGTCCCTCCAAGTCTATGAGAACACTGCTTCCCTTAGCTACCCAGACACCTGGGTGAAGAAGCCAGACTGCCTCCACTTACCCTACAACCCACCCCTTCTGGGTTCCTCACCTTACAGTTTATGTGAGGATGTCTTCTGTGAGGCTCCCTCTGCAAGGAGAGCAGAACCCTGCCCCCATAACCCACAACAGCAGTATAGACTACAGCAACAAGCAAGCAAAACACAAGTGCTGCCTCTCAGGACAGCAAGAACCCACTGACATTCAGTAGTTAGGGATGCCCACCATTTACACCATTCCTGTCAAGGATCACCTGTCAGGCATTCAATGGCAGGGGTCTCAGAGGCTAATGCCCATAAAGCTTGACTAACACTGTGGTGGACATCAGGGACATAGACACAGCATTCTGCCCCTACTAGGGCATATACTCCACCTTGGGATGCAGTACGCATATCTAAAGCCACATGATTTTGCAAGGCTACTTTTTGTAATTGATAGACTTCCTCATTTAGCAGGCTTAAAGAATCATGTGTTGCATTCAACATATGAGCAGTGTGCAAAGCCAAAGCAGTTATCTCAGTCTCAGTGGCTACAGAAGCAGATTGAGGAGAAAAAACAGCTAATGGGTAATATCACCAGGCAGTATACTTTACCTGGTGTCGCGCTTTAAATGCTTCCCAATTTGTTGGCTGGCTTACAAGAGTTTTCTGAACTGGAGCAGGCAAATAGGGCCATGCCCAAGTACAATGACCAGTCCAATTTCCAGGCAGGTAAGGCCACCCATGTGAGCCACACACCCAGAGGGCTCCAGTAGGAACTGTAGCCCATGCATCATCCCACGCCTCCCAGAAATGCTCTAGAGTCTGAGTCTGATACAGACCTGTCAGAGTCCAGCCCATCTGAGCTTGTCCTTTGGGGTTCTCAATGCAAAGGGGAGCTGGTCCATCCCCTCTGAACTAGGTAGGGGCCTTATTACATTCACCTGCCACCAGGTCAGCAGTACCTGTCCCCGCACCACCGGAAGTTCCCACAGGCCTTTAGGGATGCTCTTGTGAGCAGACAGCACAGGTCTCACAAGCTTCTTTTGCCTCTGCCAATATAACAGGTAATCCCCAAGTTTTTATAGTGGACCACGTGATCTTTTGCCCAGCATGTAAGAGGCCACGGTGTAGCCTCTGGGCTTCTTCCCTTCCTGAGGGACTGGCAGGTACTATGAACCTGCTCAGCCTTGAAGGGCCACAACACATTAGGGCATTATGAGAAATGCCAATAGTGGACCCGTGTTCAGGAAAACCTAGTTGATCACCTATGTGCCTCCTTTACTACTCACACAACTACTACATTCAGAAAGAACACTTCACTTCTGACACTCCTAGTTATCAAATGTGAGGAGGCTTTCCCCCACACCCAGCAATTCTCTGTGACACAAGCTGGGTATCCTGCAATTTAATTCAGTTCTAACTCTATCTGGAGATAGCATCAGATCCCACAAGTTAAGGGCTCAATGCCACAAGACTGCTCCCACCCCACATCAGATGCCAGTTGCCAGGTATTCAGGTTACCAACAAAAGCTGTGGCTACAAATCAGAGGCTACCATGACCCCCTCTTCAGGTTTGATTCATTTGCTTGGGCAGTTCAAAGAATTCAGGGAAATACACTTACCAGTTTTATTAAGGGTTATGATAAGGGATACAAATGAACAGCAAGGTGAAGAGATGCATAGGATGAGGTCTGGGAGGGTCCCAAGTTCAGGAGCTTCTGTGTCAGTGGAGTTGCAGTATGTCACTCTCCTGGTGTGGATGTTTCCTCAAAGTTTCCTGACCCCCTTGGGATTTCATGGAGGCTTCTTCACACACAGGCATGACCAGTTATTAACTCCATTTCCATTGCCCTTTTTCTTTCTGGAGAAGTGGGGGGTGAGGGTGGGCTGAAAATTCCAAGCCTCTAATCATGATTTGGTCTTTCTGGTGACTAGCCCCCATCCAGGAGCCCACCCAGAGTTACCTCATTAGAACAAAGGGTACCCCTAGTGCTTGTATCACTTAGAAATTTACAAGGATTTTAAGAGTCCTGTGTTAGGGATGGGGTCAAAGACAAATATTAGAACAAGAGATGCTCCTAGTACTCTTAGAAAATTACAAAGGTTTCAGTAGCTCTGTGCCATTGACATACATATTTTTTTCTATTACCTTATAGGTTCCAATTTCATAATTTGTAATTTTGATACACACTGCCAGATTAATTTCTATAGATGTTATCAACACTTAACAGCAATATATGAGAGTGCCTGTTTCTCCACAGAATCAGCAGCAGTGCATTATCACGCTTTTGTATCTTTGCCATTCCAACCAGTAAAAAATGGTATCTCGGTTTACTTTTAATTTGCATGTCTCTTATTATAACTAAGTTCTAGCATCTTTTCATTCTTTTAAAACTCATTTGTATTTTTCTTTCTATGAACTGGCTGCTCATATCAATTTTTGTTAGATTGTTAGTTTTTCCTCACTGATTTATAAAAATTTCATTAGAGAAATGAGATATTTGTGATTAGAACTTCAGATATCTTCTTCAATTTTTTATTTAATTTTCTAATTGTATTTTTTCCATTACCATTTATTCTCCTTACCTTCCCCTCCCCTCTTCTTCAAATTTTTATTTGTCTTTTGACTTTGCTTACAATGCATTTGCCAGGCAGAGATTATTTTTATTTAGTCAAATTTATTTTTTATGGGTTTTGGGTTCTGTGTCATTCTCATGAAGTCTCTCTACTGTCTAAGATTATACTAAAAATGACTCCCATAGCTCTTCAAGTACGTTTATGGTTTCAATTTAAACATTTAAATATTTGATCCATCTGTAATATATCCTAGTGTGAGGATGGGTCCAACATTACTTTTTTTTCAGATTGCCACCACCATTTTCATCTTTTTATATAATTTATAAGATAAAATGTTATATTCACATATAGTTTCTATATACTTCATAATACATTATACATATTATTAGAGGTATTTATATTTTTAAATATTTTATCTGTTCATTTTTCTAGAGAGAAGGGAAGGGAGGGAAAAAGAGAGAGAAATATCAATGTGTGGTTGCCTCTCATGCACGCCACACTGGGGACATGGCCTGCAACCCAGGCATGTGCCCTGACTGGGAATCAAACTGGTGACCCTTTGGTTCACAGGCCCACGCTCAGTTCACTGGGTGACACCAGCCAGGACAGTATTTATATTCTTAATATTCATATTTATCTTTTGTCTGCTTGATATGTCTAAGACTAAAAGGTATGTTAGTCGTATATCAATATTTCTATTGTCTTCCTCTCAATTTCTTTCTATATTACTGTGATAGTTAATTTTATGTGTCACCTTGGCTAGGCTATGTTGCTCATTTGTTTGGTCAAACACTAGTCTAGATGTTGCTATGAAGGTATTTGTGGATGTGATTAATATTTACCATCAGTCCACTTTAAGTTACCCTTCATATATGGTTGGATCTCCTCCAGTGAGTAGAAGGCCTTAACAGCAAGGACTGAGGTTTGCTCCAGAAGAAGCAATTTGCCTAAAGAATGCAACATAGAAACTCTGCCTGAGTTTTCAGGCTGCTGGCCTGCCCTGCAGGTCTCAAAGTCCAGACTGCAACATCAACTCTTATCTGAGTTTCTAGCCTTTTGTGCCCACCCTACAGATCTACAGATCTCAGACTTGTCACTTTCCACAATGATGTAAGCCAATTCCTTAAAACAAATCTCTCTCTCTCTAAGTATGTATGTATGTATGTGAGTACACACACATATACACATGTGTATATGTATTATATGCTATTGGTTTTGTTTCTTTTCCTTTTTATTGAATTTATTGGGGTGACTTGTTAACAAAATTTTACATTTTAAGTGCGAAATTCCATGCCACATCATCTGTACACTGTATCGTGTGTTCACCAACCCAAGTCAAGTTTCCTTCCATCACCATTTCTATGGAGAACCCTGATTAATATAATTTCTAGTAGTTTTCTCCATATATCTCGATGGTATGATAGAATATAAAACTAACTCACTTGACCTGATTAATGTTTTTTGGTCTTGATGATCTTATGTTGCCAACTCCTCCCCCTCCTTTTTTTTTGGTCTGTATTTATCTAATATGTTCCATCTATTTGTTTTACTTTGTAATATGTCATTTTTAATGGTATGTTTATTGTAGCTAGATTATAATGAATTTATTTTACTTGACCAAGTTTTTTAAAAGATTTCTTATTTATTTATTTTTAGAGAGGGGTAGGGAGGGAGAAAGAGAGGGAGAGAAACATCAATGTGTGGTTGCCTTTTTTGCGCCTGCTGCTGGGGACCTGGTCCAAAACCCAGGCATGTGACCTGACTGTGAATCCAATTGGTGAGCCTTTGCTTCACAGGCTGGTGCTCAATCCACTGAGCAACACCAGCCAGGGCTCAACCAGGTCTTTTAATAATGGATTTACATTTTAAATTCTGAAATCTTTGTTTTTATGCCATTTTGTTCTGTGACATTTATTAACACTTCTTTGCTATTTTCTGTACTTTCCATTTAGTTTTTATCTTCTCCATTGTTTTAGAAATTATTTTATTCTATTAGTTGAAAGCAACTATCTCAAGGAAGAAGAAATTATTACTTTTTACTATATCTATTTCCTGAATTGATATAGTAAGCATACAAAGTCTGTCCAGAAAGTATCCAGCCACATAATATGAAAAATAGAGACATTTATTGAAGAAGATAAAAGATACAAGAAACATTGAGCATAGGACAATGATGCCTCAGTCTCCTTCAAAGTAGGCAGCATGACACCTTATGCAGTTCTCCCAATCAACATCAGCTTCCCTACCATATTTTCCTGAATCTCATCTAGAGTCTGAAATCTCTTCCCTTTCAAAGGTGATTTTACTTTTGGGAAAAGCCAGAAGTACAGGTGCCAAATCTGGGCTGTAGCAGGGCTGAGTCACCTGGTGATTTGATGTTGCTCCAAGAAACTCTGCATGAGACATGATGCATTAGTGGATATCTTGTCATGATGAAGTTGTCAATCACCAGTTGCCCATAGCCATGGCAGTTCTGAGTCAACCGAGTAGTTTCTGTGGAGGAATGTTCAAGCTTCATGCAAAATTTGATGCAGATTCATTGCCCTACTCACTCAGTCATTTTGAATGTGACGGCCATACAGTACACATGCTCACTCAATGGTGTCTACCACCCCCACTGACTAGTACAGTGAAGTTATTTATCATTGGTCACACATGTGCATTCCAGACCACTCTACTTGGCTATCAGGTTACATTGATGTCATGCAACCCATTCTCATTATACTAACAATGGTAGGACTTTTTCTGGACACACCTTGTATTACCTGGTATGGCCCTTTAAGTTTTTCAAAAGCTTTCTTTAACTTACTTTTATCTAATTCACGAGTTCCAAGTGAAATGGCATATTTTTAATCACACTTTTAGTTACAGAATTTAGCACACTTGATCTTTACCTCATTCCCCATTCTTACCTATGAAAATGTTAACTCAGGTTTTAGATGCATACAGTTTTATTGCTATTTAAAAAATTCATTACCTAATCTGTGTAAAAATATTGAGATTGAAGCTTAGTTTTATAATTAGATATGGTGCAATAATATAGATGTACCTCTATTTTGGCTTCATACTACTCCCTCCATGACTTACCCATTATTGAGCTTTTTTTTTTTTTACTTCACGTCTTTGTTGGTTTAAAAATATTATAAATGAATTTTTTCAAGAAGGTGATATATTTTATGATCCTTTAGATAGCAGAGAGTGTTTTTCTGACATCTTTGTACCTGAAAGACAACTCAGATGTATATTGCATAAATTTTGGGTCATAAATTTTTCTCTCTAAAATTCTAGATATGAGAAGTTTTATCTGGGCAATCTGATTTCATACTTTTGCCTGAACAATTATGGACACTTTAATATTGTAGCTGAAAACTTCTACCATGATGTGTCCCATTGTAGTTCCCTTTTATTGACTTTGCCTATAACATAATGAGCTCTCCAGTCAACATATACTGTCCTTCAACAGAAGAAAATGTCTGCTTTATTTTATTTTTATTACATCTCTTCCATTTGCCTTTTTTCTCTTTTTGGGAACACATTATCCATATATTGGTTCTTGGTTTTCTTCACTGTCCATAGCTATCATTTTCTCTCTCATTGTTTCCATCTCTGCCTTTTTAACTTCATTCCATTTCTTTTTCTTTTTAAAAATATTTTATTTATTTATTTTTAGAGAGAGGGGAAGGGAGGGAGAAAGAGAGGGAGAGAAACATCGATGTGTATTTGCCTCTCATGCAACCCCTACTGGGGACCTGGTGTGCAACCCAGGCATGTGCCCTGACTGGGAATCAAACCAGTGACCTTTGGTTTGCAGGCCGGCACTCAGTCCAGTGAGCCACATAAGCCAGGGTAATTTTATTCCATTTCTTAGCATTGGCTTTACTATTGACACTGAGTTTAGTTTTCTACTAGCTAAATTTTCCCCTTTACTGTCTCCATTGTATACTTTAATTTTGTTTTTGCTTCTTAAAACCTACTTACTCATTTTCCTTACCCTGTCCATCTCTCTTTTTCATGTCATCACATTGGATTTGCATCTCAGTACCACTTCTTCATTCCTTTTGTTTTGTTTTTTACAGAAGCTTTAAGGATGTCAATAGGTTTCTAAAATTTCTCCTAGACCCTGGTGAAGAAGAGTTTTCATTTCCTCTGGTTCTTCTGATTTTTCTCTTCTCCTACCTCTGTGTTGATTATTCTCCTTATCCTCAAATAAGACAAGGTTTCTGTAGGCTCAATCTCTCTACAGGTGATTGAGCTAGTTACCCTTGACCTACCATCTGTCTATGGAAGTAGTGGCAGAATCTTCATCTTGAGTGTATAGCTGTCTGACTTCATCTTTTGTACCTCTTCTTTAGTAATGTGATACATAACAAAATACAGTTTCCAGCCAGACTTCTCTCAGGGATGTTCAAAATGATGGCCTTTCCTTAAAGTTTTAGATAGGACTAACTACATAATTTGCAGAAAAGTTATAAGAAAAATGAGAATGTGGGGTCCCTTGCTCAAGAAATTAAAAATTTCAAGATGGTGACAGCAGAGCATTAAACGAAGCATGAAGCCCTTTTTATCACTGGATCTTTTGCAACTGCAGAGGTCTCACTCCCATGAAGACTGCTGTGGTTATGGGGACTGCACTCTTTAAATCTAAGTCTCCTCCCTTATCCTGCCAATCTCTCCCCTATTTCATGCTCACTTGTTTTATCTATCTGCCTAGAAAAATAGGAAATACAGATGTCTGGAGGATATGGAGTGGGGTTGGTGGTAGAGATCAATATTCTGGGGAGCAGCCTTTAAGGGTAGAGAAACTGCTATCTCTTTTTGGTTTAGGTACAATCTGTGAGTTGGGAGACAGATGGTAGGGTCACCAGGGGGTATGGTGTGGGCCTTAAATAAGCAGCTTCCTACCTTTTGCAGTCACTGTCTTTGAGGAAATGAAGCCAGGTAAACCATGACTGAGACCTTCTTGATCCATCCATTTAGGTCCATCTGCCTCATAATTAACATCAGTTTTACCCAGGTCCAAGTCTTAGGTTAACTAAAAGCCTTTGAGTATTTGATATTATGAAATGTGGTCTTTTTTTTTTCGGTATTTGAGGAGACTTTTGTGAGAAGTTAGGTCAGGACACACTTCGGGACAAATAGCAATATATTATTTTGAACTGGAAGCCCCCATGGATCCAATTAGTTAGGCCAAGGGTTGGAAAAAGTTTTTTATATAGGACCAGATAGTAACAATTTTAGATTTAGCAGGCAAAGAGGCAAAAAACAAAGATATTATGTAGGTATTTATATAACAAGAGAGAAAACAAATTTCCACAAATATTTTATTGAAGAAGTTAAAACTAATAGCAATAACTGAATACCTTTGGTAATAGAGGTCTACTAATGAGAAGAATAGGATTCTTTGTTTTTGGAATATATTTTGCTTAATTAGGGTTCAAAGTTAGAATTCCCTATCATAAGATTAGTTTGCAAATGTTCATCTGTTAATGCTGATCTGTGATGGGATTTTATGTATTTCATTTTTGAAAATGTCTTTCCATACAGATAGGCACTGCCAAACACTGACACCAATGTGCATACAATTTTAATTGAACATATTCATTGTGTACAAGGCATTTACAGAGTTCTATTAGATTCTTCCCTTGATATTTGCCTTTTAGTATGTCATTACATTGCAGATTAATCACCTCCAACTGACAGGTAGAAATTCCTCAATTGCACAGTTAAATGAATTTTGAAATATGAAAATTTCCATTGCATATGCATTGAGGTCTGAAAAATGCTGTTTGGAACTATAGTTTGAACTTGGAAAATATATCTGCTGCAAATTTGTATAACAATGGATAATTTCCTTCTTATTTTAACTTTTGAGAGCATGGAAGTACATAAAGTGGATTGAGCTTACTTGTAATTAAAGCAATGTTAGTAGTCATCAAGATGACTTTACTATTGTGTAAATTTCATGTGTTTGTTTTTTTAATATGTTGTTTTACTTTGTTAATGGCATAATTCATTCAACGTTTCCAGCAAAAGCTAATTTCTAAAGCCATTCATAGTTTATAACAGTAGTTGAAGGCTATTCTTCTCACTCAAAAATTTTCAGTTTTGGTTTTGAGTTCAACAGCATCACAGTAAAACTTTGCCACTGCTAAGATATTGAACTGCTGGGTGGTAGAGCAAGTTGGTATGTTTACAGTTTCTACTTTTGATAAAAAATTCACAGAACTGATATTGGTTAAGCCCGAGAGTGAATAAAGTTACCATTGACATTTATGGCTCAATAACACATGATTAATTCAAATATTACCACAAAGTATTTACTGATGAATAATACAATGAATAGCCATTAGGTTTAAAAACCTTACATTCTACAAGCTTTACAATTTGCTCAAGGTGTTTTTCTGTTTTATATATATTTTTACTACTATCAATTGTAACACATCTTAGCAGGTTCCACTTCATGTTGTACTGAATCAGTGCTTTTTCAGCTTCTTTGAAAATACTTTCCCCTGCAGTGTACCATGTAGGCTATCCACAGGGGCTAATTCTTCAGTCACTTCAAGCAAGGAATGTAATCCTCAAATAAACAATTTAGTATTCTGTATTCTGTTAACTCATGAAGAGCCAAGGAAAACCACTCAGTTAATTACCTTGTTTTTTAATGGACTTTTGATGTGTTGCTCCCAATATTGACTCTTCAAATACTGTTCTAGCTGAAAGGCTAATAGTCTTAATTTCTCTGGACACATTACTGTTGCACTCAAACACAATTTAATGAAATAACTTTCCTTGTTTGGCCAAGAAATGAGCTACTCAGAAAATTACTTTGGTTGCAGCCTCATTTTCATTTTTTATTTTTGTGAAGAAATTCTGCTGTGATAAAAGTGTTTTAAATTCCCTAATTGTTCTCATTGCTGCTTTCCTGTCAGTTGGGAATGTTGTGATGAGTGTAGTCTAACAATGTTGACATAGATTGTATTTTTTTAAGAAAAACTTTGGTGTTATTGCATAATAAATGCTTTGCTATCAAATTTCATAGAACAATCCACACTCCACTGTGCCTTAAAAGCATGACATTTGAAGTCCATTTTTCTTTTTTTCTTTTGACAGAATAGGGATGTACTTGTAATAAAAAAATGTCATGGTGTTATATGTGTGGTACTTGAAACACTGCCAAGTTGAGAGCATCACTGTGATTTGTAGGGCACTAAGCAGCTGTGTGAAGTGATGAGAGCACCACATACATTCTCTGCTGCAACTATCC
The DNA here is from genome assembly GCA_028533065.1 of Trachops cirrhosus. Lineage (NCBI taxonomy): Eukaryota > Metazoa > Chordata > Mammalia > Chiroptera > Phyllostomidae > Trachops > Trachops cirrhosus. The sequence continues at coordinate 45,070,479 of CM052552.1, forward strand.
AACTTTGTGTTGTTTTGTGAAAGTAGCCATATATAATACATAAATGAGTGAGCACAACTGTATTCCAATAAAACTTTATTTATGGACATCAAAATTTGAATTTCATGCAATTTTAACGTGTGATGAAATGGCTGTACAAACAGAGGTGGTAGGCTGTATTTAGCCTGTAGGTTATGGTTGTCTGATCCTTGGTGTAGCAAAATGGTTATACCAGTCAGCTAGCCAATATGTATTGAGCTTGGTGCCAGTTGCTGATCCCAGGTGAAAGGAAATCTGTTTAAAGTAACAGCACTAACACCCACAGCAACCCCACAGTTGTTATTTCTATGCCTAAAATCACTATAATCATTAGTATGCTTCTTTAGTATGCCTTTCTAGACTCATCTAGACTCTCCATGAGTCTAGAAAGGTATACTAAATTTTCCAACTTCAATTCCCAATTCTTCCCTTACCCTTTTTGTCATAACCATACTCAACTTGAATTTACCAGAATTCTCATATTCTTAGGCTTCTGAGCTCATGCAGATATGTTGCTACCTCTGCCTGGAACACACACACCCATACATTCACCTTCCAGCTCCTACCAATCCCTGTATTCTCAATCTAGAACAGGGGTGTCAAACTCATTTTCACCAGAGGCCACATCAACCTTGAAGTTGCCTTCAAAGGGCTGAATGTAATTTCAACTCCTTAACAGTTAAGGAGTAGCTACATTTATACAATCTTAAAATTATTTCAGCCTTTTGAAGGCAACTTCGAGGCTGATGTGGTCCCTGGTAAAAATAAGTTTGACACCCCTGCTCTAGAAGCTCTATCTGGTCGCTCTAGCTGATAAAGATGCCTCTTTTATGAACAGCCGCAGAAATCTGGGCAAAGCTTATAGCACTCATCGCTCTGCATTATAGTATTTATTGGGTTGGTCAAAAAGTTCATTTATTTTTTTCCATAAAATAAAAGAGACATTTTTCATTTTCACCAAAAACTTTATTGATTTGGATATTGTGAGTATGTCGGCTACCTCCTGTGTGGTATACAATGTTGATTGTTCTCAGTTAATGTCCCGATTTGATTGCTATCAATCGTGGAGCATCATCCAGTTAGACATCTCCAGCACAAAACTTTGCAAACTACTTTTGACACGTTCAATCAGTCAGAGCACCATCTCCATACACTGCACAAATCTTTTTGTGTGTTTTAGTTGCATTTTATCTTTCTTCAAATAATAAAGCACAATATACCAAAAATGTATTTTCTTCCATCTTCCATATTAAGATGGCTACACAAAAATTCACCAATTTTGATTAGTTTTTTAATTTTTTAATTTTATTTATTTTTTGGTTTCATGTCTAATTTTTATTCCAAAATATAAAGCTCTTCTGAATTAAAGTACAGTTGACACACAATATTGTATTAGTTTCAGGTGTGGAACATAATGAGATTTAACATTTACATTTATATACCTTACAAAGTGATCACCACAAAAAGTCCACTGTCCACCATACAAAGTTGATAAGTTTTTTAAAAACGCACACTGATATGACAGCTGTCATAGTACAATCTAAGGAAATTGTTTCAAATGAAGTTAAAGACAACTAAGAAATGCTGGAGTCATCTTACAGGTAAAACCAAATAAACTTTTTGGCCAACCCAATATTTACACAACTCTCTTAAGAGTTCAGGACAGGGACTGTGTCAATTTGGGAAGTTTTTAGTTATTATTTCTTTGCATACTTTTGGAGCCCTGACCTACATTTCTCCTTTCCTTCTGGGACTCTGATAACACAAGTGTTAGATTTTTTGTTAAGTCCCACAGGTCCCTGAGGCTTTGTTTATTTTTTTTTCAGTGTATTTTCTGTTGTTTAGGTTCAGTAGTTTCTATTGTTCTGTGTAGAAGTTCACTGATTCTTTCCTCTATTCCTTACATTCTGATATTAAGCCCATATACTGAGTTTTTAATTTTGGCTATTATATTTTTCAATTCTAAAATTTCCATTTGGTTCTTCCTCATACCTTCAATTCTTTTCTGAAATTTCTTAATTCTCTGCTGAGATATTCTAGATTTTCATTTGTTTCAAATGGGTTTATAATTGCTCATTGAAACATTTTTTAATGATGGCTTTAAAATTCTTGTCAGATAATTTGAACATCTCATTCATCCTAGTGTTTGCATCTGTTGATTGTCTTTGCTAATTAAATTTGGGATTATTCTGGTTCTTGTAATGAGTGAGTTTTGATTGAAACCTGGGCATTTTGAGTATTATGTTAGGAGACCCTGGGTCTTATCTAAATCTTGTATTCAAGACCTTTCTGATAACACTCTGGTGGGGCACTGCCTTGTTACTCTTAGGTAGGAGAAATCCAGGTTCTCCACTCAACCTTGGTTGACCCTGGTGGGGGGCAGGAGGGCCTCCTTGTTACTGCTGGGCGTGGAAGGGAATTTGGGCCACCATTGATACCACTTTGGCTGGGAGGTGTAAGAGTGCTTCATTACTGTTCCCCACATTGTTTCCACTGACACCATCAAGTGGTGGCCTCATTACCACTGGGCAGTGGTGAATATCCTGACCCTCCACTAGGCCTCCTCTTGACACCAGCTCAGCAAGCATGGGAAGTGTTGCTTTACTACCACTGGGTGGGAGTGGAAGTCCAGGTTCCCCAGTATGGTGGTGGTGATAGAGATTTGAAGTGCCCATTACAGCCTGTTGAAAGTGGAATCCAGACTCCTGATGGGTGTGGGTGTCTTGGTTTCTTCCAGAAGTCCCCAAACTATCCAAACAACTGAAGTTTTTGTAATACTTGAAAGTCTGTCTCCCTAATACTTGGCTCCCTATCTCCCCTCAACTCTTACCCTATATTTATTTTATCATCAATGTATTTGGACATCAGTTAAGGGCAATCTTTAAGACACTGGTTAAGTATGGGAAGACCTAGTAAATTTTTTTGAATTTAATTTTGATCCTGATATAACGGATAAGTACAGTTCTAAGATTAGATAAACCATGACTCTGTTGTATTACTTTTTATCATCTGTATAGGTTAACGTGGCACTAACATTATAAATGAACTACATATTTCTATAAGTACCACAAGCTGATTGCTGAACTATGCATTATGCCTAAATGCCTCAGGTTAAGTATTTAGTTGTTTAAAAGGAAATTAAATTTATTTTCCTATAATTGAATTGTCTTATTCTCTGATATTGATGGTACTTACACAAGTATTAACATAATAGTGCTACAAATTATATACTAGTTAGTCCATACTACTCAGCATGATACAAATTTTATATAATTTAAAAATATTGATATATCTATGCATATATTAATTATATTAACTTGGTAAATTCAAATTACTCTTCCCAGTTCCTAGTGTAGTAAGATAGAATTATGAAACAAGAATCAGTACAAGGTGATAAAGGTTTAATTTTACAATAATGAAGGAGAGATGTAGCCACAAATAAAAAGTACATTAGGACTGCCTATGTATTGGGCTTATGCAGAAGCTGGGGAGGGATAAGGATGAAGTGATTGATACATTTAGAACTCTAGAATAAAAGCTAGGGAGGATTTTAGAAATTCCAGCCTTCCTATATTTTTGAGGTCTTTGAATGCTTTGTGTCTGGCACTTTACTTACCCCGTGGCATTTAATCTTCAAAATAATGTTGTAAAGTGGCTACATTTTCTCTTTTTAACAGATGAGGGAACTGTAGCTCAAACTAGACTTACTTGTTGAAAGTCACCCAGTTATCAAGTGGTATAATAAGGATTCAAACCTACATCTGTATGATTCCACAATCCATAATCCTTTGATTCAACCGCTCTGACTTCCATATGGGTTTTCAGATTCACTTTTCATAGAAATAATTATAAAAATCATTTATCCCACTTCCCATTCCTTTCTCCAGTGAGGACCTAAACCTTTGTAACTATTTTTTAAAAAAAGATTTTATTTACTTATTTTTAGAGAGGGAGAAAGAGAGGGAGAGAAACATTGATTGGTTGCCTCTTACATGCACCCTGACTGGGTACTGAATGTGAAATCCAGGGATGTGACCTGATGGGAATTGAACCTGTGACCATTAGCTTTACAGGATGATGCCCAACCAGCTGAGCCACATGGGTCAGGTCAAACCTTCATAACTGTTGTACATACATTTATCTAACAGAATATAAACTACCTGATATCTAAAAAATTACATAGTGATAGGATTTGTTACTGTATAAAAACTGTCTCATGCTTCATAATGGAAGATGGTATCTGTAGTTGGACTAGACACAGAGTTTTGGCTTAGAGTATAAGTAACTTTCCTGGGATCACAAAGCCTGTGCAGAATAAGGATTTGATCCAGGTCTGCTTGATTCCAACCTACCCATTCAATGCAAATTTGCTATTACCTAGAAATGACTATGTGCTGGGAAAATTTTTGAGGGGTTGGGGGTGGGTAGCCTTATAGTCTAGGAAAGGACCTGAGTCAACAACCACCAACTCCAGGAAAGTGGCCAAATAATGGCAGAATTTGTATCTCTGCTTGTGCAAGTGTGTGTGTATGTGCGCACGTGTGGTGAGGTGAGAGAGTGGCGTCCAAATCTCCCAGGCTCTGAAGGTTACAGTTTGTGACAAAGTTAACCTTGCATGTGTTAATTTAGCTGTTGAAAACATTCAGCCCTCTACACTCACTTATTGAAATAAAATGGAATACAATAAAGAATGGAAGAAGTGATATGGAGAAAGCAATTAAACATGAAATGTAATGTACATAAAACTACAGTTTGTTAGTCTAGTTACTAGTCTTAGGGGAACACTTTAAAACTGTGTGCAAAATCAGTTGGGATTTCCATAGCTTCTCACTGAATACTGCTAGGATTAGAGTCAGCACTGAATTGTCTTCCTTATATTTTGAAATCCAAGTTAAATATATTTTGTCTATTGGTTACATTATTGAAAATATGACTGCATGTTTTTAAATTCATGTCCATTAATTTTTTCCTTTCCCTGAAGACATATCTTATTAAATTTGTCTTTTCACCAAAGGCATATTTTTTCTCCTATAATTAGGAGAAATCCATCACTATGGATTGAAAGCCAGACTAGTGACTTTTATTGGCATCTGAGACATGATCAGAACAAGAAAGTGTTATCTCTGTGAGGCATGCTGTGGGGGATAAAGGCTTTTTTGGGTTGCAAATGATGATGAGGATCTTAAATGTTTTCTCTTAGGCCTGTCCACAAGCAGCCCCAACTCTTCCATGCTGGCCCCACTGAGACCGAGGCAATAGAAACCGACATTCTGGAGATTCCGCTTAACAAATTTCCGTCACTGCTTTTTTTTACAAAATCGTTATGAACCAGAGATAAAATGCACGTAGCAAGAAAATTTGGCCCCGAAGTGCCGCCAACAGACCTTCGGCGGTGGGGAGCCTCAGACCCAGTGGGCGACTCTTCCTTCCCTCAGGCCGGGGAAGCCTTTCCCCCTTCACTTTCGGCGCGAGTGAGGGTACCGGGACCTGGAGCCTAGGCCTGGCCCAGGGCGGCAAGCGAGCCGCGGGCCTGGGGCAGGCAGCCGCTCTCCGAGCGCGCTTCTCGCGGAGGCCATTATTTCCTGCAGTGCCCAAAGTGTGTGCCTTCTTCGGAGGGCGGAGGTCAGGGGCCGAGATCCGAGACCCATACCAGGCCCTGAGGAACCCGGGACTCTCGGAGCGCGGGGCTCCTAAAACCGCGGGCTGGGCCCACCTCTGAGCTCCCGGGCAGAGGGGTCCACGCTCACAGCTCGCGCCCGCTACGGGCGGTGCCGGGCCTCGCCCTTCCTCACCACTCCCCTCCCCCTCCCGAGCCGCAGCTCCCGAGGTGACACGGCCCAGACCCTCCATTCTCTGTCCCAGTATATTTAAGCAACACAACCTAACAAGCTACTCCCTCTCGCGGACAACCCTTCCCCACGACAGACGGACCCAGCAGCCAACCACCGGCCAGAATTGGCCTGCGTCCCGCTCCTCAGGGGTGGCAGCCTCGGTGGGCGGGGCTCGGGCAGCTAGCAAGTTCAGTGGAGCCACGGCTGACGTGAGTCAACAAAGGTCACGTGAGGCAAGCGGGCTTCGCAGATTGGAGGTCTTGGTCGGGCAGGGAGGGGGGGTCACGGCAGCGGCGTGGGGTTCGCTGTGTGACACAATTACAACAACTTTGTGCTGGTGCCGGGGAAGTTTGTGTCTCCAACAAATCCCTCCCGTGCCCCCCCAGCCCCGTGCGCTCCGGCCGTTCCCGCCGTCCCCGCCCGTGGCTCCCCCGCGCCTGCCCCCGCGATGTGACCCTACAGCTGAGCCGCTGCTGCTGCCGACCCGGGGGCTCCGCAGCCCCTACCACCGCCGCCTTTACCGCTGCCGCGTTCGGATTTTTCGTCGCTGCCGCCTGCGGCGGAGGAGGAGGTGGCGATAAAGTTGGTGTGCAGGTCCCGCACGGAGATTGGGGACGTCGTTGCGGGCCCCGGCCCGGGGCGGGTGTCGGCATTGGAGTTGTGAATTCGCTGCGTTTCCATGAAATCCTGCGGAGTGTCGCTCGCTACCGCCGCCGCTGCCGCCGCCGCCGCTTTCGGTGATGAGGAAAAGAAAATGGCGGCGGGAAAAGCGAGCGGCGAGAGCGAGGAGGCGTCCCCCAGCTTGACAGCCGAGGAGAGGGAGGCGCTCGGCGGACTGGACAGGTACGGGCCGCCGTCACCCGCCCGGTCGGCTCCGGACGGGCTGGCGCCGCTCTCTGAGGCGGCCCGAGCGCGGCTCGTCTTTGGCGGCGGCGGCGGGGCGGGCACCTGGGGTTGGCGCTCTCCGTGCAGTATTTGCTTGCGGGGCCTCGGGCTCGGGCCGGGGTGGGTCGGTGGCGTTCCCGGAGCTTTAACGAGCCGCGTGTGTCTCTCCCCACAGCCGCCTCTTCGGGTTCGTGAGGTTTCATGAAGATGGCGCCAGGACGAAGGCCCTACTGGGCAAGGTAAGGCAGCCGCGGGCTGGACCCCGGACACGATCTCACTGGCCAGTGCCTTGCTCCTCCTCGGCCCCGCGGCCCCGCGCTGGGGCCAGCGCTCATTGTGGCCGTGAGCTAGGGCCGAGGGGCTTCCGGAAAACTATTTCCTGCCTCTGCTCTGCCCCCCCGCCCCATACCTCGCCGACTCCCTTGCGAAATCGTCCTCTCCGCTCGTAGCTGGAGGAACGGAGACCGTACTGCTTTGGGGCCGAGCTCATCTGGGTCGACAGAACTGCCTGTTCTTCGCCCGCTTTTGGGGGGTAGACCGATGTTCTGAAAGGTGCCTGTTTAGGGTCAAGAGATCGTAAATGTGTACACATGTCCCCAAATCTCCGACTTACTTGTCTCCCCGGTTTTTATTCTTTTCCTTCAGGCAGCCTCTTCGTGATAGCTGTTGGTAGCCAAACGTTGTTGGCTTTCTTGTGTCCCTGCCCCAAGAAGGGGGAAGTTACACGTAGTTTAGGGCGATGAAGAGTTTGCATTGGGCTGTTGACATGCATCTCGATTGTATGTGTTTTACCTGAAGTTAGGTGACTTGTTTACTTTTTGGGTCTTTCTGTCATAGAAATCCCGCAGTTATCTGTGAATGTATTTTTTTTCTTGGAACCTCGTTTCCTGTGTGTCTGGCAGCGGGATCCAGGGAGGGATTCGGGGTGTAGCTTCTGTTTATTTGTGTGGAAAGTTGTTGGCACTGTCATTTAGTTAAGTAATGGCTGCTCCTATCGGCCCAAGATGGCGGGACAGGGTGGGAGGAGAAAGTGAAGGGGGAGGTTTGGGGGAGGGAGGAGAGGTAAACATGGAAATAAATAGTAGTGATGAATAGGCCTCTCCTTGGGAGTGTGTAGCTCGTTGATGTTCAGTACAATTTATCCAAGATAATTTGCATATAGAATTCTCGTACCTTTTTCAAGCTTGGAAGCAGCATTTATAAGCCTGGTAAATGGCTTATCAACCTGTAGCACATTTAGTTTCCCTTCCGTTAGCTGTTGAACAAAGGCTGTAGAGTCTCCATCTGCATGCATCAGTTTGTGTCTCCTAACCAAAACCTGATTGAAATGATATTTGTGTTTTTTCTTGTTAATTGGGACTGTGAAACTTGGAATGTGTTATAGGTGTTGCATCCATTAGACATTTTCTTTTCTAGCTGAAATCAGTAGCCTTGCATTTGACACTTAGCTTTATTGTTGCAATTGAGAAGAAAGTTTGAAATGACTAAAGCCTAGCATTTCATTCTCGAGTTAAACATTTTTTTATTTAGTTGTCCTGAATTTTTGTCTGTAGTTCGGGTGGGAGAGTCAGTGAGTCCTTTTATCTGTAATTATGCTTTTGTTTTTGTTTCAGAGTAACTAAACACAAGGGGTTTCCATTACAAATAATGACCTGAAAGCTAAACAGAAATAATCTCTTTCAGTAAGTCCAGTCCCTTTCACAGAGACAGATAATGAATTAAACTTTGACTATGTAGGTATTAATTAGCTTCATTAAAATTATCGCTGGAAAAATGAATAGTGACTAGCTCTGAAATGATCTTAAACATCAATGATTTTAAGCCTTGAAAAAAATTTTTCAATCAGTATTTAAAATATTTTATTTAAAAATACTTGGCTACTGTCAAAGTTGTCATTTCAAAAGATTAAACAAAACAATTTAAATTTAAGGAGCATTATTTTATTTTGAACCGAATAATGCAGGTCTAATATGGTTGGTAAAATTGTTTGCAGAGATAATTCATTTGGAAAAGTTTGGCCAAATCTATTGCTTTTGGTTACAGTAATGAAAAGATAAATGCAATCTGATGTTTTATGTGGCTAATGTGTAAAATGCTGGTTGAAGATTTCATGTCTCAGAATGCTCATATTTAGGTGGGTTCACATTGGATTTCAGATTGTAATATTGAACCCTGAAGTTATGCAGTACTGCGTTTAAATTTTGAAGAACTGAACATTTTCAAATATTTTTTATGAAAGTATATTTCTTGATGTTTGAATACAGTAACATCTTGAAAATGAGAAACTTGCGGAACTTCATTATGTTTTGGGGAAAATTAAGGCTTCATAAAATACTGGGTAATTTGATAAACTACTAAGTATTTTGTTGAGCTAAAGACAAAAATCTTTATTTCAGACTCAGTGCTTGTGAGGTTCTACCTATTTCAGTCAAGATTCACTAGCCTTAATATTAAAATAAAACAGTCTAGAGTCTGCTTGCAGTTTCATGCAGTTCTTGGTTGCATCTTTGTGAGCTTGAATATGTCAATGAAATGTGTAATGTAAAGCTTGATATTATATAACCTCCATCCATGTGTTGGAATTGGATTCTGAATAGAATGAATGAGCTGAGTCCTTTTATAGGAAGTATTGAATTATTTAGTTTTATTTAGTTTCATCCGTCTTTTGAACAGTCGTGGGAAATTTTTTTTTTTTTTTTTTTTTTTTTTTTTGTGGAATGTTGACCTATGTTGGTTTCACAATTCTTATTCTTTGGAAGTCCTAAGAACAAGAATTGCCTGTTCTTTGTCTGGGTAGGTTCAGGCTACTTAGCGGAGGGCAGATAATGGACTTGAATAACTCCCACGATTTTCTTTCTAGCTAGAATATTTGTCATTGTCCTTCTCTCCCCCCAGACAAATTTAGTCTGCACCTTGTGTAATCGTTTTTTCTTTCTGACAGAAACTTAACTATTACTACTACTTGTTTTAAAAATTTTATTCTTATACATATTATTGGATCTTCTATCAAGTTTTTTTTTTTTTAATTCAAATTTGTAGGTTTTCAAAAAATAACGCTTGACTTAAAGGCTTTGGAAAATTTAAAACATTTAATAAGTGTCTCTTACTTGCTGCTAAATCTGTATGTTCCTTTACCAGGTGTGAGGATACTTTATCCAAACTGCTGATTTCTCTTAGTCCCTGAATGTTTTGTAAGATTCATTTATTTTGGAGTCATTGATTGAACATTTTTGTTTTTATGTTTGCCATTTTATATTATACTGCTTAGGGTTTTGGGTTAAAGAAATGGTAATACAGCATATTATTTTTGTAGTAATATCTTTAAAATAATTTTAAAAGATTGTAAACAGCGAGAGAGGTTGCTTAACCAGAGTTCTTGAAAAAAGCATGTTCCTGACCACTTTGCTCTTTAAACTGATGCTGATCATTAATCTTTTGGTAATACAGTAATTCAAGATTCTTATTTTTTTTAATTACAGTGGAGTTACTGGCAAGTAATTAGGAACTGAAACATTTTCACAAATCAACTATGATCATTTTTAAAGCATCATTTGAAAACAGTTAATCTTGCTTTCAGTTAGATAACGATTTGAATTAAAGTATAATATAGAGTAATATATAGCATAAATATTTTAAGAGCATAAATATGGTAATACTATAGAGCATATTTATAGTAATAATGCTAAAGGGCTGGGAAGTCTTTTTTAATACCATTATGGCTTTATTTTACTATGATTTAAAGAAGTTTTTTATTTTTCAGTTACATTTGACAATACAGTATTGTATTAGTTTCATGTATACAACATAATTATTAGACATTTAAATAACTTATGAAGTGATCACCTTGATCAGTCTACTCATCTGGCACCATACATAGTTATTAAATATTATTGACTATTTCTTATGCTGTAATTAACATCTCCGTGACTATTGTCGTAATTGGCAATTTTTATTTCTTAATTCCTTTCACCTTTTTCACCCATCAGGGCTGGGGAATCTTATGTGTGTCAGGGAACTATTGCTAAAACACATAGTTGTTCATTTCAAAGTATTCTTATACTTGCATATAGATGATCTGGGAAAATTATTAGGTCAGTTCTAGAGGTGGTTTTTTTGGTCTTATATTTGGATATCAATGATGTTTAAAATTATTCTGTATTATGTGTTATTTGTTTGTTGGCCCTTAAAGGGATATACAGTATTTAGTTCAGTGCTAAAGGAGGTTAGTGTTTGGGTTACAAAAGTAACCACAGAATAATGTCATGCTTTGTGTTTGAAAATTAGGTCTATAAGTTGATGAGTTTTAAAATGTGTATTCTAGTTTGGAAAGTTGTCTTTTAAGCAGTTATAATCATTATTGCTTACCTGGACAAAATCTCATGCAGTTAGTAACACATTTGCTAAAATTTTGTTTATCCCTAGTAGTAAGAGATTATAGAAAATATTTGCACATCTGGGCACAAATTAGAACTATAGGAAAATACGTACACACACACACTTTTTAAGTTCTAGGTTTCTTTTTTTCACTGGATTGTTTTTTCTGTTGAACCAATTACAAATTGAAATGACCAGGGGGCGTTTGACTGCCACCTCTAGATATTTTAGGTTGTTCGGACAAACTGCCTGAAAGATGAGTTTCTGTGACTTAGGTGGTAAAGTGGAGTGATAGATAGGCCATGTCCTTTAAACCAGAATGAAGGTTTAGTGTGTGGCTAGCCACAGAGTAAAAAACACTCTTTTTCTGACTTGATTATGTAACATTTAGTTTTTATTTATATACTATGTATTATTTTGCAGGTTTGAAAAGGTTTTTGGTAAGTTTATTTTTACTTTGAAACTCATTGTAATGCTTTGAGCTCTTTGAAATTGATGTTAATGAATGGTAACACTGTGCATTATTTATATTTTTGAAATGTAGTATCCAAAGAGCTAATTTATGTTATGAAAATACCACCAGATTGTCTAAGAATTGAATTGGTGGTTAGGTTACATAAGGCCCACATGTATGTATTTGTAGACTGGTTAATTAATGGAGTTTATTAATAAATACATAATTGACAGTCTTATATTAAAGCTTCCCATATAATTGTATCAGTTTTTCATATTGGTGTGTAATTTGTTGGCAGTATAGATTAGAGCAACAAATATTTGAGTGTACACTAAATGCAAGTCTTGTATGCAGGGAATATGAAGATAACATAGATATCCCTTGCCTGCATTGTAAACTCAGTTCCCTAAGAGGAGTGAGATAAGTATGACTAACACAGGAATATCAGTGGCAGAAGAATGTGAAATATCCAGAAAGTTTATGATAAAGGTCAATTTAAAGAATTACAAGTTAGAATGACTTTTTTTTTTTTTTGCTACCCATAAAACATGATTAGCAAGCGCATATAAAAGCATTAGTCACCTGGTCAGTGGTGGAACACAGGGCAGAAGGGGTCTCCTAGACTACATGTGCCCTCTGGAGAGTATTGGGATCCCTGGGTTTGCTGACTCTTAAACCCCTGTTAGTGCAGAGGTGGAGGTGCCTTTATAGTATTTCTGCCAAGCCGCAATAACTTGCATATCATTTATTTCCCTGGTGAAAACTTCTAATACTCCTAATACTACCTAACATATTTCAGGGCTGACTGAGGTAAAGGCACAACAAGCATTGCCTTTGCAGAGTGCTGTTCTTGGTTTATGTCCTAGAGTCTCATTTTTAGATTTAACTCTTCCTGGACTGTGTATTCCTGATTTGGGAATTTCAAAAGTTATCAGCCTCTGGATTTTAGATTTTTGGTATTTTAGAATTAACTTGAAAAGTTATCTGATAGTTGCTAGTCTAAAATTAACTGAAGCACTTGAGACCCACCATATTCTGATTTTTTCCCCCTTAAAACATTTAATAAGAATTTATATTATGTAACATTCTATGTCAGACATTTAAAACTAAACTATTTCATTAAAGTTTTACAGTACACTTTGAGTTAAACGGTGGTTGTTCACATTTGTGATATTGCAGAATGGTTTCTGGGCTAGCCTAATTTACAGACATCCTATTCCATTTATCCAGGTATATGCTTTCACAAATTATGCACTTTGAACTCCAGGCCCCAGAAGAAAAAAAAAAAAGACCTCCCAAGTGTTAGTTCCTGATGCCTAGGGACTCTTATGATTTGGACCATCTTTCCCTGGATGCGTAGTGCTAGAGGTGGGCCAAGCATTGCTTTTTTGAACCCATTTTCTATTCATTACTTTACCCTTGGGGCAGTTTTAAGCTGTAAGTTGAGTTTTCAAAGTTCTACCCTAAATTGGGCCTCAGTAGAATGGCTCTTATTGATACCATGGGGATTGTTTCTTGATTGTGTTTCTTGGAGGAGATGTTTCTTGATTTCGATATTAGTAGGGAATCTTTTAATTTTCTTTAGGAACATATGGTTTAAAATTAGATTTTAGCTTTTAGAAGGTGTTCACAGGATGATGTACTGTCTGATCTCATTTGGTAGTAATTACTTTCGTTCTCAGTTTTTACCTTGGGATCCTTGAATGAGTGTTCATGGGTCAATTTCAAAAAAAAAAATCTGACCAAGTTTTGGAAGGATACTCAAGAAGTAGTTAAATAATGGCCATCTTGGAGTACAAACCTCTCGAGTAAGGAGGAGGGTAGCAGATTTTAAACTTTATATTTTGTAGATTTCTTTACTGCTATGTTTTTCTTTTTAAACCAGAGATATGTATTACTTTAAAAATAATGCAATAAGTACACTGACAGTGAGTATATCAATTATATTTTGTTTGACTAAAGCTGGAGTTTTATACTAATGTGTGTAAAGATACAGATACCTGTAAAGGCCTTGAGAAGTCAGAATGCTTCTGAACTTGATAGTCCTTCAGTGGAGATAGGAGTGAATGAAGTAGAAATGTGTCCTTATTAGGTCCTATTTCTTTGCATTTTAGGTGGTTTTGTGAAAGTCACTGTACTTCATTTTGATCTTCAGCATCTGTTTCATTGATGACTACTTTTGGGCCTGATTTGGCCCAGGTTGACATTTGGGACCTAATTAAGAACTATAACCTGGAAGTGTGGGAATAATCCCTTATTTAGATAGTTTAAGTTTCTCAGCCAATTTACAGATTGTTTGCCACTTCCTTCTACAAGCTTTTATTTGTTTCTTTTACCTATTTCTTTTATTCTTTCTTTTCTCTACTTCTCTACATTGCTAAAACTATTGGTGTCATTCTGTTGTGAATGTATTCTTGTAATTTTGTCTGTGGCCGTATTTTGTCTGCATTAGAATCAATAAATGATAGTATTACTAAGTTCATTCTCAGGAAGAAGTTTGAGCTTTATTATAGTTAAGAGTGTTATGTAAGGACATCTAACTCATTTTAACTTAGAAGAATGGAAGAAATCCTTTGAGTTAAAGCATTGTTTTCAGACTATACTTGTAGATCTATTAAATTATGTTTATTAATCTTCCTCTTTGTAAAAAGCAGTTTATTAGGGAAAATTCCTAGTTTTTGCTTTTTTTATTTTATTTTTTCAATTACAATTGACGTTCAGTAGTATTCAAGTATTTTCAGAAGCACAGAAAATCAACCAACCGTCACTGACCAATTACCCAGTTTCGACTCATGACCAGTCTTGTTTTCATCTATGACTTGCCCCACATACCCCCATTATTTTGGAGGAAATCTCAGACATCAGTCACATAATTTAATCCATAGATAGTTCAGTTTTTCTCTGAAACAACCACAGTGCCTTTATTATACATAAAAGTAAATTCTTAGAAAGATTTTTTTTATCCTCACCTGAGAACATTTTTTTTTCATTGCTTTTAGAGAGAGAGGAAGGGGGAGAGATAAACATCTACCGGCTGCTCCTGGCCCACCCCTCAACCCCACCACATTCGCCCCAATCTATCCACCAGGGACATGCCCAGACTGTGGATAGAACCTGCCATCCAGGCACATCACCCCACTGGGAATTGAATTCGGCAACCTTCGGCTACTAGATGATGCTCTAACCAACTGAGCCACACCAGCTAGGGCAATAAAAATAAATTCTTAATATTAACTATCTGCGGGGCTTGACTTTTTCTCCCCATGTGGAAGTTAAGAATTAGTTGCTTGGGAAATGAATAGAAAACATTTAGCTGAATATATGTGAGCTTGTATATTAATATTATGGTAGAATATATGTGAGCTTGTATTTTAACATTATTGGCAGAATTCTACAATAGAATATTACACAGTATGAAGAAAAGATAATTTATGAATCTTAGTTGTTTGTGTCTCTCTGGATAGTTTCTATATTTAGGGAGAATTTGGTTTTAAGGTATAGTAGTTAAAAAAATGTTTTAGATTTTTCAGTTTCACCTATCAGAATGAGAACCAGAAAAGCTCTTGCTTTGCCTGATTGATTTGTAAAACATTTGTTGAATAGCTGTGAGGGACTTTGCCAAGTCCTGGGGCAACAAGTAAGACCTGGCCTCTGCCCCTGTAGTCCGGAGACAGATGGACAGACTGAATGATCATATCGATGTGTAATAAGTAAAATAATTAAGGTACATGCAAAGTGCTTTGAGCTCTTAAGTGATGGAGCAATTAAAACATTTAAGAACTTTTGATTATGGATAATTTAAATTATCTGCACAATTCCCAACCTTTTTGGAGCAGGTAATGTTGACTGGCGAAGTGGGTGAGGGAAACTACACAAAGATGTAGCATTTTGTTTTGGTTATCAAACATGAGTAGAAATTTAGCAAGAAGAAAAAAAAAGGGCAGAGTGTTGGAGGTATGAAGTTAAATGGTGTTTGAGGAATTGTGAATTTTCTAGTGTGGGTAGAGTGAGTGTAGGGTGTCTCATTGGGATTGGGAGGAGGTAACTGAGCATGTGAAGAAGGCCCTGTTACTGTGGACCATGGAATGTTTTGGGGAGTCATTGAATTCAACTCTCAAATCAGAGTAAGTGACAAGACCAGAAGTAGGTTTTATGGGAATATTATCTGCTACAGTGAGAAGGATAAAGTAGAGGGGAAAGGAACCTAGTTATGAAGTATTGATGGATAGGTAGCAATGCATGGATTTTTGAAATAGAATTCTGCTTCTACCACTTAACTAGATTTGTGATACTTGGGCAAATTATTTCATTGTTCAGAGGCTCACTTTTCTCATCTGTAAAACTGAAGTGGTAATAGATTTCTGGCAGTCTATTGCATTTTATGTTAGGAAAAAGTGTATAATAAAGTATCTGACATTAGTCCTGGAACGGAAGGTGTATAGTACAAGGTACATGCTATTATCTTGGAAAAGACAATTAAGTTTAAATTAAAGTTGTAGTTTAGTAATGGGTGGGGAATAGGCAGATTTGAAATCTCTTGAAAAGGCCCTTTTTTGGCTTTCTTTTTGTCTCTGATCATATCTCAGCCTTTGCAAGGAGATTCTATTCTAGGTCTTTTTTTTTTTTTTTTTTTTTTTTTTTTGGTAAGGGTATTTTATTGATTATGCTATTACAGTTTTCCCAATTTTTCCCCCTTTATCCCCCCTCCACCCTGTACCCCCCAACCCTTCAGCATTTCTCCCCTTAGTTCATGTCCATGGGTTGTACATATAAGTTCTTTGACTTCTCCATTTCCTATACCATTCTTAATCTCTCTGCATTTTATGCCTACCAGTTATGCTTCTTATTCCCTGTACCTGCCCCCATTGTTCCCCTCCCCACTGAAAACTTTCCATATGATCTCCATGTCTGTGATTCTGTTCCTGTTCTAGTTGTTTGCTTAGTTTTTTTGTTTGTTTGTTTTTTTAGGTTCAGATGTTGATAGTTGGGAGTTTGTTGTCATTTTCCTGTTCATATTTTTGATCGTCTTCTTTTTCTTAGATAAGTCCCTTTAACATTTCATATAATAAGGGCTTGGTAATGATGAACTCCTTTAACTTGATCTTATCTGGGAAGTACTTTATCTGCCCTTCCATTCTAAATGATAGCTTTGCTGGATAGAGGAATCTGGGATGGGGGTCCTTGCCTTTCATGAGTTTGAATACTTCTTTCCAGCCCCTTCTTGCCTGTAAGGTTTCTCTTGAGAAATCAGCTGATACTCTTATGGGGACTCCTTTGCAGGTGACTGTCTCCTTACCTCTTGCTGCTTTTGAGATTCTCTCTTTATGTTTAATCTTGGGTAACTTAATGATGATGTGCCTTGGTATGTTCCTCCTTGGGTCCAACTTCTTTGGGACTCTCTGGGTTTCCTGGACTTCCTAGAAGTATATTTCCTTCACCAGATTGGGGAAGTTTTCCTTCATTATTTTTTCAAATAAGTTTTCAACTTCTTGCTTTTGTTTTTTTCCTTCAGGCACCCTATGATTCGGATATTGGAACATTTAAAGTTGTCCCAGAGTTTCCTAAACCTCTTCTCATTTTTTTGAATTCTTGTTTCTTCATTCTGTTGCAGTTGAATGTTTATTTCTTCCATTCATTTGAGTCTGGTCCCTTCCCTTCCCTGTTGGTTCCCTGTGTATTTTTATTTCACTTGGGATAGCCTTCATTTTTTCCTTCATTTTGTGAATGAGCTCAATCAGTTCTGTGAGCTTCCTGATTACCAATGTTTTGAACTCTGCATCAGATGGTTGGCTATCTCCTCGTTGCTTAGGTCCTTTTCTGGAGTTTTGATCTGTTCTTTTATTTAGGCCGTGTTTCTTTGTCTCTGCACACCTGTTATGTTGTAAGGGGGTGGGGCCTTAGATATTCACCCAGCGAAGCAACCTCTTTGCTGCATTGTGGCACACTTTGTCGGGTAGGGGTCAGAGGGAACAATGGGGCTCGCTTGCTCCACCCTAGCCCCAGTATCCAATGATCTCCTGTGAGATAGGGAGTTTCTCCTGCCGTGGCAATGCCCACAGTTGTTTGCAGCTAGCTTTGAGTCTTTACTTTCCCATTCAGTCAGCCTTGTGTAATTCCTTGGTTTTCAGAGTTCCATGTAGTTTGATTTTCTGGCACTTCTGGTTGTTTATGGTTTTTAGATTCATTGTTATCCTTTTTTTGGTTGTGTGAGGAAGGGAAGTGTTTCTGCCTGTGCCTCCATCTTGGCCGAAACTCTTCTGTTCTTGGTTGTCTTACTCTGCTCCCAACTTGCATGTATACTTGACTGCCACTTGATTACTTTATTTGGGTGTTTTGAAGGCACCTTAAACTAAACTTTTGTAAACTGCATTTATCACTATCTTTGATGTTCCTTATCTTAGTAAATGGCAGTTATCACTACCCTTCCTAGAAGCCTTGGAGTTGTCCTTGACTCCTCTTTTTCTTAACCTACTAGTCAGGATATCTTGTCATTTTTGCATGATAATGTTATTTTTGCATCTTAAATCTTACATCTGTTTTTTTCTCCACCCTCACTGCTGTCCTAGTGGCAGCTGTGATCTTATGTTTGGCTTTTGTAATACTTTCATGCAATTTTTTTGAATAGATATGCTTACACATAGTACAGAATTGAAAAGTGACATAAAGGATGTTATTCAGTAAAAAGAAAATCTCCCGCCCATACCAGTTCCCAGTTATTTAGTTCATTATTTTCAGGCAATCACTAATAGAAGGTTTATTGGCTAACTTTCTATTTCATCACATATACAGGCATACACTGTTGCTTTTTTTCCTAAACAAATAAGATCATACTGTGTACAAATGGTTAAAATGCTTTGCTAATTTTACTTGCTATATGAAAATAGTTTTTTATTGAATTGTCTTGGGTTTGAGGGTTGTCTGTCATTTAGGTAGTGAGATGTTGGTCAGGGGATTGGTTTTGCTGATTTTTAAGTTATTTCCATTTTGAGGTTCTGTTACTCTTCTTATACATGGTATTGAATGTGGAAATTCTTGAGTGTGCAAGTCTTAATTGAAAGTATGTCCACATCTGTTTTCCTAAGATAGCAGTTGCTTAATTTTATATGTTGTGATGTGTCAATTGAAATAATTTTATATGCTGAGAAGTTACGGTTGGAATAATTGGCAAATTTTACCTTCATATTTTGGTTCTTTGGTGTGACTGATATCAGGCTATGTGAATACTAATTTAATTCATTTCCTGAATGTTTATGGAATTAGCTATAGTTTATAATATTTAGTATCTTATATTTGCAGGAGTCATTCACATTCTTCATTTACGCTTTTTTTGGTTTTTTACTCACCTGAGGACATTTTTTTCATTGCTTTTAGAGAGAGGAAGGGGGAGAGAGAAACATCAATGTGAGAAAGAAACATGGATTGGTGGTATCTTATATGTACCCAGACCAGGGATTGAGCCCATAACCTTAGGTATGTACTCTGACTGGAAATTGAACCCATAACCTTTTGGTTATGGGATGATGCTCCAACCAACTAAGCCATACTGGCCAGGGCCTTCATGATTTATTCTTAGTTTTTATTATAGGAAAATAAAAATCGGTAAATTGAAAATGGTACAGGGCATAGTGTGTTATTAACTTATTTCATAGCGGAATATCTTTATTTTCACTATAGATTGGATGGTAGGGGAGCTAGAGCAATGGTATTTTCCTTTTTGGGGGTCATTAACTCTTTGAGGGTCAGTAGAGCTGAGTACTTTTCTTAAAAAAACTATATCTGTTTGTTTATTTTTAGAGAGGGGGAAAGGAGAGAGAAAGAGAGGGAGAGAAACTGTACGAGAGATATCTCTTGCCCCTCGCATGCCCCCTTGCCCCTCGCATGCCCCCTACTGGGGACCTGACTTGCAACCCAGGCATGTGCCCTGACAAGGAATTGACCCAGCAACCTTTTGGTTTGCTGGTCAGTGCTCAATCCATTGAGCCACACCAGGCAGGACAGTGAGTACTTTTTGTATATGATTTCAGGGAGTGTATTGATGGACCCTTTGAGCCCAGCTGTGGACTCCATTGTTTTTAGTTAGTTTAGTTTACTTACTCTTGGGTAGAGGTGTTAATGATAGGAGTATGTTGTTGGGGAGAAAGAAAAGCTTTTGAGCCTCTGGATTGGTTAGGCTTAGATGCCATGGGTTTCACAACACCGTTTTGTGGTGTTCTGTAACCACCTCATATACTTTCTCAAATTCACCTTTTAAAAAACAAATTTAATCCTTACCTGAGGGCACACATATTGATTTTAGAAAGAGGGGAATGGAGGGAGAGAGGAAGAGAAACATCGATGTGAGAAACACCAACCAGGTGTGGTACCTGCAACCTAGGCATGTATGTGCCCTGACCAGGAATTGAATGTGTGACCTTTTGGTTTACAGGACTATGCTCCAAACAACTGAACCACGCTGGCCAAGGCTCAGATTCTCCTATTGATTGTAAAGGTGCTAGGGGAAGAGAATGTGGACTGATTCCTAGAGAACTTCATGCTGTACCTGGAAAAATAGCTGTAAGCATATGTGCCATTAACATAGTTAATAGGCTTCAGTGTTTTCTCAACCTGGGTGCTCAAAATGCCGGTTTGGTTGGGAGGCTATGTGGTATGTTGGGAAGAACAACAGATTAGGAAACTGAAGGACCTGAATTTTAGTTAAGTCACTTAATTCTTGTCCCCAGTTTCACATCTGTTAAGATGAAGGGCTGGGGATTAGGAGTTTCCAAAGTGACTAGCACCAGAATTTAGGAGGCTGTTCATTTGAATTTTTTTAAGGATTGACTCTGTTTTTTAGATTTTTGACCTAGGAGGAGGGCACAGTGGAAACTTTGTAATTTTCTTTGATTTTCAGCCTTAAGCCTTTAGGACCAGAAATCAAGTGAATGTAGGCACATAATAGAACTGAGAGTTGTAGATTGATTTGCAAGTTGTCTGTTTATTAGCATTAGAGTTTTGACTTCAAACTGATTCTGTCTTAGAGTGGGGATTGTTATTACGTAGGAATCAGAAATGTCTGATATTGTTATCAGACATTTCTAATTCTAAAAGATGGGTATAATCACTGTGTACAGTTGTTTGCTAGGAACTCATGACAGGGTAAATAAATTCTCAGATATGAGTTGGTAAGTGTCACATTGAATAAATGTACTCTTAAGTACTGGGCATTTGGGTGTTGCAAAGATGAGTAAGGCCTCTCAGTTTCCTTAAGAGTAGGACAAACCTCTTGGCATTAGTTGGGACACTTTCAGATCTACTGAATGTAAACTTCTATTGTTAGGTTTTGCTGTGTGTGAGTGTGTATGTATGTATGATTATATTTTCTTGTTTTTTTGTGTGTATTTTATTGATTATGCTATTACAGCTGTCCCATTTCCCCCCTTCACTCCCCTCCACCCTGCACACCCTCTCCCACCCACATTCCCCCCTTTAGTCATGTCCATGTGTCATAAATTCTTTAGCTTCTACATTTCCCATACTATTCTTGCCCTC
>CM052552.1:45092068-45102686 GCA_028533065.1 Trachops cirrhosus
CCAGGGTCCGCCCGCTGCAGTCCTGCGCGCTGCCCCGGTTGCTCTGCTCTCCGCTCCATGTCCCTCTCTTGGCCGGACACCGCCCCTCTTACCAGTCTGGATCAACGAGTCTATTTTTAAATCCTTGGGTGTCTGACTTCCATACACTTCAATTTTCTGTCAGTTCTGGTTGTTATTTTGTTTCTATATTGTTGTTGTCCCTATCTTGGTTGTGCGAGAAGGCACAGTGCGTCTACCTATGCCTCCACCTTGGCCCGAAGCTTCTGATTATATTTTCATTATAGGGATATCACTTAAAATGGTAGATTTGGAGTTTTTTAGGGTAGGTTCAGAGTATAACTTTTAAAGAGAAACTTTTTCAAAGATGATAAATGGACAGATAAAATAAAATGGGTCTTGCCATTGAAGTTATTCAAGTTTGCTCACTGACACACTTGGCCAGGATGTTATAGGCAGCATTCACACATCAAAGGGTAACTTTTACTGTTAAGTTATCTGTAAAGATTATCCAACCCTTAATAGTCATGATTTTATGAAAAGAGTTAACTGGGTCCTGGGTCCTGAATATCTAAAGGAAGAGCTGGAGTCCTTATTAATCTGATGCATATCTTTTTAAGCCGTTTCTTTATCTTAGATTTGGTTGTACTCACAGAAGTGGATATTACATGACAGATTAGATAACACGAATAATTTCTATAAATGGAAATTTTATTATTTTGAGACAGTTGTAGGCTCACATGCAGATGTAAGATATAATTGATGTGATGTTTGTTTATCTAGTTACTTCCAAGAGTAGCACCTTGCAGAACTATAGTACAATATAACAACCAGGATATTGACATTGATACAATTAAGATACAAAAGTATTCCATCACAAATAGCTGTCTTGTTACCCTTTTATAGCAATGTCAACCTCTTTACTCCCTTAGTTACTCCTAACCCCTGGCAAGGAGAAAACTATAGAAAAGTAATATAGAAAATTATTTCTATAATTTCCATTTATAGAAATTATAGAAATGTAAAACAAAACTAACTTGTTTTACATTTGTATACTTTTTATCATTTGAGGAATGTTACGTAAATAGAATCATATATTATGTGTCCTTTTGGGATTGCCTTTTTCCACTCCGCAGAATTCCCTGAAGATTAATCTATTTTGTTACATGTATTAATAGTTTGTTCCTTTAAAAAAAGATTTCATTTACTTATTTTTGGAGAGAGGGAGAGAAACATCAATGCGAGAGAGAAAAACATCTATAGGTCGCCTCATATGCACTCCAACTGGGGACTGAAGCATAACCCAGGCATGTGCCCTGACCTGGAATTGAATCATTGACCTTTGGTTGTGCTGGGACTACGCCCAACCAAGCCACTCTAGTCAGGGCTTTACTGAGTGTGTTTTAAATCACGTAGATGAAAATAAATTTAACAAACCAAAAATCCATTTATCCTCCCTTTTATGTTTACTTGGATATATGTTACCTTTTACTCGTATTCTTTTGTGTGTGTGTGTGTGCGTGTGTGTATGTGTGGATTTGACTTACTGGGTAGTTTCTTTCATTTGAATGTGAATGACTGCCTTTTGTGTTACTTGCAGTACAGGTCTGCTAGTGACAAATTCAGTTACTATTTATCTGGGAATATCTTAATTTCTTCATATTTAAGGATAGTTTTGCTAGATAAGGAATTCTTGGTTGAGCATCTTTTTCTTTCAACCCTTAATATGACATCCATTGCCTTTTGGCTTCCATGGTATCTGATGAAGAAATCAAGTACCAGTCTTACTGAGGATCCCTTGTACATGATGACTCACTTCTTCTGGCTTTCAAAATTTTGTCTTTTTCTTTTGACAGTTTGACTATAATGCCTGTCAGTGTGGATCTGTTTGAATTTAATCTATTTGGAGTTCATTGAGCTTTTTGGATGTGAGCTTAATTTTTTTGGTACTAACCTGAAAAATTTTAAGCCACTGTTCCTATAAATGTTCTTTCCTTTTATGAACTCTCTTGTGACTTCCAACATGCATGTTTTAGTATACCTTGGTATCCTACAGGTCTCTAAACCTCTGTCCATTTTTTCATTTTTTTACTGTTTTTTGATTGGATAATCTCAGTTGATTTTCTTTTTAAGTCATTTTTTTCTTTTGCAGTTGAAGTTGACGTACAATATTATATTATTTTCAGGTGTACACTGCAGTGATTAGATATTATATAACTTATTAATGTCCTGATAAATCTTACCCATCTGACACTGTACATAGTTATTAAAATATTCCTGAGTATCCCTATGCAGTACTTCACATCCCCATGACTGTTCTGTAACTACCAATTTGTGCTTCTTAATCCCTTCATCTTTTCCACCCATCTCCCAACACCCTCCCATCTGGCAACCATCAAAATATTCTCTGTAACTGTGGGTCTGTTTCTGTTCTGCTTGGTTGTTTTATTTGTTTGGATTTGCTTATTGATAAATATGTATTTATTGCTATTTTATTCATAATTATTGAATTTTTTTTCTTGAAGAAGACTCTTTAACATTTCATGCAATACTGGGTTGGTGATGGTGAACTCCTTTAGCTTTTCCTTGTCTGGGAAGCTCTTTATATATCTTTGGATTCTAAATGATAGCTTTTCTGGGTAGAGTAATTGTGGTTGTAGGTCTTTGTTTTTCATCATTTTGAATATACCCAGTCTTGTCTGGCCTACAAAGTTTCTGTTGAGAAATCAGCTGATGGTCTTATGGGAGCTCCCTTGTAGGTAACTAACTGCTTCTCTCTGCTGCTTTAAATATCTTTGTCTTTAATCTTCTGCATTTCAATTATGAAATGTCTTGATGTGGGTCTCTTTGCGTTCATCTTCTGTGGGACCCTCTGCTCCTCCTGAACTTGTATGTCTATTTCCTTCACCAGGTAAGGGAAGTTTTCTGTCATTTTTTCAAATAGGTTTTCAATTTCTGTCCTTTCTCTTCTCCTTCCAGCATCCCCATGATGCAAATATTGGTATGCTTCAAGAGTTGTCCCAGAGGCTTCTTAAACTATCCTAATTTTTTTTCTTTTTGTTCTTCTGATTGTGTGTTTTTTGTTTCCTTATATCTCAAATCACTGTTTTTATTCTTGGCTTCATGTACTCTACTGTCGATTCCCTGTAAGTTATTCCTCATTTCTGTTTATGTATCCTTCATTTTTGACTGGTTGTTTTTTTTATGGTTTCCATGCCCTTTTTTATGCTGTTGAAGTTTTCTCTTAAGTTCATCTACTCTTGTGCTAGGTTTGTTGAGCATCCTTATAACCAGTGTTTTCAACTGCATCTAGTAGATTACTTGTCTCTTCCCTTTTGCTTAGTTCTTATTCTGGAGTTTCATTCTCTTCTTTCATTTGGGACATATTTCATTCTCTCCTCAATTTGGCAGCCTCCCTGTGTTTGTTTCCATGTGTTAGGTAGAGCTGCTACCTCTCCCAGTCTTGGTAGAGTGGCCTAATGTAGTAGGTGTCCCGTAGGGTCCAGTGGCACAGCCTGCCCATTCATCGGAGCTGGGCACCTCAGCTGTGCCTCCTGTATGGGCTATGTACACCCTCCTATTGTAGGTGAGCCTTGATTGCTTTTGGCATGTCAATGGGAGGGATTTATCTCCAGGCTGATTGGCTGAAAGGACTGGCTCCAGCCACCATGGGGGATTAGCTCTGCAGCAGCCTACACCATGGAACAGGACTTCTTCAGCTGGGCTCTGATGCCCATTGAGTCAGCCTCTGAGTATGCATATCCCTTGTGGAGGTGGTTGAGCTGAAGCTGTCCTCCAGGTATGATGGCTCTGAGGCCTCCCGGGAGGTTCAGGCAAAGGTCAGCAGTTGCCTGTGTTCTGCCTGGGGCCTACAAGCATGAGCTACAGAATGATCTGCAGATGGCTTCTACTTGTGTTGGGCTTGAAGGTGCCCAGGAGAGGCCAAGCTGTGAACCAAGGTTGGCTGCTGTAAGTGCTGGGCCTGAGGACACTTAGGGAGAGGTATAGGTCATGCTGATGAGGCAAGATGCTGCTTGTTTGAGAGATTTTTAGGAAAGATGAAGCATAAGCCAAGACAGGAGGTTTGTATGGAAAAGCCACTGAAAACAGCTTTGGTGGGTCCACAAATTGTTAGGGCACGGTCTCAGGGAATCACCAGGGCAGGGTGAACATTGTTAATCACGTTGATGGAGACTCAGATGAGGGAAGGGCTCAGAAAAGGAACAGTTGCCTCTGCCAGCTCATCTGTCTGGAAGAAAGCTGCCTCTCCAGTTCTGTCCCTCATGCCAGGCAGTTTAGTTCCTCTCTATATGTCCCTAGTGTCTTTTGAGCTGCTGCCCCAGAGAGGGAGTGAGTCTAAGTAAGTCTGTGCACAGGCCCTTTAGGAGGAACTGCCTCGGACTCCAGAAGTCCTCCGTCTCACTCAGCCACAATCCCAGCTGGTTTTTACAGCCAGCAATTTTGAGGACTTCTTTTCCTGGCACTGAAACCCTGGTATGGGTAGCCTGGTGTGGGGCTGGGATCCCTTGCTCCTCAGGGAGACTTCTGCAGCTGAGACATTCTTCCTGATTTTATCGGCCAAGCCATTCTGTGTTTCCATTTCTCCTGTGAGTCTCAGGAGAGATGTGGCTTCTTTATGTTTCTGGTTGTAGGACTTTGTTCAGCTACATTTCAGTTGGTTCTGAATGATGGTGGTTCTGTAATTTAGTTGTATTTTTGATGTGATTGTGGGAGGATGTAATGCATTTACCTATGCTGCCATCTTGACGGGAAGTCTCTGATTCTGTCTGTTCAAATATGCTTTTGAGCTTCTCTAGTGAATTTTTAATTCAGCCATTGTAGTTTCTATTTGTTTTTTTCTATATACAAATAATTTCTGTTTATTGATATAATTGGCCCTCCCCAGGTTTAGGTTGCCCATCCAGGGTTGGAAAACATTTTTCTAAATGTTATGTTGTTGCTGACATGTATACTATATAGTTAGGCTGTGACCATTGCTTTTGTACTCAACACGTTCAAACATTTTTTCTTGTCTTTAGTCCCTAAACAATACAGTATAACAACTATTAAATGTCATTTACATTGTATTAAGAATTGTAAGTAATCTAGACATGACTTTAAGTATATGGGAGCCTTAGGTAGATTGTATGTAAATAATGTGCCATTTTATGTTAAGGTCTTGAGCATCTGTGGATTTTGGTATCTGTCATGGGTCCTAGAACCAATTCCCTGCGGGTCCTGAGGGATGACTATATTCTGAATTTTTTTTTGATACAGTGTCCGTATACTTTGCTTTAGTTCATCAGACATCCATTCTTTCAGTTTTTTGAACATATTTATAATATAGTTGATTTAATGTTTAGTCTAGTAAGGCTATCATCTGGGTTTTTCTGGGACAGTTTCTATTGATTGCCTTTTGTTCTGTGGCCTTACTTTTTTGTTTGTTTACATATCTCAAAAATTTGGTTGAAAACTGGACATTTTAATAAAATGTAGCATCTCTGGAAAGCAAAATGTTGACCTCTACAGCATTCGTTTTTGTTACTTTTTACTCTAGTTGTTTCTTTGTTTATAGTGACTTTACTGAACTAATTTTGTAAAGTCTGTATTCTCTGTCTTGTATTGTCACTGAATGAAATCTCTTTCATTTTTAGTTACCCATTAGACAAAGATTCCTTAACTGCCTGGAACCAATAAGTTTCAGTCTTTTTTAAGAGTGCTCTGTGTGCAGGCAGTTGACAGTTCTTCTGTAGCCTTCACTTTTATGATTTCGCATATGTGTCATGGTCAGACAGAGGTAGGCGTAAGGATTTCTCAGTTCTTTCATACATATTTGCATAGGCTATGCCTGTACTTGGCCTTCTTAATTCTCAGGATTTCATATTTGTTGGAGCTTTTCAAAGCTGTTATGGACATTTCATTAGCTCACTTTTCCTTTTAAGGTTTTGGTTATTCTCTTGTTTGCCCTAATTATTATACCCTGCCTCAGCAAGCTGTGAAGTTAACCAATTTCCTGGAATTGTTTTTGACAAATGCCCCTAGAGTAAAGGCTTTTTGCACAGGGCAAGCTCCAAATCAGGTAAAAAACAGATAGCTTGCAAAGGGGAACTTTTTCAGGGAACCCTCTGACAGGTCAGATAACTATGAATTTTCTGGGAGTGAGGCTCTGAAGGAGCTTCAGCCTCCTCTCCTGGCTCTTTAGGCTGCTGGTTTGTACTGTAAATCCATTATGTTAGCTTTTAAGTCAGCTGTGGAGCTGGTTCGAGGGCTGGGACTAGGTCAAATTAAAAACCCACAAAACTCTCTGTTTTTTAACTCAGATTTAGCTATTTTTCTTGAGCAAAGCCTTCCCTGATTCCTGAAAACTTTCGGTTTGTTTCTGTAGTTATTAAAAAGGTTGATTATGACAATTTTTTGCTGATTTTTTTTCCATTGGGGAAGAATAGCTGGTGGCCTGTACTTCACTGTTTTCACTGCATCACTCATAAGTTCTTTTTTAAAGGTAAAATAAATAAATGATTTTTATGCAGATCTTTCAGTTTATATTCAGAACCACAATGTATTGTCATCAGTTTTATTTTATTTACTATTATTTTATCCTCACCTGAGGACATTTTTGATTGTTTTTAGAAAGAGGAAGAGAGACAGGAGGGGAGAGAGAGAAACATTGATGCAAAGGAGAAGCATTGGTTGGTTGCTTCCCATGCACACTTGGACTGGGGATCACATGTACCTGACTGGGGATTGAACCCACAACTTAGGTATGTGCCCTAACCAGGAATAGAACTGCAACCTTTTTTTACGGGATGATGATCCAAACAGCTTGAGCCAGCAGGCTAGGGCTATTATCAATTTAAAATTTTCTTCTAGCTGAAAATTTTGGTTCTCAAAGACAGTAGCATTATTTTTCCATTGCTTTATCACACTACACACATTAATGGTGTTAGAATAACAATACCAACACTACTGTCAACTACATGGCTACCTGTAGCTTGAGGATTTTTTGTAGTTCTTGTTGTCCTTAGGTTATATATTTTCACTGGGAATGGTTGGTCATATTGTTGTTTTAAAATTCCTTGAAATAATTATTCTCTGTCTGGTTATCAACTGGCTGCATAATAAGGTTTATTTATTTTATTTTGCTATTGGCTTTTTAAAGGTTGCCTTTTAACTTTGCAAATGTTTTTGGTAAAATATTTACATTGTTACAAAGTTAAATCTACCATGTATTCCCTCCCCACCACCTTTTTTTTATTTTTTATTTACTTATTTTTAAAAAGATTTTTACTTTTAGACAGAGGGGAAGGGAGGAAGATAGACAGGGAGAGAAACATCAATGTGTGGTTGTCTTGTGAGCCCCCTACTGGGGACCTGGCCAGCAACCCAGGAATGTGCATTAGATTGGGAATTGAACCGGTGACCCTTTGGATGGCAGGCTGGCGACATTCAATCCACTGAGCCACACCAGCCAGGGCTCATCACCACTTTTAAAATCTGTTTATTTTTATGTATTAAAGTATGTTTTATTGATTATGCGTTACAGTTGTCCCTTTTTTCTCCACGTTTATTCCCCTTCGCCCTGCATCCCCCACCCGCATCCTCACCACCCCCTTATAAGTTCTTTGCCTTCTCCGTTTCCTGTACTATTCTTAACTACCCCCTGTCTATTTTGTACCTACTATTTATGTTTCTTATTCCCTGTACCTTTCCCCCGTTCTCCCCACTCCCTCTCCCCACTGATTTTTTTTGCTGATTTACATTGTTCTCTATTTCTAATAGAGATCACATTCCATGTGATCTCTATTTCTGTGATTCTGTTCCTGTTCTGGTTGTTTGCTTAGTTTTTTTTAGGTTCAGATGTTGATAGTTGGGAGTTTGTTGTCATTTTCCTGTTCATATTTTTGATCGTCTTCTTTTTCTTAGATAAGTCCCTTTAACATTTCATGTAGTAAGGGCTTGGTAATGATGAACTCCTTTAACTTGACCTTACCTGGTCTTGACCTTTATCTGTCCTTCAATTCTAAATGATAGCTTTGCTGGATAGAGCAATCTGGGATGGAGGTCCTTGCCTTTCATGAGTTTGAATACTACTTTCCAGCCCCTTCTTGCCTGAAAGGTTTCTTTTGAGAAATCACCTGTTACTCTTATGGGTACTCCTTTGTAGGTAACTGTCTCTTTTTTCTCTTGCTGATTTTAAGATTCTCTCCTTATCTTTAATTTTGGGTAACTTAATGATAATGTGTCTTGGTGTGTGCTTCCTTGGGTCCAACTTCTTTGGGACTCTCTGGGCTTCCTGGACTTTCTGGAAGTCTATTTCCTTCACCAGATTGGGGAAGTTTTCCTTCATTATTTTTTCAAATCAGTTTTCAATTTCTTGCTCTTCTCCTTTTGGCACCCCTATGATTTGGATGTTGGAATGTTTAAAGTTGTCTTGGATGTTCCTAAGCCTCTCCTCATTTTTTCGAATTCTTGTTTCTTTATTCTGTTTTGGTTGAATATTTCGTTCTTCCTTCTGCCTCACATTGTTGATTTGAGACCCGTACTACTTTTTGTTTTAAAAATTAGAGACAAATACATACATGCATGCACACTTGTGTGTATCTCTACTGTGGGTGCAATTCTTTTTTTTTTCCCCCTGCCTTTGACTTTGGGTATTGTTGTACTCTTAACACTGTTCAATTTTGGTCTGTTCAGAAAATCAGTGTCTGTATATTTCATTCAGTGATGACTTTCTACTCAAAACCCTTTGATTTCTAACTATTGACTGGAGTAGCATCTGGTGTTCCTTATCATTTGGGTCCCCATAAAACTTTTAAACTTCATTTTCTGTGCTTCCTCTCCATTTTTTTATTCTCATTTTTATTTCAAGACTTTCTTCAAATGGCTCCCTTTTCCATTTTATGAAGCTTTTCCTTATCCTGTACAGCATCAATTTTCAATTGGTGTGCCATGAGAATTTTTAAAACATGCAGTACTTGACTATTTAGTCAGGGGCACTGACTTCTTTTCCTTTAGATGGTCAAATTAAAAAATGACAACAGCCAACACAAGAGTAGCCATTTGGTGTGAATGAATCAAAATTATAACTATCTTTTTTGTCAGTTTGGCAAAAAAATCCTTTTTTTGCGTGTTCTGTAGAAATAGTAATTAGTTTGTGTTATGAAATGAAAAAGGTTGAAAATCGCTGCTGTAGGGGTGAAGCTGATTGCTCTTTGTGTTTACAGAATATTTTTTCTTTCCATCCTTTATTTTTAGTGACAGCTTTGTTGATATAATTCACATAAAGTATAGAGTTCTAATATACTTTTAAGTAAAAGAATACTTTCATTTCCCAAAAGCATCTCCTTTTCATTCCATTAGCTGTTCTGGTATTTATTACCACATTTCATATTGCTAATATTGGTATTTCTTGATATAAAAAAAGGTTTTAGCTCTGGCTAGTGCGGCTTACTTGGTTGGGCATCGCCCTGCAAGGCGAAAGGTTGCTGGTTCAATTCCTGGTTAGGGCACAAGCCGGGGTTGCAGGCTCTGTCACTGGTTGGGGCTCGTGCGAGAGGAGATTGATTGATGTTTCTCTCCCTGTCTTTGTCCCTGCCTCTCTCCATCTCTCTAAAAATAAATAAATAAAATATTTTAAAAAATTTAGCCCTGGCCGGGTTGCTCAGTTGGTTGGTGCATTCTCCCATACACCAAAAGGTTGTGTGTTTGATTCCTGGTCAGGGCACATGTCTAGGTTGTGGTTTGATCTCCATTACGGTTCATACAAGAAGTAACTGATTGATATTTTTCTATCTCTCTCTCAAAATCAATTAAAAATATGTGGAGCGAATAATGGGGGGGGTTGGGGGAAGGGTTTTCAGGAACAACTATAAAGGAATAAAGGACACATGGATAAAACCAAGGGTGCGTGGATTCAGGGGAGGGAGGTGGGGATAGCTGGGGTCAGGGAGAGTGGTGGGGGGAAAATTCAGACAACTGTACTTGAACAAGAAAATATAAAAAATAATAAAAGAAATTTGTGGATAATAAATATACATAATAGTTCTAAAAAATATCCTCAGGTGAGGATGAAAAGCAATTTAGACATTTTCTACAGTGTGTGATAACTTCCCACCTGTCTACTTTATTTGCTCCCTTATATCCCTCTTCCCCCATAGTGTTACAGTTCTGAATTAAATCAGTGTTCAGATTATGAAGATTGTATAAATAAGTAAATAAGTGCTGTTCACTATGATTGCTTTTCCTTTTTATATACAAATTAAAGATTTTTTTTCTTAAAGGAGTTAATTGGCTTTTTGTTGTTTCAGTTTTCTGTGTCACTCCTGTGTATAGCTCCAGTGTGGTCAAACACATCAGGTAAATTAATCAGTTGGAGTACTAGCATCCTGGGGCTGCAAGAAGCATACGCTTTTAGTAGCTAATGCCTTGCTTGGTAGCCAAAATGGGGAAGCGGACTTTGTATCTGGCCATTCCTCACAGTGATTTGTGCTTTATATGTATGTTTTTTTCCAGCATATCTAGAGTTAAATGTTTGGTCTTTGGTTGATATGGGGGAGGGGATTTATAGAGGTAGAATACTTTCCTGGTGGCTTGGTCTGGACAAGCAGATCTAGAGGTTTAA
>CM052552.1:45109361-45124853 GCA_028533065.1 Trachops cirrhosus
TATAAAACATTAGGAAAGAGCAAGATATATAACCACAATTATAAACAGAATATGACACACAGCCAAACAGCAGTTAACTTTAAAATCTTAGTGAAACAAATGGCTTGTGTCAAAGACGCAAATTATTCATAAAGCTCACGGTGGTGGTGGATACAAGTTTTCTAAAATTTTAATTTTTGCTTGAAATTTTAAATTGTGGTATTAACTCAATCTTTACAGTAATCCTATGAGCTAATTGTAATAAAGTATTTCTATTTTGCAGAGCACAAGAGAGATTAGATTAAGTGACTTGCTCAAGGCCTCTCAATACAAAACTGAAATTTAGTACCTATTCAGCCAGGATCCAGAGCGCATACTTCTTATTCACTGTACTTAGCTCTGGTGCCATTAAAAAGGGTAAAACATTTGGATATTTTGGCCCCGTCATTAGTAACTGCAGGCTCAAAAGTCATTTAGACAAGTAAGACCCAATTAGATCACTCTTGATGTCAGATTGACTTAGAATGATGTCGCCAGGAAACATACCAGCAGAACCAATGACAGGTATTCTTCTTCCATGGAAATTCTTGCAGTTGTCTAGGGGTTAGTTTTTGGTCCATGAAGTGACAGCTCGGGTGGGTTCAGGGCTCCTTTGATGCATTAGTTTCCTGTGGCTGCTGTGACAGATTACCAAAAATGGGTGGTTTAAAACAACAGACATTTATTCTCTCACAGTTCTGGAGTCCTGAAGCCCAAAAACATGGTTGGCAGGGCAGGGCAGAGCAGGGCAGTCTCTGGAAGCTGTAGTGAATAATCTGTTTCTTCTTTCTAGTTTCTGGTGGCTGGTCTTCACATCTCTTACCTCTTCTGAGTACCTCTCTGAAAACCTTCACTCCTGCCCCTCCCATAGAAGGATACTTGTTATGGCATTTATGGCCCACTCAATAACCCATATCAAGCAGTTCCTTTCAAGATCCCTAATTATATCTTTTGCCATGTAAAGTCATGTTTTGTTTAGCCTACCACACCTGGTTTAGAACACACACACACACACACACACACACACACACACAATGCCCACCACAGGCACATCTACATCCCTCCACACACCCATTCCAAATAGGAACCAATATCTTTTGTAACTTTTACGGCATACTCACGATGTAGTGTCTATAGGGACATGCCCAGTTAAGAGTCCCTACATGTAGAAAATCCAAAAGCTGTGGCATCCTACCAAATATTCAAAGTTGCATTTGCAGTTCTTTCACTCTAGATTTATCTCGCCAAACAGAGGTAATTCTTCTAAAACCATAATCCGTGTTGCTAGTAATACAACTCACATTTCACCTTTTTCAGGTTTTAGAAATAAAAGAACTAGTTAACCACAAGGTCAGATTTGTCCACAGAGGAGAAGGTTTTGTTGACCTTTTACTCATAAGTAACATATTACTTAGAATATATACCATAAATGATTGCAATATATTGTTGTATTATAACCTTTCATGATTTATTGATGCTGTCATAGACTCTGGATATATCAGTGAGTTGAAGAGACACTGAATTTTTTCTTTTCTTTAAAGGTGAGCATGCAGCATTGTATGATTTGTTTGAGGTTTTGTAGATACTGAAATAATACTATAACCCCAGAATAGTAGGGAAGAGATGTTTTTAATAGATTGAAGAAACGTCATTGGTAACATTTAGGTTTGGGGTAGTGGGGTGAGCATGAAGGAAGGTACAGCAGGGGAGAACTACCAGAATGTCAACACACTTTATTATATAATATCAAAAAATTCCATTCATTAATATTATCGCCAGTCTCATTGGAAAAACCTTTAAATTTTGGGGAGCTGTCAAGCTCACAGTGGAGGTGTGTATATGTTTTTCAATATTCTGGTTTCTGCTTGGAATCTAAAGTTTGATCATTGGCAACCAATTACTGTTAGTTGCTTTTCTTTAAATGACAAACTCATCTCATTTGTGTTTGAGAAAATGTCTGGGTGGTGTGGGGGGTGGGGGGATTGAGCAAAAAAGAAAGAGCTCACTGATAAGGACAACAATGTGGTGATTGTGAGGAGCAGGTGGAGGTGGAAGAGGGTATAAGGAGGTAAATGGTAATGGAAACAAATGCAATAAAAAATAAAGAGAAAATGTCTTCCAAATATGTAAATCTGAATAAACATAGTTTGTCAGCTATTCTTTTGGGGGGAAATGGTGTTCATGAAAAAAGAGGCTAGTTCAGTTTACAACTTAAACAATCACATGCATCTATTCCCTCAGTACAGCCTTTGTATTTCACTGTGAAGCAGAAATGCTTCAAATGAAGTTCCCATTTTATCTCAGATTAATAAAACAATGTCTACTCAGTGGTTGACATTTAATAAAATGATTTTTACTGCTTCATGAAGGGTACTATGAAATGCATTAAAAAAAACTGTAAGTGCTTGGTGGTGAAAAGAATAGGATGATTTATAGTTCAGTTTGGTATCTCTGCCTCGACTCCTCCCAAAGTGGCAGCAGTTCTGTACCCATCATTGCTTTTGCATCATCAGTATAAATGTCAATAGTTAAAAAGAGAAATAATGTGTTAGTATTATAATGAAAATAATTTTGATTTAGCAGATCTTCTGAAAGGATTTAGGAGACTCCCAGTTGTCTATGAACCACACTGTGAATACAGCTGCCTTAGGATTACAGCATACATTTTTGATTTATTCAAGTCTAATTGGTACATTTTACCTTTTCTTGGGCAATGCAGGATTCTAGCCATTACCTTCCTCCCCCTTTTATTCCAACATTGTTGTTTATATTCATTCCTTACATGTTTTAAACACAAAATATTGTTAAAGTTGTCACCAACATGTTTAACATTTTCTTTGTCATTCCTTTCTGCATTTCTGACCTTTCTTTTGAGATCATTTGCTTCTCTGCATGTGAGTCTGCTGTACTCATACGTTGAAAGTGTCTGTTTCACCTCATGAAGTATTTGTTGAGATTTTTTTGTGTCGCATATGGGCTCCTCATTTTTCCATCACCATTTGCTGATACGAATACTTTTCCTATTTTGTTCGGTGTTGAAAAACAGTTGACTGTGTTTGTATAGGTCTGTTTCTAGGTTCCTTATTTTTTCCCATTGATTGGTATGTTTGTCCTTAGTACCACAGTCTTGATTATTGTAGCTTACTATATTGTCTTGAAATTGGATAATTAGAATCTTCTGAATTTGTTCTTTTTCAGAATTGTTTGGGCTATTCTAGTTCATTTTCTTTTCATATAACTGTGAGACAGCTTATCAATATATACAAAAAAGCTTGCTGGGATTTGATTGAGATTGCCTTGAATCTATCTAAATATCAAATTAGGCAGAATTGATATATTAATAATGTTTTCTATTTTGCAAACATGATATTTCTCTAATTATTTAGATATTCTTTGATTTCTTTCATCAGTGGTTTTTCCCCCCCTCAACACAGGTCTTATACATATTTTGTTAGATTTATGCCTAAGTACTTTGGGTTTTTTTTGGTGCTGTTGTAAATCGTATTTGAAAAGAATACATCAGTGCCCTGACCTACATGGCTCAGTTGGTTGGGCATTGTCCGGTCCTGCAAAGTGAAAGGTAGCTTGTTGGATTCCCGATGAATGAAGAGGTCCACGTTTCTCTCACATTGATGTTTCTCTCCTTCTCTTTCTCCCTCCCTTCCCCTCTCTCTAAAAATAAATAAATAAAACCCTTAAATAAATAGTTCAAATTTCAATTGTTTATTGCTGGTATATAGGAATACAGTTGCCTTTGTATATTGACCTTGAATATTACACTTATTGGGTTGAGCAATTTCCTTAATTTTAACTTCAACATTTTTGAATAAATCAAAAATGTATGCTGTAATCCTAAGGCAGCTGTTTTCAGAGTGTGGTTCATAGACAACTGGGAGTCTCCTAAATCCTTTCAGAAGACCTGCTAAGTCAAAATTATTTTCATTTATTTACCTTCAAATTATATTACCATGTCATGCATAGTATGGACCTTGTAATATAAGTATAAACTATGCTTACACTTCTCTCACCCTGATATTTTGTGTTACTGTCATATAGTTTACTTCTATATATGTTATAAACCCTATAGTGCATTCTTACTGTTTTTGTTTACATTAAGCATTGCAGTCTCATTAAAAATCAACTTTGTTGAGGTATAATTTACATATATTTAATTTTACCTGTTGTAGGTATTTGAGTTTTGACAAATGTATAATATATACTGTGTGATCTTTTGAGACTGGCTTCTTCTACTCAGCATATACCTTTGAGATTCAACCATGCTATATATATATATATGTGTTTATTTTTTTAACAGTCTGGGACACACTTTTATTAAAACAAATTAATACATAATTGATACAGTATAGATGTGCCACAGTTTATTCATTTACCTGTTGAATATTTGAATTGTTTCCCATTTTCATTAGTTATGAATAAACCTGCTATAAACATTGTGTACAGGTTTTGGTATGAACACAGGTAAGTTTGTTTATTTATGTATTTATTTTTAGAAAGAGGGGAAGGGAGGTAGAAAAAGAGGGAGAGAAATACCAATTGGTTGCCTCTGTAAGCACCTTGTCCAAGGATCAAATCTGCAACCCAGGGCATCTGCCCTGACCAGGAATCAAGTGGCCACCTTTTGCTTTGCAGGAATGGTGCCCAACTGAGCTACACTAGTCAGGGCCATTTTTACTTCTAGGGTAAATATTTGGGACTAGGATTACTGGGCCATATGATAAATGTATGTTTGACTTCATACTTAATTGTCAAATTGTGTTCCCAGAGCAACAGTGCCATTTTATACTCTTACCAGCGATGTATGAGAGTTTCAGTTGTTCTGCATCCTTATTAACACTTGATATTATCACATTTTAAAAATTTCATAAACCTTGAGGACATTATACTAAGTGAATTAAATCAGTCACAGAAAGACAAATACTGTATGATCCCACTATATGCGTAATCTAAAGTCCAACTCATAGAAGGAGAGGGCAGAGTGGTATTTGCCAGGGGGAAGGTTGGTCAAAAGGTACAAACTTCCAGTTACAAGAAGGATAAGTTCTGGAGTATCTAAAGTGATCATGGTTAACCATGTATTGTAGACTTGAAAAATGCTTAGGGTAGATCTTAAGTGTTCTCAACATATTAAAAAATAGTAACTAAGTGAAATGATGGATATGCTACCTAATTTTATGTGGTAATTATTTAAATATATAATCATGTCACACATCTTAAATTTACACAATGTTATATGTCAATGACATATCAATAAAGCTGGAAAAAAATTTTAGCCATTCAAATAGGCATGCATTGATGGCTTGTGGTTTTAATTGATTTCTGTATCTTCATAATAGGGCTTAAAATTGTGTCACGTGGGCCCTTCAGCTTCCTATTTTCCAAAATTGTTTTGGTTATTCTAGTTTCTTTGCCTTTACACATAAAATTTGTAATCATCTCATCTGTATCTACAAAAAAAATCCTATTTGGATTTTGATTGGAATTCCATTAAGTCTATAAATTTAATTGGAGTTCTTATCTTAAAGTATTGAGTCTTCCAATTCCTGAACATGGTATCTCTCTGCCCTTATTAGGTCTTCGAATTTTTGTTCAGTGTTTTGTAGTTTTCAGCGTATGGATTCTGCTGCACATACTGTTAGAATTGTATCTACATATTTCATGTTTTTGGAGCTATTATAAATATTTAAAAAATTTCCAACTATTGTTAGTGCATACAAATACAATTTACTGTTTTGTATGTTAAATTTGTATATTGTGATCTTGCTAAATTCGCTTAGGAGATTTTTTGTTTTCTTTATCTCAGCAGATTTTTTACATCAGTTGTGTTTTAAGGACACACTAAAAAAGTAAGAAAAATATCTTTTATAATTACCTGTGCAGCTACCATTTCTGGTGGTCTTCCTTCTGTGTTCTGCATCAAGAGTTTTGTCTGGTATAATATTCCTTCTGCCTGAGAAATTTTTTTTTTAACATTTCTTAAATTGTAGGCCTGCTGGTGTTGAATTCTTTCAGTTACTGTATCTCTGAAAAAGTGTACTTTATCTTTTCTGAAAGGTACTTTTGCTGATTATAGAATTGTAGGTGACACATTTATTTTCCTTTCAGTAACTATAAAGATGTTGCTCCACTGTATTCCAGCTTGCATTGATTTGGGCAAGAAAATTCCCCATACCTATGTCGCAGTGTTTCTAGACAGTAAACTTGGGGTAATTGTAGGACTCACAGCCTGTTTTTCTCTTTCTCAAGGATTACTGTCATGTGGTCCCTGATATATAGTGAAAGCCTTTATTTTACACATTTCTCTCTCTTTCTTTCTCTCTCAAGTTATTTCATTCTGGAGTAAATTTGGTCTGTTTCACTGCATATTGACTGGTAGCTGAAGTCCAAAGACAAGAATTTTAAATCCTGATAGAATGGTGGATTGAGATATCAAGAAGTATGTCATTCTAGCAATTAAAATGTATATTTGTCTGGTTTGCAGAAGCTAGATTTAATGTTTCTCCTGAGATTAGTTGGTTGATTTTTATTGCACAGTATTTGTAACCATCAAATTTGTAAATTTGACAGTTGAACATAGAAAATTGAATGTGACCTTATTAGAGACCTTAAACAGTATTTTGGATGGTCAATTGTCATATTTTATATGAAAATATTTTAAATGAGTAGTTTAAGGCAGTTTCCTTTTAAATTCAGATTTTTGGCAAAGTATGCTTTCAGAACTTTTTTTTTTTTTTTTCAAATGAACCTTTTCAAATTAGTGAAGCAGATTGTTAAAAGAGCCACTAGTAATGCGAGATACCTGAATTTGCTTGATACTTTGACTCTTTCACTTCTTGAGTTAAAAACCTTTCCAGTCATATTGGATAAACTTATATTTATGGTAGGCTGGAGCCGGACTGACTTTCTAGTGGCTTAATAAACATGAGCCCTTGTAAACTATCTAAGGAGTGGTTAATTCAACTCTGTCCCTTGATCTTTATTTTATTAATCAGCAATTAATTTGATTGTGTTTTGCTTTGTTGCTCACTCTGAGAGTTTATAGCTGATAGTGGCAGGTCAGATTTTCCTCAGTAGTTACCTGTTTTTTCTTATTGATTTTTAGGAGATTTATTTATTCTGAAAATGAATACTTTGTTACTATAATTTCCTTTATTCTTATGTGGTTCAAATATTAATGTAGTTGAATTATTATGTCAACATTCTTTTTTATAACTTGTATTTTTAAAATCTATTTCTTAAATTTTTGGTTTATTTTTTTATTGTTGTTCAATTAAGTCTATTTTTAAAGAAATCTTACCCTATCATGTTGTCAAAAGATCTTTTGCTATGTTTTCTTCTAAAAGGTTTAGATATTTTGCCTTTTACATTTAGGTCTTTAATCCATCGGGAATGGGTTATAGGAGTCCAATGTCTGCCCGACCTTCCACCCCGCCTTTTTTTCCTTTCCTTTAGAAATAACCTGTAGGCTTGCCACCATTTTTTGGTTAGGATATTGTTTGCTTATTTTGTTATAAGTTTCCATACATATAAAGGTATCTTTTTGAGCTTTTTTGCTAAATATTTGTATTCATGCACCAGTTCTCTTTATTTCTATATCTTTATTGTAATTTATGGTATCTGGTACAGTGCCAACTTTCTTTTTGGTTATATTTATTTATGTGGTATGTTTTTGCTCTTTTTTTCTTTAAATCTTTCTAATACTATACTTTTGCTGTTTCTAACACATTACTTAAATCTACATTTAGAGAAAATCTGTTCATAGACTTTTTTCTAACCTAACATTTATTGCATTTATATTTATGTGATTAAAGCTGCATTAATAATATTCACTTTAATATGTCTACATATTGATCACCTTTGCTCTGCTTTTTTCCCCTTTCCATGTTTAGTGACTTTCTGAATATGAACATCCTTTCTTTGGAGCTGTAGAAATTTTTTAGACCAGGGATGTGATAGTAGAGTGCTTGATTTCAGCCTATACTTTGGATTATATAATATCCCCAGGTCAAGTGAATTCAGGCTTTTGGTTACAAGTACTCAGGGTATTTTTTTCTCCAGTCATTGCCATTACAGCATGGGCAATTTTCCTTGTCCTTTCAAGCCCAGTTTTAAATAATGTTTAAAAATTGTTTTACTATATTTTAGTTTACACTTACATTGAAGGTATATGTAGTTCCTTGAGGTCTCAGTGTTATGGGGGAGGGTGTTTTACTTGACTTCTCTTGGGTTGCTTTAGGCTTTGTGTTCTGTCCCCCAAATGAGGCCTGTAAACCCAACACTCAGGTTCACATAGGCTTTCAAATGTGCTCATTGCAAAAAGTTGCTTCAGTACTCTCTCTCAACCTTTGTCTCTCTAAATTCTCATACCCCCCACTCCC
This sequence comes from Trachops cirrhosus, assembly GCA_028533065.1. Classification (NCBI taxonomy): domain Eukaryota; kingdom Metazoa; phylum Chordata; class Mammalia; order Chiroptera; family Phyllostomidae; genus Trachops; species Trachops cirrhosus. The sequence continues at coordinate 45,117,776 of CM052552.1, forward strand.
CAAGCCCATTGTTTCTTTCTTGCTAGGTCAACTTTACACTAAGAATGTGTCTAATTCCCTTTGCCCCCATGTTTTGTCTGACATTTTGGTTTTTACCAGAGTGACTCTCCAGGTTGCCTGAAGTGGAAGTACCTCCCAATACTTTTAATTTTATGGAATGCATGGAAAAATGATAGTTCGTACTAAATACCAGGAGTTACTATTGAAGGCATTTAAGATTGGTGATGCTACATACACAAGTGCTCTGACTGAGAGCCCTTAACTGTGTTTTGTCTGGCAGCCTCGGAGGCACCCTGGCTGTTTTTTTTTTTTGCCTGGCAGCCCCAGAGGCTGAGGCTAGCTTTGTCTTAGCACTCCTATTACCCATCCTTAGTACATTTGTTAGAAAGCTTGTAAGAATATACTGTAAATCTCAGAAAAAACTATGTATGTATTCAGGAATACAGATCCTGAATCTTGCTGGGCCAGTACGAAATTGCGTAGAAAAGAGAATTGGAATTAGGTTGTTTGTTTACACTAGAAGAAAATATTGGTGAATGTTTATCAGGTTAGGGGATGGGGATTTTCTAATTCTGAACCTATCATACACATTGTAAAGGAAGTGGTGGTTGGTTTTGAGAAAATAGGGAGACTTTTATGTTAAAAACTCTAAGAATTTATAGGTAACTGCAAACCAAGAGAGATATTCTGTAACAACATTATATATAACAGTATATTATATATAAATAGCACCTGGCAAATCATTTAGAAAAACACTGTTTATATCTGTGAACCTGTTGATAGTTCATGGAAGAAGTAATAAACTTAGGTGATAAATATTTGGAAAAAAGTAATCAAAACTGAAAATGAGAACTGCTGGTAGAAGATTATATTGGTTCAGCTTTATTGGTGTGATTATTGAAAGCTTAAATTGTGCTTTCCATTTGACTGGGAGAAACACATCCTAAAGAAATATAAATTGGCCAAATTATGTTTATCAGGTAATAACAATAAAAACTTGGTTAACAACCAGATACTCTTCAGTAGAAACAAATTATGACTTAACTGTTTAGCAAAATGCTGTACAGTTGTTAGTTGACTGTAGATTTATATGTTCTGGTATGTTTTGACATGGTAAGCAGTTAATACTATTGAATGAAACATTGTTTGTAAAGCTGCATACCAAGATTTGTACTATTTGTATATGTGCATAGATAAAAGTCTGGAAGTGTATATTCACACTGCTTAAAAGATTTTTTGTTTCAACATACCACCTTTGGGGAGGAGTCTTAATTATGTTGCAGTTTCTCTAGTTTTAGGATTGTTCATTTAATAAACCTAAGTGCCTTCTATGTATGAGAAGTTGTCGAGTTCAAAGCAGATTATTTTAAATGTATTCATGTTGATAAATTTGTCTTCCTCCCCTCCCCCAATGAGGTGCTTGTTCCTTCCTTTTTTGTGCATTTATTATTTTAGAAATATGTATAAGGCAAATGGATGCATACTTTGCTACCAAACATATTTATTTGAATTGCATCCAGGGGTGTCTAACCTGTGGCCCAACACAAAACTGTAAATTTACTTAAAACATTGTGAGATTATTTTTGTGATTACGTGTTGCAATGCATTTAATGTGTGGCACCAAACAGCTCTTCTTCCAGTGTGGCACAGAGTCCAAAAGGTTGGACACCCGTATAGCAAGCATTATAGATACAGTGTTTTACCTTCATGGATATTTGGTCTATGTAATTTTGTTGTAGATGGCTTTTTTCCTATTGGTATATTTTTGGAATTTTGAGTTAAACGTGTACAGCTGAAATGACAGGGAGAATGATTACTTGTAAGATTGTCTCTGTCTACCTCTAGATAAATAGTATACCCTCCAGAGTAGAAAGCAAATGAGGTAAAAATAGGGTATAATGCTTATTGCTTTACATGGGAAATCGTAGGATTACTCTGGGCTATATATTCATAGAAGTCACTGCTGAAATTCTACCTCATATTCTCCTTACCTCCAAATTCTAAATATACATTATTTTAAAGATTATTTAAAAGACTTAATTCATGAGCCTAATTTGAATGAGGCTTTATAAATTGTACTTGATTATACCCTATCTGCACAGTTACATTTAGCATAATGTAGAAACATATTATTTGGAAAATAACTAAGCTGTTTTAACCCAACAGCTTTTTAAAAAATCATTGTTGGCCATAGGTGTGTATATGTGCATGTGTGTTAATGTAGAATTCATCAGTTCATTTGGCTGCATGCATCAACAGTAAAAGTTTTAGAGTTAGTAAACTGGCCAAATGGTTGAGACAGTACAGCCTAATTTGCTTTACTGAAGCCATATTTGGCCTTGCTTTGACAAGTGTACTAAACAGAAAAGTAACAACATCAAGTAAAGTAAGGAGATATAATTCAGAAGGTACAAAGAAAAAGAAGTAGTAGGAAAGCATTTAACATTTTTCATATATACACTACATTTTGTCTGATACATAGGATCAGTTATGTTTTTCTGCCACAGAAGGCTTTTGAATATGGTAACTTTTTTTTGGTTGATTTATTTTTGTATTTGTTGCTGTTTTGTTTTGATTTGGATGTGTATGTCTTTTTGAATAATTATTTATATGATTTAAAATAAAGCAAGGTGAGACAACATGGTAAAGAACTGAGACTGAATCTTCTGTGGGGTTGGTGGGAGCAAAAAGTGCTGATCTTATGTGTTGCTTTTCTGCTTGGTGTGGAGTTGTAGAAGTAGCTAGTGTGTAGGAGTGTATGTAAGAGGAAATGATGGTCCTCTTTTTGTAATTGACATTAGGTCCCTAGGCAAGACCCTAGTTGAACACCTTACTGCTCAGAGGCTCTGGAGCCATACTGTTTGATTCCAGCGTCTGCTAATTAGTATTTCTGTGACAGTTGAGCACATGATTTACTTTGTCTGCCTTGGTTTTCCTATCTCTGAAGTACGGTCTTCTTATCTTATCGAGTAATTGTGAGGATTAAATGAATAAATGTATGTAAAGTGCTTAAAATAGTGCCTGGTACATATCAAGAGCTCAAATATTAGCTGTCAACAATTGAATTACTAATACTAAGTTATCTAGTTTGATTGCAGTAGCATAGTTCTCTGAGAATATTTTTTAGTAGCAGGGCATTTTCAATAGTTTATTTGAAAAGAGTGGTACGTAGGGTGTCATGCTAGTTTCTTGGATGATGTTTACTTACTCATTAGCATCCAGCACATCCACTGAATGCAGAGTAGTAGGTTCAGAGAGGCTGAGTAATCCAGGATTGAGATTGATATGTTCAAAATTTTTACACTGATTTTTGTTGTGATGTAAATAAAATGTGACATATATTAGTTGAAAATTGCAGTGAGGGAGATAGTGTAGAGTAACACATGTATAAGTTCTTATATCTTCTCTAAAATGTTAGTTATGGGTGATAGTTAACAAGATTTCTTTTATCTTTGCTTTATCCTTTTTGTATATATTAATGATTATTTTATTAGTCTCTGGGTTCCTTCCTCCCTTCCTTCCTTCCTTCCTTTCTCTCCCTCCCTCTCCTTTCCCTCCCTCCCTCCCTCTTCTCAGAGGCAGGCAGTTTCTGGCTGCTCTGCAATACAACTGTTCCAGGAACTTGGACTACCCTACCCTCTGTCCTCAGCTTATGGCCTCTATCATCTCGGTGATTTCAGCTAGGAGGAGAGAGGAGGGGTTGAAGCAGAGCATGTGTTTTCCTTATATCCAGTTGGCCAGTACTTCCTATGCCATGGCTGGGTATCCCAGTATTTATTCTATGTAAACATGCCTAATTAAATTTAGGGGTTCTGTTGACAGAAAAGGAGAGAAGAAACAATGTTAGGGGATGCCGAGAGTTTGAAGCAAGTTACAAAACAGTGCTTATATAAAATACTCAAGTGGGGAAAATATATGTGCTTGCATTGCACAAAATAATCTTGAATATAGTAAAATATTTTTTTAATGTTTGTTGCTTCTGGGAAAGGGAACTGTGAGTGGTTTGGGTCAGGACTGGGAAAAAGACTCCTCACTATAGTATACCCTTTAGAATTAGTGATGTGTCAATTCTAACTTTTCCAAAAATAGCAAATGAAGTTAAAAACGAAACTCTGATATGTAAGTTCTGGAATAGATATGTCATTAAAAATCAGTAGTACTTGAGATTGTATCATTTTAAGCTTGTAACTCTTCTTTCATTTAAAAAAAATGTGGTGTGTTGAAATTTCAAAAAATGGTTTAGACTCAGGTACTTTCAAGTCTTTCAAGTTCCTAAGATGTTTTAAAAGTAGTCAGGCAAAAGCATTTCAGAGTGTATAGAAAAGGGATGAATTTTTATTTACGGGGCACACTTCTGGGAAAGGGTATCAGCTTTAATGATGCAGACATTTTTAGGGTTTTGGGGGATCAGGTAAGGATAGTGTGTTTATATAGAAATTCTGGAAATTCAGAGTGAATAATCATGGAATTAAGTCTAGATACGTTCACACACGTGTGTGTTTGTGTGTATGTATTATACATAATATCACACATTCTATGCTTAATTGTAGAAGCCCAAGGAATCTTTAAAAAGATTATATCCAAAGTAAGATGTCTCCTTTCTAATTCTCACTCAGATAGTTTAGTAATTTATGCTTGAATCCTTTATCTTGATATGAACCAAAGAAAGATGGCCCAGTTAAGTTTTCCTCCTTTCTGATTGAACTGAGTTAAACTTGTTTGTAAGTTACACCCATTTATTGGTCTGATGTCTGAAGTTACCCAACATGCAATTAGTCTTCTCCCTAAAGTGACAACTTTTTAAATACTTGAGGAAAGCTACAGCATCCCTGATGATTCCACTCAGTTAAAATATTTTTTTTACAATAGTTTTTTTGTCCTTCACCAAACTTGTAGCCCTTCGTTACTAGCACCTGCTAAATTGTGGCACTCACCAGATGATAATTGTAGAGATCTGATCAGAGTAAACCTTACTGAGCTGATTATTGGTGTTGATATGTATAATATGATTTATTAATTTGGGCTGTGAATACTTTTTTAGTAGCCACATTTCATGGATAAATGTTGGTTTGTAATCTGCATGTAAATTGGTTAATCTTTTGTAAGTAGCTTCTAAACCATCTTGTATGACTGGCTGGCTTTTAGGAAGTATGGGCAGAACTGCATGCTTCTATTTTATTATGTTTAACTTAAACATTTTGGTTCATTTAAAACATTGGTGATCTATACCTTAATGGAAATTATTTTTAAATAACTAGTAGGATTAATTGATAGCATCCTGACTTGCAGTTCCTAAGAAATGAAAAGTTTAGGACAAAGAATAGAGGGCTATTTGAGAAACTAAAATAAAAATGACACTGCTTTGTTAATTCAACAAATAATATATTAAGCCCCTGTTCTGTGATCGTGGGTTGGATTTGGCCTCTCCTCTGACCTCATTTATTGGTGAGGGAGGCAGGTAGTACCTGGGAGCCTGATAGAGGGGGAGGTGCTTCCTAAATGGGAGCTACCAAACTAGGACTGCTTTGAGATTCTCTCTCAGGCATTAGTGGTCATCATAAAAAATGGAAAAAAGAAAACCACTGGAAAATATAGATCTCCATTAATTTATTCTACCCATTTGTATGTCACCCAGCTACTTTAGCCAATCTTTTAAATTGAAAAAAAAATCACTTCTTTTAAGAGTTGCCTGTATTTAACAATTGTAAAATGTTAGTATCATATTTTAGCTAGGAACTGACCAAGTTCATCATAAAAGACTTTATGCTTAACATGGACTTTCAGCCAAGAGGGAGGCATAGATAGACACACTGTGCCTCCTCGCAAAACCAAAATAAGGTCAGCAGCAATTTAAAAACCAGATCTAACAGAAAATTGAACTATATGGAAGTCAGACAACCAAGGAGTTAAAATACACACATTCATCCAGACCGGTAGGAGGGGCGGAGTGAGGCATCTGGTCATAGAGGGGTAGCCACAAAAAGCGGTGGCAGCGGTGGCACCGAACGCGTAAGGCATCCCGAGCCCAAGAGCACAGGCGGCTGGCAGACTTACCGAGGCGGCAACTGTGAAGTGAGGCACTGCGCACAAGGCACCTGGCTGTCCGGGCCACAATAGCGCACAGACAAACCAGGTGAAATTGGGCAGTGAGACAGGGTCCCAGCGCCAGGAAATAAAGCCTTGGGACACTGATTGAAAATAACTGTGGGGGGTTGAGCTGCAGGTTGAGACTCCCAGCTTCACAGGAGAGTGTGTTGGAGAGACCCAGGGGGTCTTAGAATGTACACAAGCCCTGCCCACACAGGAATTAGCACCAGAAAGGCCCAGTTTGCTTGGGGGAAGCAGCGGAAGGGACTGAAATCCGACTGAGAGAGGAGCAAGCACCATTGTTCCCTCTCGGACACCGCCGCTACATACAACATCACAACCCAGCAACTGGGCTGCCTGCCCTGGTGAACACCTAAGGCTCCGCCCCTCACTACGTAACAGACATGACCAGATGGGGGGGAGAATGGCTCAAACAGAAGTACAAATCAAAACTCCAGAGCCAATATTTTTAAGCGACCAAGGATAGCCAACCTATCAGATGCACAGTTCAAAGCGCTGGAGATCAGAATGCTCACAGAATTGGTTGAATTTGGTCGCAGATTAGATGAAAAAATGAAGGCTACAATAAGTGAAATGAAGGAAAATGCACAGGGAACCAATAGTGATGGAAAGAAAGCTGGGTCTCACATCAATGGAGTGGACCAGAAGGAAGAAAAAAACATGCAATCAGAAAAGAATGGGGGAAAAAAAGAATGGAGAAATAAGAATTAAAAAAAATGAGGAGAAGCTTAGGAACCTCCAAGGACATCTTGAAACGTTCCAACACCCGAATTGTAGGGGTACCAGAAGGGGAAGAGGAAGAGCAACAAGTGGAAAAGTTATTTGAACAAATAATAAAGGAGAACTTCCCCAATCTGGCAAAGGAAATAGACTTCCAGGAAGTCCAGGAAGCTCAGAGAGTCCTAAAGAAGTTGGACCCAAGGAGGAACACACCAAGGCACATCATAATTACGTTAGCCAAGGTAAAAAT
>CM052552.1:45125353-45146300 GCA_028533065.1 Trachops cirrhosus
GAGGGCAAGAATAGTATGGGAAATGTAGAAGCTAAAGAACTTATGACACATGGATTGAACTAAAGGGGGGGAATGTGGGTGGGAGAGGGTGTGCAGGGTGGAGGGGAGTGAAGGGGGAAATGGGACAACTGTAATAGCATAATCAATAAAATATATTAAAAGGTAAAAGTAAATAAAAACAAAGTACGAAAAAAGACTTTAGGTTTAACATGAGAAAAAATTGGTTACATGTCTCTGTTCATGAGCTCTATACTTTATCAAGGTTTTGAAGTAGAAGGTAATGATACTGTTACTGTTCTGAGGTAACAGATTTTTTAAATAATAAAAATAAAGCAGATACCAAGCACAAATTGAACATTATTGAAAATGGCACTATAATGGGAGGAAGATATCCAAGTTCTCTACCTAGCTGCGAGTATCTTAGTTCACTTTCATTTGAGTCTAGAGTTTAATGATTAACTGTTTATTTTCAGTCTCAATGTTTTTCCCATTAGGTGGTAAGGATTATAAATATGTAAGCTACTAGCTGTAAACTACTGTGGGCTGTAAAAGTTATTTTGGTGGAGGGCATTGCTCATCCTCAGTGTAAGATACTCCATTATGTTTGTAGGAATCTGCTTTCCTAGTATTTAGCACGTGGAGTGAATATTCAGTTATTTTAAAGCTTTAAAAGTTATCTATCTCTACAGTAGCTGTCTATTTAGATAAAAATTAAAATGAAATAATCTGAAAATTCAGTTGTTGACTTGTCATGTTTTCAGTGCTCAATATTATCACATGTGTCTAGGGATAACTATATTGGGGAGCACAGATTATGGAATATTTATATCAGTGCAAAATGTGCTCTATTGAATGATGCTGATCTAGATACAAATTATTTTTATTCGAGTTTCTGACTTTCCTTACACTAAAGGTAACATGTATCCTAGAGGAAAGCATAGTAATTTTAATGATTTCTTTCTAAGAGTAGAAATGGAATAGGTTAATTATGAAAGATCCAGAAAATATAGAGAAATAAAATGGGCAAAATAAAAAGAAGTTGCTGTATGGCTCAACTATAGACTTTCTATTTTTAATGTTTGTTTTATAGTCTAGTCCTTTTTCTCTGCATGTGTGTACACACACACATCCCTCTATATGGGGGTGATTTTACTTGTGCATATTTAAAATTAAAAAAAAAAAAGCAAGAATATAAAAGTAACCCTTTTAATTGAAACAGGTTTGCTTTATAGTTTACCTGAACTTTGTTCTAAATCTAAGCTACATATGTATCTTTTATGTTTATAATTATCCTTTGGAGTAAAAATATTATTATTAAAATACTGTGTTTAGTTCTAGGTTATTCTATGAGTCTGTAGTATTGCACATTATCTCATTTATTTTTTTCCTCTAAATATTCCTTAAAAATTGTCAGTATTTGCCTGTATTTAATATCAGCATTTACCTCACACACCTAATAAATCCATGATGTTTGCTGTGAAGTGGTGACACAAGGCTTTTGGAAACTATTCTGCTGTTTTGCTCATCTTCATTTTGTTTGATATTTGACTCTGTCAGCATAGTGTTTGACCACCAACATTAGTTGGTGTTTGCTTGCTAGTTTTTTTGGATATTACAAGTGCTTCTTCACTTATGATGGAGAAACCCATCAGAAGTTGAAAATATATTAAGATGAAATGCATTTAATACACCTAACCTACCAAACATCATAACTTAGCCTAGCCAGTTTCTACTGAATGCATATAACTTTCATACCATCCTAAAGTCAAAATCATGAATTTTTCAGCCATTTTCAGCCAGGGACCGTCTTATGAATTTGTTAATAAAATCTGAGTATATGGGTAGATGAATTTAAAATCTGCTCATTTTGCTTTTTATCTTGTGTTATGGTTCACATGATCAGAGTTGTGTATAGTATTTATTTTAGATGTGTTTCTTTGTTTTATGGGAAATGGAAAATAGTCAATAGATGATCATGGTAATGACATTAAGGTATGGTGATAAAAGGAAATGCAGGATGTTGCCATATATTTGCTTTGGTCATTAAACAAAATTTCTTTGTGTTTGTATCTTGAATATTTTTTTACCATGGAGCTATATTTGCTTGTAAATTTAATATTAATAAGCCATAAGAAATTTTCAGAGAGGAGTAGGAAGAGTTTCTAAATATCTTACTAAGAGTGTAAAAAAATGAAGACAGCAACTGTTTTAATGAGTGCTTTTTTACAATGGCATTGATAGCTTTAAAAAATCACTTATTTAATGTAAAATTAAGAATTGTTATTCTGTAACCCCATAATTTTAAGAATTTTTCTGATAGTAAAGAGCACTGGAAGAAATTACCCATATTTTGCCATATATAGTGTGCATTTTTTGTCCACATTTTTGAGAGAAAAATAAGGATGGTCATTATACATGGGTGGTACCTGAAATACCTTGTATCTGTTCTTGTGTTTTGTAATTAATTGTTACATAAAATTTCTTGTAGCATAATATATTCAAAAATAAATACTACAGTTCCTTTATAATACAGTAAACAAGTATCTAACTATAAATAAATAAAATATTGAATTAAAAAATTAAAACAAATTTTTTCCCCTGAAATTTAGGGCCAAAATGTGGGTGCACATTATACATGGGAGCACATTATACCCAGTAAAATACGGTTTATTTTTGTACTCTTAGCCATCTGTCAAATAGGATTATATATGACATAAAGAGGGTCATGAAATTTTATGCCTCCAAATTATAGTAATTTCTGAGACTTCATTGAAGCACACTTAATTATAAGGAAGCGGAATGATTAGTTTCAGTAATTGTGATTTGGTACATATGCACATTTAAATAGCTAAGAGTAGAATTAGAACCGAAGACAGTTCTTTTATAAATGTTAGGCTTTAAAGATAGTAAAATCACCCCAGAATTTGCCTTGCTTTAAGGATAGCTTGTTGATGAGTATTTATATATTTGCTTTGGATAGGTGAATTTTAGGACATACACTTTGAAACTGTCAATGGCTCAATATTTTGCAGGAGAGGAAAAAATCAAGGCATTTTAAATTGGTACTCTGCCCACATCACATTTTCTTATCTCATCAAAAGCTCTTGAAGTGGTGGTGAAAGGATTTTTTGATAATGGAAACTATTCTAGTTCCTTTGTGGGCACCGTACCTTAGGAGTGTATCCAGAGATTGGAGAAATCATGTGCATTTCATTCATTTTGTGACTCTTAAGACACACTGTAACACATAACATTTTACACTAAATTGTGAGCTGGTAATTTTGACAAAATTATTTTGAAACTTGAAAAACAGTATTGAGAGTGTTGTGGATTTATGTTTTTGTTTTTTCCTTTTTTTTTTTTAAAGCTAAGGAGAAGGTAAAGAAACAGTTATAAGTTTGGAATGGAATGCTAAGCACTGTGGTAAACCCTCAAAGAAGTTTTTTTTTTTTTTTAGTTATTTTATAGTTTTTGTTTAAGTTGATATATAATTTTATATTAGTTTTAGGTTTACACTTCAGTAATTAGACATTATATAACTAAGTGATCATCTCAATCTGACACCATACATAGTTATTAGAATATCATTGACTATATTCCCTATGCAGTACTTTATATCCTGAATACTGTTGTGTAACTACCAATTCGCACTATTTAAAAAGATATTTTATTTATTTTTAGGGAGATGGATAGGGTGGGGAAAGAGAGGGAGAGAAACATTGATATGCGAGAGATACATCAATCTGCTGCCTCTTGCATGCCCCCAACCGGAAACCTGGCCCATAACCCAGGCATGCGCCCTGAATGGGATTCCAACTGGTAACCTTTTGGTTTGCAGGACAATGCTCAGCTTACTGAGCCACACCAGTCAGGGCCAATTTGTACTTCATAATCCCTTCATCTTTATTATCTACCCTTCAACTTCCCTCCCATCTGGCAGCCATGTAAATGATCTCTGTATCTGAGTCTGTTTCTGTTCTGCTTGTTTATTTTTTAGATTCAGTTGTTGATATATATGTATTTATTGCCTTTTTATTGTTCATATTTACAGTCTTTTTTTTCTTAAAGAAGACTCTTTAATATTTCGTGTAATACTGGTTTGATGATGATGAACTCCTTTAGCTTTTCCTTGTCTGGGAAGCTCTTTATATGTCCTTGAATTGTAAATGATAGCTTTGCTGGGTAGAATAATCTTGGTTATAGATCCTTGCTTTTCATACTTTGAATATTTCATGCCAGTCTCTTCTGGCTTGCAAAGTTTCTTTTGAGAAATCAGCTGACAGTCTTATGGGAACTCCTATACTGATAACTAACAGCTCTCTTTTGCTGCTTTTAAGATTCTCTCTTTGTTTTAACCTTTTGCATTTTAACTATGATGGGTCTTGGTGTTGGCCTCATTAGGTTCATCTTGTTTGGGTCTCGCTGTGCTCCCTTGACTTGTATACTGTTGCCTTCACCAGGTAAGGGAAATTTTCTGTCATTATTTTTTTCAAATAGGTTTTCTGTTTCTTGCTCTGTCTTCTCCTTCCAGCACCCCCATTATGCAAATCTTGGAACACTTGAGGTTGTCCCAGAGGCTTCTTACACTACCCTCATTTTTTCCGATTCTTTTTTATTTCTGCTGTTCTGATTGGGTGTTTTTTGCTTCCTTATATTCTAAATTGCTGATTTGCTTCTCGCCTTCATCAACTCCATTTTTGATTCCCTGTAAATTATTTTTCATTTCAGTTAGTGTATTCTTCATTTCTGACTGGTTCTTTTTTATGTTTTCCATATCTTTTTTCATTTTGTTGAAGTTCTCGCTAAGTTCATTGAGCATCCTTATAACCAGTATTTTGAACTCTGCATCTAGTGGATTGTTTGTCTCCATTTGGGTTTTCTCCTGGAGTTTTGTTCTGTTCTTTCATTTGGGACATGTTTCTTTGTCTCTCATTTTGGCAGCCTCCCTGGGTTTGTTTCTGTATGTTAGGTAGAGCTGCTACATCTCCTGGGCTTGGTAGAATGGCCTAATGTAATGTAGTAGGTGTCTTGTAGGGTCCAGTGGCACAGCTTCCCTGTTGACCCAAGCTGGGCACTCCGGGTGTGCCCCCTTCCCCAATCCCCATGTGGGCTGTGTACACCCTTCTGTTGTAGTTGAGCCTTGTTTGCTGTTGGAATGTCAATGGGAGGGATTTATCCCTAGGCTGACTGGCTGCAACCACTGTGGAGGATCAGCTGTTCAGTGGCCTACCCAGCGGAGCATGACTTCAGCAGGGCTCTGGTGCCTGATGAGTCTGCCCCTTTAGTGTATTGCTTGTTGAGGTGGTTGGGTGGTGCTTTGATGTGTTCTGAAGCTGTCCCAGGTGTTATGGCTCTGGGGGCTCCTGGGAGTTGCAGGCCAAGGTCAGCCACTGCCTACCTGTGTTTTGCCTGAGGCCTACCTGCATGAGCTAAAAAGTGATCTGTAGATGGCTGCTACTTGTGCTGGGCTTGGAAGTACCCAGGAGATGCCAAACTGCAAAGAAAGGTGGAGTGCTGGTAGTACTGGGTCTGGGCCCCTTGTTGAGAGGTACCGGGCATGCTGGGACCAGATGCTGCTTGTTTGAAAAATTTTAGGAAAACTTAAAGCATGAGCCAAGACAGGCCCTAGTATGGAAAAGCCACTGGAAACAGCCTGAATAGGCCAGCAAGTTGAGTTGGGCAGTGTCTCAGGGAATCACCAGGGTGGGGAAAACAGTGACAGCCAGGTGATGGATACTGAAACATGGCCTCTGCTTGCCAGCTCTGTGGGGGAAGGGCTCAGAATTGCAATGCTAGCATTTCTGTCCGGAAGAAAGCCGCCCCACTGGACTTGCCCCGATGCTATACAGTTCAGTTTCTTTCCATCTGTGTGGTGCCCTTCGAGGTGCTGTCCCAGTGATGGAGATAAAGTGAGAGAATCTGAGTAAGTTTTGCACATGCCCTCTAAGAGGAACCCTGGGATTCAGAAGTGCTCCATCTCACTCAGCCACAATCCCCACCTGTATTTATAGCTAGAAGTTGTGAACACTTCTCTTCCTGAAACTGGAACCCTGGATGCAGGTCCGGGTGTGCGGTTGGGACTCCTCATTTCTCAGGGGCTACCCCTGCAGTCAACATATCCCTGCCGACTTTTATCTGCCACATGTGGGTGTGGAACCAGCCCCTTCCGTGTCTCTGCCCCTCCTACAAGTCTGGATGTGGCTTCTTCTATCCTTAGTTGTAGGACTTCCATTCAGTTAGATTTCAGGCGATTCTGAATGATGGTTGTTCTGTAGTTTACTTGTAATTTTGATGTGGTTGTTGGAGGATGTGAGTACTGCATTTACCTTTCCTGCTATTTTGACCGGAAGCCATTGAGGTTTTCTAATATTATTCCTTTTGTCAGCCTTTTGAGTGTTATTAAAACTCAAAAAATAGTGAGGATATCCAGGCTCTCCTATAGCTAATGACAACTGGAGTTTGTCAGACTCCAGAATTCTGTTTTTTCCATTGTTCATTTTTAAATACTGTCTCCTGGATTTAAAGAAGAAGAAAAAGATACACTTAAAATATTATTTATTTATTTTTCCTTCAGGGAAGGAACAGTGAGAGTGAGTGCATAAGCATGTGTTGGAGTTGGGGGAAAGATTAGGAATAGAATTAGAGTTGGTGGGTTTAAAGTATATCATGAAAAGACAAATGAAAGGCAATTTATGGTAGTTTAAACTGGTAGAGGTTATAGCAAAACATAGCTATTAAGTATAAATGGTAGTTATTAATATTACTCTGGAGATTCTGTGAATTCTCACATAACTTAATAAAGTTCTTTCCATCTATGGGAAAAGATTGATATTATTTGTTTATAGCAACAGGGACCACAGTAATAATTCAGATTTATAATTTATGAATAATGTCATCAAAGTGCCCCTATATTATCTTACTAGGCAAGCATTTCTATTTTATAGATAGGAAAAGCTCTTACGCCATAACCGGTGGCTCTTTTAATAAATACTCAGGTGTTCTAAAGTATGCTGCATTGACTGTGTCTGGGTCAGAAGTGAAATATATTGATTTCTTGGGTAATTGAATGGAAAATATGTGCATTATCTCAGGAAGGAAATGCATTTTCGGGTTTTGTCTTTTTCTTAAATGCTTTATTTTTTTATTTCTAGGCTGTTCGCTGCTACGAATCTCTAATCTTAAAAGCTGAAGGCAAAGTGGAGTCTGATTTCTTTTGTCAATTAGGTCACTTCAACCTCTTATTGGAAGATTATCCAAAAGGTAAGTTTTCCCCTTGTTAATTACTGTTTGATTTATATATGCCTTTAAAATAATTGTAATTGTACTCTATTTTTATCAAGGATACTATCATTTTTATGTCTAAGAATTTCTAAGCTTATGAACATGTTAATGAGGAAAAAAGTGTTATAGATGGAAATGTAAAGAATTCATATAACTCCATGTAGATTATCAATAAGTTGACTATTCAATTAAACTGATTACCACTTACATGTACACTACCATGTTGTTCTGCCCTGTGAAAAATCCCTACCCTTAAAGGCTGTATACCATAGTAGAAAGTGAGCCATTGGTGGATACTTTAGGAAAGTAACACAAACTCAGCAATTCTTTTCTTTATCCTGCCTATAAAACTTTCATTTTAGCTAGAAAATATTTAAACAAACAATCTGATCTGTAGCCATGTTATTGTAGAGATAGGGGACACAGTTGATCACATATGAACTTGAGCATTAGATTAAACAATGTTTTTTATTAACTTGATTTTTTTCCTATTAGATTTAAGTAACTGGAGGTAGTCCTTCAAAATGTGTCCTTTTTATGATACCAAACTGCTGACCCAGACCATTTCTCACTTAGGAAGTTAAAAGTACCTCCAAATACTACCACCCTCATTACTAAAGGCAAAATCCATAGCAATGAAAAACTGTATCCTTATAAGCAATGTTTAAAGTCTTAAGTCAGAGTTGGTGAGTTTTCTTTGGCTTTTTTCTTTTTTGTCTTTCTTGGGTGGAATCGTAATACTCCATCTTAGGATATATATATAGTACAGGGACATCTTATTTATGCTTGTTTTCCACATACATGTTTAGTGTGTTGAACAACTGGTAGGTTATTTCAGGGTTAGCATGAAGGATTGTTTGTGTTTAATTTTGATATCTTATTATGCGACTTTTGTATTAAGTCAAGTGAACACTTTCCTAATGAAAATGCAATTTTAGTTTGAGACAGGTGTAACCTATGGGGTTTGTAGTTAGGCTTTTTTTTTTTTAATAACTCATCTCTTTTGTTTACAGTTGCATTACCATTAAAAGATTATATATACATCCTTGAGCTTCTGTTTTCTTTTTTTTTTTTAAGACTTATTTTATTTTTAGACAGAGGAAGGGAGGGAGAAAGGGAGAAAAAAACATCAATGGGTGGTTGCCTCCTGTGCACACCCTACTGGAGACCTGGCCCACAACCCAGGCATGTGCCCTGACTGGGAATCAAACCAGTGAGTCCTTGCTTCACAGGCTGGTACTGAATCCATTGAACCACACCAGCCAGGGCCAATGAAAAAGTTTTTAGGCTGCTTGTGACCTGTAAAGAAATAACTTGGATTAAATGGCTCAATGTCACAGTCTCTTAGGATGTGGTAAAGTAAGGATTAGAACCCAGATTTGCCTAAAGCTTCTTTATACTTTTCCTACTATATCCTGTTGTTTATCTGGTGGCTCTCATTTGATAATGTTGACTGTCCCTTCATTTTAACACAAGAAGTATACTTATTTAATGTTTACACAAATATATTCATTGTTTAAAGGAAAATGTTAAGATACATATAACCATAAAAGGTCAGGAGGCAGCCTGAGAGGAGGAGCTGTTTGTTCACTTCTGTATTTCACTGCATCTAACCTGGTGTTAGTGACTTAATATTTAAGAAATATTATGTGTGTATATTAGTGACCAATTGATATTTTATCATTTAGATGCAGATCTTTTAAACTCATTTTTGATACAAGTCTTCAGAGACTTCTATTACAATAAATTTTCAGTATTTAAAAATTTAAATAGACCATGCAACTTTCTTTAACCCAGTGTTATCATATTAATTTCTCTATCTCAGAAACACACCTTATAGCATTTCAATTTTCTTGAGTAGTATTCTATCATATAGGTGGAAGAGTTTCCTATTGGATGTGTGGACTCTTTCTTTTTTTTCTATTAACATAGTTACTATCTTGACTATTCTGGTAGCTAAATCTTTGCACATATCCATGTGTATATTCTTAGAAGAAATACTTTGGTATGGTAGGTTTTGCTGAGTGAAAGGAGATATATATAGATATATATATATATCTGACTTTTTTCTTTTATATATATAGAAAAGGCTGTATACCATAGTAGAAAGTGAGCCATTGGTGGATACTTTAGGAAAGTAACACAAACTCAGCAATTCTCTTCTTTATCCTGCCTATAAAGGATAGGATATATAGCAATTCTTTTCTTTATATATATATCTATATATATATGTATATCTATATATATATGTATTTAAAACTTTTGACAGATAGTGCTAAATGATGCTACAAAAGAGTTCTTACTAATTTATACTGACAGTACTAATAGAATGATAACACTTCCTGTTCTCTTGAATACTTGCCACTATTGGGTATTTCCCTTATCACTACTGATATCACCATTTAAATTCATTATATTTTCTATGCTTTTTTAATCTAACAAGACTAAATGGGCTTACTTAAAAACAAAAATTTTTTTAAAAGATTTATTTTTAGAGAGAGGAGAAGGGAGGGAGAAAGGGAGAGAAACATTGATCAGTGGAGAAAAACATTGATCAGTTGCCTCTTGTACACCCCCAACCAGGGACCTAGCCTGTAACCTAGGCATGTGCCCTGACCAGAAATTGAATTGGCAACCTTTCCATTTGTGGTATAATGCCCAACCCGCTGTGAACCATACTAGTGAGGGTGAAAACAAAATATTTTAAACTCATTATGAAAAAAATAATTGTAAGTTTCATCATGTGGAACCAACCATAAAGTTGGTTCCACATGATACAATGATCTGAACTTTGGAAATTGGTTGATAAAGAGTTACTATTAATATGTTTGGGGGAGATGGGTGGAGGTGGGGAAAGGGGGAAAGAAAAAGTGGGGACACTGTAATAGCATAAGCAATAGAATATAATAAAAAATATGTTTGGGCACACCATTCTTGGTTATGTGGCAAAAGAAAACAAGTTTTGTCTGAAGTAAGTCAAAACAATTTCCTAGTGGGATAAAGGAGGATTTTTGGAGCCAGTAAAGAACTCAGGGATAACAAAGTGAAGGTTACATGATTTAGAGAAGGAGGAACCCAGTTATACATATGCTACAATCATTATGAAACAGGCTTTAAGCATTACAAGGATATCTAAACAAATGGTTTCCCTTATTCTCTATTGAGGACCTTAGAAAAATCTAGTGAGGGTGGCCTACGAATTTTTTTTCCTGGCTAGGTAACTGACATAAAGATTAGAAATAAGGTCTGTGATATGGTTAAAAGGATTTAACTAGAGACTCTGGTGATGGGTATTTGTATAGTCTTTAAGGTTTTAATGATTTATTTGGATTAGGAAACAAAATATGTTAGGATTTTTTGTAAAATAGGATGCTAAGCCTAATGGGGTAAAGTATAGTTGTTGAGAAATGTATAAAGGAATTGAAAAAATGTCTCATTTACAAATCGGTACTTGAAATTTGGAGCATTTACTTTTGTGAGTTTGAATTTCAGGGTTCCTGTTTATTTCTCATTTCACTGTGTTAGAGTATGGATGCCATGTTTCTCCCAACTGATAATCACATAGGCTTCTAACATCTCAGTTTCCATTACTTTACAGGGCATTATACTATCTCTTTAAGGCACAGGTGGCAAACACAAGGCCTGTGGGCTGAATCCGGCCCTCCACCTTGTTACATCCGGCCTGGCACCTTGTTTCTACCGGGTGACAGCGCCGAGCTCTTGCCCCCAGTTAAGGATTAGTTACATTTATACAGTCCTAAAATTACATTCGGCCCTTTGAAGGCAACTGTGAGGCTGATGTGGCCCCTGGTGAAAATGAATTTGACACCCCTGCTTTAAGGGTTCCTCTAAATCTAAAATGAGCATTTTATGAAGTCATGTAATATATGTTATTGTTGAGGTTACTGAAAATCCTTCAAACTTGTTGAAATTCCGTAACATCATTAAGAGTGCAGTTCAGGCTTCATATGGTACTGCACAAAATTGTTAGGGACCCAGGCACAAATATCAAGGATCTCATTATTCTAGCTTAAACAATAAGGTGCTGTATTATTCACATAATTAGTTCATTGATGAGTTGTGTGTTAGATGTAGTTCAAAGTCTAGAAGTACCCAGGTACTTTGTTTCCTCTGCTCACTTTATGGGCTTCATCCTAAGAATAGTTACCTTTGTAGTGGCAGTTAATGATATGTGCTTCCTCCTTCACATCCAGCAATAGAGAGAGAGCGCCTATTCCATGACTTATGTATAAATCAGTAGTTGAGTAAATAATTAAAAAGTTTTTTCTTCAATTACAGTTGATGTTCAAAATTATGTTAGTTTCAGGTGTACAACCTAGTATGTAGACATTTATATAACTACAAAATAATCACCCTGATAAATCTAGTACCCACCTTATACCATACAATATTACTGACTATATTTCCTATGCCACACTTTACATCCCCATGACTATTCTGTAACTACTAATTTGTACTTCCTAACCTCTTCACCTTTCTTGCCCATTCCCCCACACCCCCACCTGACAACTGTCAATGTTCTCTGAATCTGTTTCTGTTCTGCCTATTCATTTTTTTATATTCCACATATAAGTGACATCATGACATTTGTTTTTCTCTGACTTATTTTACTCAGCACAATGTTCTATCTATGTTGCAGATGACAAGATGTCATTCTTTTTTTTATGACCGAATCATATTCCTTTGTATATATGCACTACTTCTTCGTTCATCTACTGCTGGATAATTAGGCTTTCATATCTTGGCTATTGTAAATAATGCTGCAGTGAATATATCTCTTTGATTTAGTGTTTTGGGTTTTGGATTTATATGTCTTTTTGATTTAGTGTTTTGGTTTTCTTTGGATAAATATCCAGAAGTGGAATTGTTGGGTCCTTCTTTGATAGCCTTTGTTTTAAAGTGTATTTTGTCTGCTATATGTATTGCTATCCTACCTTTTTTAGTTTGTTTCCATTTTCATGAAATATCATTGCCCCTCCCATTCAGTCTGTGTATCTTTCAGTCTGAAGTGAGTGTCTTGTAGAAAGCATATCTAAGTGTTTTGTACTGTTATGCATTCATTCACCTTCTGTCTTTTGATGGGGACAGTTAAACCATTTGCTTTTAGAATGAGTATTCATTGCCATTTTATTTGTATTTTTAATCTTTTTCTTAAAGAACACCCCTTAACATTTCTTATAATACAGGTTTCTTGGTGATGAACTCCTTTACCTTGCTCTTGTCTGGGAAGTTCTTTCTCTGTCCTTCACTTCTAAATGAGAGTCTTGTTCTGTAGAGTAATCTTGGTTGTAGGTCCTTGCATTTCACCACTTTCAATGTTTCATGTCAGTCCTGTTGGTTTACAAAATTTCCCTTAAGAAATCAGCTGACAGTCTGTGGGAGCTCCATTGTAGGTAACTAACTGCTTTCCTCTTGCTGCTTTTAAGATTCTCTGTCTTTAACCTTTCTTCTTATTTTTTGTTTTTTAGAAATTGATTTTATTTTTCATTTTTAAATTACATTATACTGATTATGCTATTACAGTTGTCCCAATTTTTCTCCCTTTGTGCCCTTCCACCCACCACCCCACTCCCTCAGGCAATCCCCACACCATTGTTCATATCCATGGGACATGCATATAAGTTCTTTGGCTTCTCCATTTCTTATATTATACTGTACTTTATATTATAGCCCCATGGCTGTTCTTTTAACTACCTATTTGTACTTTTTAATCCCCTCACCTCTTCAGTCATTCTCCCCATACACCTCTCCCATCTGGCAACCATCAAAACGTTTTCCATGTCTATGATTCTGTCTCTGTTCTTTTCAGTTGCTTAGTTTTTTAGGTTCCATTATTGATATATATCTATATCTATATAGTCATTTTATTGTTTATAGTTTTGATCTTCTTTTTCTTAAATAAGTCCCTTTAACATTTTATATAATACTGGTTTGGTGATGATGAACTCCTTTAGTTTTTTCTTGTCTGGGAAGCTCTTTATGTGCCCATTGGTTCTGAATGATCTTTGCTGGGTAGAGCAGTATTGGCTGTAGGTCCCTGCTTTTCATGACTGAGTATTTCTTGCCAATCCCTTCTAGCCTGAAAAATTACTTCTGAGACATCAGCTGACAGTCTTATGGGAACTCCCCTGTAGGTAACTAACTGCTTTTCTTTTGCTGCTTTTAAGATTCTCTCTTTATCTTTGACCTTTGGCATTTTAATTATGATGAGTCTTGGAGTGGGCTTCTCTGCATCCATCTTGTTTGGGACTCTCTGTGCTACCTGGATTTGCGTGTTTATTTCCTTCACCAAATTAGGGAAGTTTTCTTTCATTATATTTTTCAAGTAGATTTCTAATTTCTTGCTGTTTCTCCTCTTCTCCTGGTGCACCTATGATGCGAATGTTGGAGTGCTCAAAGTTGTCCCAGAGGCTGCTTAAACTCTCCTCTTGTTTTTGGATTCTTTTTACTTCTTGTCTGGATTGGTAGTTTTTGCTTTCTTATGTTCCAAATCATTTATTTGATTCTTTGTTTCATCCACTTTATTATTGTTTCCCTGAAACTTGTTCTTCATTTCAATTAGTGTATCCTTTGTTTCTGAGTAGATCTTTTTTATATTGCTGAGGTCCTTACTAGGTTCCTTGAGCATCCTTATAACTAGTGTTTTGAACTCTGCATCTGATAGGTTGCTTATCTCCATTTTGTTTGGTTCTTTTTTTAGGAGTTTTCATCTGTTTTTTCATTTGGCCATGTGTTTTTTATTTCCTTTTCATTTTGACAGCCTCCCTGTGTTTGTTTCTATGTGTTAGGTAGAGCTGCTATGACTCTCTGTCTTGGTAGTGTGGCCTAATGTAGTAGGTGTCCTGTAGGGTCCAGTGGTACAGCGTCCCCTTCACCCACGATGGGTACTCAGGGTGCGCCCTTCATGTGACTGAGTACACCCTCCTCTTGTAGTTGAGCCTTGGTTGCTGTTGGCAGGTCAATGGGAGGGATTTACCCAGGCCAGGCAGCTGCAAGGACTGGCTGTGACCACTGACTGCTAACCTGTGCCTTCCGTGGAGGATCAGCTATGCAGTGGCAAGGTAGTTGTGCTCTGACGTGGTATGTCACTGTCCACTAGGTGCATTGCTCTGGGGTTTCCTGTGTGGTGCAAGTCAAGGTTAGCCCCAACCAGTGTTTTGCCCAGGGACATCCTGCCTGAGCTCTAAAGCAATCTGAGGTGGTTTCTCCTTGTGCTGGACTTGGAGATTCCCAGGAGCTGTGCGTCTAGGCTGGTTGCTGCTACTGCCAGGCCATAGGCCACTTAGTAAGAGGTACAGAGGCTGGGGATCATTGAGGCTGGCTCTTGCTTATTTGGAAGGAGTTAGGAAGTTGTGAAACATGAGCCAAGACCAGCCATTTACATGGAAAAGCAGCTTGAGTGGGCTCAAGTAAGTCAAGTAAGTGGGACAGAGTCTCTGGGGATCTCCAGGGTGGGGCAGGCAGTGTTAGCCATGTTGATGGAGTCTCAGATATGGCATCAGCCTGACAGCTCTGTGACTCTGTGGGAGGAGGGTTCAGAAAAGCGACAATGTCTTCTGCCTGCCTTTCTGTCTGGGAGAAAGCTGTCCCCCAGTGCTTGGCTTGATGCCGCACACTTCAGTTCCCCTCTGTAAGCCATTGGTGCCTTTCAAGCTGCTACCCTGGTGCTAGAGCTCAGAGGGAGTGAGTCTTAGGAAGTCTGTGTATGGGTTCTGTAAGAGGAACTGTTTGGGATTCCAGGAATTTCTTCTATTGACTCAATTCCAGCTGGTTTTTGCAGCTACTAGTTATGGGGACTTATTTTCCTAGCACTGGAACCATGTAAGCAGGGCCTGGTATGGGGCTGGGACTTCTCACTTCTGAGCTATCCCTCCTAAATTTTCATCCACCACATGGTGGATGTGAGACCAGTGTGTTCCTTGTCTTTGCCCCTTCTATCAGTCTGGATGGATGTGGTTTCTTTAATTTTGTAGTTGTTAGACTTCCAGTCAACTTGATTTCTGATGGTTCTTAGTGATGGTTATCTATATTTTAGTTGTAATTTTGATGTGGTTGTGTGAAGAGGCAAGACTTGTCTGCCTATGCCGCCATCTTGCGTGGAAGTCCTAACCTTTAGTATTTTAATTATGATGAGTTTGGTGTGGGCCTCTTCGGTTTCATTTTGTTTGGGACTGTGCTCTTCCAGGACTTGTATGTCTATTTCCTTGACCAGGTGAGTGTGTTTTCTGTCATTATTTTTTGAAAAATGTTTTCAGATATTTGCTTTCTCGCTTCTCTTTCTGGCACCAACCCTCACCCCCCACCATGATGTGATTGTTGGTTTACTTCAAGTTGTCCCAGAGACTCCTTACACTATCCTTATTTTTTTGGATTCTTTTTTCCTTTTTGCTGTTGTGGTTGGCATTTCTTGCTTCTTTACCTTTCAAATCTCTGACTTGATCCTCTCTTTCCTTTACCATTGATTCTCTGTAATGTATGAGTATTCTTCATTTCAGTTATTGTATTTTTCATTTCCAACTGGTTCTTTTTATGTTTTCTATTTCCATATTTATTTTTCTTCTCTCTTTGTTAAAGTTCTCACTGAGTTCATCTATTCCTGCATGTTCCTTGAGCATTTTTGGAACCATTGTTTTGAACTCTGCATCTGGTAGATGGCTTGTCTTCATTTTTTTTTTTAGTTTTTTTTTTGAGTTTTGTTTTGTTCTTTCATTTGGGGCATTTTTATTTATTTATTTATTGTCTCCTCATTTTGGCAGCCTCCCTGTGTTTGTTTCCATGTGTTAGGTAGAGCTGCTACCTCTCCCAGTCTTGGTAGAGTGGCCTAATGTAGTAGGTGTCCTGTAGGTCCCAGTGGCACAGCCTCCCCAGTCACTAAAGCTGAGCATGCCATGTGTATCCTACCCCCCAGGTGTTGTATTTGAGTCTTGATTGGTTTTGCATGTCAGTAGGATGAATTTACCCCCAGGCCACTTAGCTAAGAGGACTGGTCACAATCAGTGGAGGACCTCCTACGTAGGGGCTAACCTTATGATGCAGAACTAGTTTCAGAGGGTTTCTGGTGCCAGATGAGTATGTCTCTTCAGTGTGTTGCTTGTGGAGGTGGTTGGGTGGTGCTTCAGTGTGGTCTGAAGCTGTCCTTTGGGTGCACTGGTCTCTGAGCTTCCTAGGAGGTACAGACCAAGGTCAGCTTCTGCAAGGCCTTCCCTGAGGTTATCCGGAATGAGCTACAAAGCAATCTGTAGGTGGCTGCTACTTAAACTGGGCTTGGAGGTGCCAAGAATCCCAGCTGTGAACCAAAGCTCCCCGCTTCTAGTTCCAGGTCTGGGGCCGCTTTAGTAAGAGGTATGGAGCATGCTGAGGCCAGATACTGCTAGTTTGGGGTTTGTGAAACAGATTTTAGAAAGGTCCACAGCATGAGACAAGACAGGCCATTTTGAATGGAAAAGCTACTGGGAAGGACTTAGGTGGACCTGCATATTGGTTGGGGAAGGTCTAGGGGAATCACCAGGGCAGGGCAAACAATGCTAGACAGGTTGATAGAGATCCAGATATGGTACCCTCCTTCAAGCAAAGAAACGATGGCCTCTACTAGCACTTCTGTCTGGGAGAATGCTGCCTCTCAGCTCTTACCTTAAGGCCAGACAATTCATTTTTTTTCTTCCATATGTCCCTGGCACCTTTCTAGCTGCTGCCCCGGAGCGGGAGCTTGGAGTGAGTGAATCCAAGTAAGTTTATGTACAAGCCCTTTAGGAGTGATACTTGGGACTTCAGCAGCTCTTTGTCTCACTCAGCCACAATCCCCACTAGTTTTCACAACCAGAAGTTATGGGGACTCATCTTCCTGGTTCAGGAACCTGGGGCTAGGACCCCTTGCTTCTCGTGTGTACCTCTGCATCCAAGATACCCCTCCTGATTTTTTAAATCGCCACAGACAGGTTGTAGGACCAGCCGGTTCCACGTCTCTGCCCCAACTACCAGTCTTGACATCACTTCATCTTTACATCCTTGGTTATAGGACTTCAGTTCAGCTAGATTCTAGGCAGTTTTGAATGATGGTTGTTCTGTAGTTTAGTTGTAATTTGGTTGTGGTAGGAGATGAGTACTGTATTTATCTACTCCACCATCTAAATCAGTCGTGATTTCTGAACACAAACCTTGTTTGACCATTGTGTACCAGCAAGTTTGATAGTTGGCTTGTTCTTTTTAGAAGACCATTAGTTAATGACTTTTCTGAGCTAACTGCATTCAATAGTATAGAACTAAAAAAGTGAGGATGGCTTGAAATCAACTCTTCACCAAAACTGGAAAAATTACAGTCTAAGTGTCCTTCCAATATAGGTTGGCTGGCATCATCTTTATGTAGAAAAGATGAACATTATTCAAATAAGTTATTTGCTCAGATATGTGATGTTTTGGGTAATGCTTCTCCAATTTGAACATTTTCAGAAATTTTTCTATGGTATTCATATATATTTAGACTATTTACTGATAAATAATATGAAAATATTACACATGGAATTTTAGAAAATGTCCATTTCCATTTCCCCTACTTTTATCAATATAAAATTTCATTATTCTCATTGAAAATATTACTTGAAAATCTTAACAGTCATTTTAAAAATTTGAGATATAATTGAAATAACAGTTTCAGGTGTATGACATTTGCTATTTGTATATATGGGAAATGATCGCAGTAAGTCTAGTTAATATCCATCACCATATATAGTTATAAAAATATTTTTTGTTGTGAAAATAACTTTTAACATTTACTCTCTTAGCAACTTTCAAATATAGTTACCATGTTGTACATTACATCCCTATGACTTATTGCTTATCAGTTTTTTTGAAAAGGGATCTCTCTACCAATTCTAATGTACATATATAACTTTTTGTTTACTTTTTAACAACCTCCTCACTGAGTTTTCAAATGATAGGATCTACTTTAATTTTTTTCAGAGCCCTTTATACTTTGGAAAGGATTTAGGGGTATAAGATGCACTATATTGGAATTAAGTTGGAGTAAGGTAATGTGGGGTGGCTTTCTTGTTGATCGTATGAAAGGAAGCTTCACAGACAAAACAGCTTCTTGCCCTTTGAGGTTTTTGAGCTCTTACTCATTCTTGGAAATAATATCCCTTGTGAGAACAAATAACCTATCATATTCTGGAATAGCCTTGGAAAAATCTTAATTCTTTTAGGAGATTTGGTCTCTGAGGAAGGTCAAGTTAATTCAAGAGGTAGCCTAGGTTCTGTTCAAGTGCAAGTCTGAGATGTGATCATGTTTCTACACCCTTGAACTCTGTATATTTGACATTTGTTAACAGGTTTGACTATGAGCAGGGGTTCCTCCAGATTTCTAAATTATTTGGTCTTAAATATCACTATCTACTCGGAGGTTGGTTTGGTGGGAAGCCTGTTATGCTTCTTTCAATATTTGATGTTTCTTGTACTATTGATTTTGAGATGGGACATAATTGTGACTCATACTTGGTTTTCTTCTTTCAGCATTATCTGCATACCAGAGGTACTACAGTTTACAATCTGACTACTGGAAGGTTAGTGCACATTTACATGGCTACTTCCTGTTTTTTTTTTTTTTTGCGGGGGTGCAGGTTACTACTGCTGTTAATACTCAAAATGAATTGTGCTTTTTTATTTTGTGTGTTAAGTAATATTTTTAATTATTTAAAAATTATTTTTAGGGAAAGAGATTGGGAAAGGAAAAGGAAAAATGAGTTTTCTTTGTGTTATCTTGTATAAATCACCTTGTATTTTATTAAAAGAATTAGATAACATTGACACAATCTATTGGGCAAAGATGATATTAAGTGTGAGAGTTTAAAAGTAAGCGAGACCAAATGGCAACAATATGATTCTTTATCAGGCTGAAAGGGAAGTCATAATTTGAAAGTTATAATGGAAATCTTTTTGGGTACAGTCTGTCTATTATTGGAGCTCTGAGGACAATGGAATGTAACCATTTTTTTAAAAGACCTACCTAAATGAAGAACTGTGTATGACAGTGACCATCTGTTTTCTTAGCTTAAGCAGTGCATAAAGTTACCTGGGCAGGTTACTCTTTTGCATCATGTATACTTTACATGTAAATTTATTGGCCAGTGGTGTTTCCTTATCTGAATTGCTATTTCAGATTTTTTAGATGGATATTATCTTTTTATTTTTTGTTGAAGTTTTAATGATATATTTTAGTAAAATATTTTAATGTATTAAATATTTTCTCTAGTCTGTGGCTTATCATTTTTAAAAAAGTTTATTGGAATTTAGTTTACATACCATAAAACTCAACTGTTTTAGCTATGCAATTCAGTGACTTTCAGTACATTTTCATAATTGTGCAACCATAACCACAGTTTTATTATAGGGCATGTCTGTTTCCTTATAGTGAAACCTCATGCCCAACCCCTGGAAAGTGCTAATCTACTTTCTGTCTGTTCATAGTTGTAGTTTCAGGATATTTCATTTAAATGGAATCATGGAACATGTGGTCTTTTGTGACTAGCTTCTTTCACTTAGCATATGTTTTCAGAGTTGATCCATTTGTAGCATGTATTACACTTTATTGTTTTTTACTCTCTAATAATATTCCAGTGTATGGATATACCACCGTATATTTATCCATTCATCAGTTGATGGGCACTTTAGTTGTTTCCACTGTTTGCCTATTGTGAATAATGCTGCTGTGAACATTTGTGTACCAGTTTTTGTGTGAACATACATTTTCATTTCTCTTGGGTTGATTACCAGAAGTGGAATTGCTTAGTTATAGAGTAAATCTATGTTTAATATTTTTAGAAACTATTTTCCAAAGTGGCCATACCATTATAATAGTCTCAGCAATGGTTCCAGTAATTGTTCAGTTCTTTTTTTTAAATCCTCACCCAAAGATATGTTTATTGATTTGAGAAAGACAGAGGAGAAAGAGAAACATCGATCAGTTGGTTGCCTTACATACACTCCCAACCAGGGATCGAACCTGCAACCTTTGGTGTACTGGACTATGCACCAATAAACTGAGCCACTCGGCCATAGCCATATTTTGAACTGCGAAAGTTTTAAATTTTGATGACATCCAATTTTGCAGCATTTTATTTTATTGCTTATGCTTTCGTACCTAAGAAATCTGCCTGATCCAAGGTCATGATGACTGACTATTCGTAGTTTTTTTCTTTATTCATGTTGCTCATTTTTCTTTTGGTTCTTTGTTTTCTTTCTCTTTATATGCCCATATTTTATGTATGAGTTATATTTATCCTCTATATGTGATACAAATTGCAGTTTATCATTTGTTCTTTTACTTTGGATTGTGTGTTTGTTTTTGTCCATTCAGAAGTGCCTGTTTTTGCCCATGCAGAAGCTTATTTATTTCTATGTAGTCAAATTTATAAGTCTTTTTTTTTAAATTTTAATTTATTTTAGTTTATTCAGTACAGTTTCTATCCTTTATTCCCATTCCAGCCCACCCACCCATTCCTCGCCTCCTCCCTCCCCTTTCCAACCCCCCTAGTTTAGTCCATTTTTTAATTGGATTGTTTTTTTTTTGGTGTTGATATTTATAAGTTCTTTATAAATTTTGGATAATTACTCCTTATCAGATGTATCATTGGCAAATTTATTCTCCCATTCA
>CM052552.1:45146800-45174158 GCA_028533065.1 Trachops cirrhosus
ACAATATAATCAGCCAAGCAAAGAAGTCTAAACAAAAAGAAGAGGAATGCCAATATACTATAAAAATAAGAGGTGTACGTATAATGAAATAATGATAATACAATTACGCAATTACTTGCAGGTCCAAAAAAAAAAAAAAGGGAAGGAACCAAGCAGACGATGGAAGGAAGAAGAGATAAATTTGGAAAGCAAGGGAGCAGGGCCAAGACCAGGGTGACAGAAAGAGAAGCACAAAGAATTGATAGATCAAAAAATAATAGGAATTAAAAGATGAAAGGTTACTTTAAAGTAATTAAAAGAAAACAAACACACAAAAAACAAACAAAACAAAAGAGAAAACACCTATTGGTGGTTTCAGACTGTCCAAACTGGTTTTCTAGCTGGCTTCAGCACACTGAGCGGTGACTGGAGACAGTTTTTCTGTGTTCCCGTTCAGGACTCAGTCAGCCTCCTGCGTACTGTTCATAGTGTAGGCTCACGTTCTCCCCCAAGCCCGTCTGGTGCTTCCCAGAACGTATCTGTTTGTGGGGGGTCTGGGTGCAGCTATGTGCGTCCTTGGGGATTCACCGCACTGTGTTCTGATGTCCCCCGGAGTGCCCACGCCTATTCCGGGTTCACGGGTGCGCACTCTCTGGGACCCCAGGGGCGCCCACTTCTACCTTCAGGGCTTGGGCCTCACAGGTTCCACGGAGCGCCCGCGCTTTTTCCGGGTTCATGGGTGCACACTCTCTGGGTCCCCCGGGGCGCCCAGTTCTCCTACCTTCAGGGCCTGGGCCTCACGGGATCCCCGGAGCGCCTGCACCTTTTCCGGGTTCACGGGTGCGCACTCTCTGGGTCCCGAAGGGCGTCCACTTCTCCTACCTTCAGGGCCTGGGCCTCACAGGTCCCTCGGAGCGCCCGCGCCTTGTCCTTTTTCAGTGCTGTGGTTTCCGAGACTTTCACCAAACCACGCTCTCTCTGCATTGGGGGCGCGGGGGTAGAGGCGGGTGCCTTTGGAGGCACCGGGTGGGTTGCACACTTTCACCAGGGCTTTGCATGGGTGCTTACAGACCCTGTGTTGTTGCCTCTTCGTCGTCCTCACTCCTCCCTCACTCCTCTCTCTGTGCCCTCTGGTAAACTGGCCTCCCCCGGTGCTGCTCAGTCCTTGTTTGGCCAGGGAGGGAGCGGATGACTCAGCTCTCTCCTGGGAGCCCAGTGGCCTACCCTGGCGCGTCGGGCCTCGAGCTGCAAACTCCCTGGTCCCTGCGCTGATCCGCATAGTCTCTTTACCGTCCGGTTTTTCAATGTCCGCTACAATTTGCGATCTCCTATTTTCATTTATGTCGTGATAATGTTGGCTCTTTGCTCTGTTCCTACCTAGAATGGCTAGGATTTTTCCTGGTTGTGGGAGAGTAGAATCTGCTGTGTCCTACCACGCCGCCATCTTGGACTCCCTCTATCAGTCTTTTCTTAAACTGCATGTACATTTGAATCATAAGACAGGTTTTTTCCTCACTTGTAGGTATTAAAGAAATTCACCCACTTTTTTCATTTAGTACTTATAAGATTTTATTTTTTTAATTTTAATCTCTGATCAGTTTGGGATTTATCCTTGATTTATAGTGTGAGGAATATCCAAGTTTATTTTTTTCCTTATGACTAATTATCTCAACACTGTTACATTGTTAAAAAATATCTTTTCCTCCTCTAATTTAAAATGTTGCCTTAAATGTATGCTAAATTTTTATTATACTATTTTGTCTCGATTTTCTGTCTATTTCCTTAGACCTGTTCATGAAGTAATACACTATTTTACTTATAGAGGGTTTATAATATGTTTTAATATATGGTTGTAGTAGGACACTATTGCCCCATTTGTTGTTGTTCTTTTTTTTTTTATTTGTATTTTAGAATTTCTCTGGCTATCCTTGTATTGCTTGTTTTTCCAGATAAACTATCCAGTTAACTGTAGCTCCACAAAAATAGTCTGGATTTTTAACTCTGGAATTTTTGAGGTATAATTTATATTATTTTAAGTGTGCAAATTTGCAACATTTAGGCAATTTATATGGGGTTGTATAATCATTACCACAAGATAAAGAACATTTCCATAACTCAGAGTGCTCCCTTGTGCCTCTTGAGAGTTGATTCCCACTTTTGACCCCTAGTCCCATGCTTTTTGTCTTTTCTAGATCACCAAACTGGGTCCAAATACCATTTATTCTTTTGCTTTGGATATTTTTCATTTAGCTTACTGTTTTTGAGATTCTCCTATGCTGTGTGTATCAATATTGTGTTCCTTTTGTTGTTACGTAGTGTTTCATAGAATAGTTATGCCACAATTACTTTTTTTGTCAGTTGATAATAGGGTTGTGTCCAAATTTGGGTAAAATGTGTATGAGGTACTATGAACGTTATTTGTCTTTGTTTGTTAGAGCATAGGTTTTAATTTCTCTTGGTGTATATAACTAGGATTTGGAAATGTTGGGTCATATTGCAGTTGTAGGATTAGTGCCAAACTGTTTCCCAACGTGGCTGTACCATTTTAGATTTCAGTTAGCAATGTATGAGGTATGTGAGGTTCCCACTTGTTCTGCTTCTCTACTAGTATTTGGTATTGTCATTTTTTTAAACTTTAGACAGTCTAGTAATTGATAATTTCTCATTTTGGTTTTATCTGCATTTCCTTGATGATAGTGATATTGAGCATCTTGTTTGTGCTTTTGTCCTTTTGTATACCTTCTTTTTTTAATTACCTGTCCACATCCTTTGCTCACTTTTAACTTTTTATTGTCTTACTAATTGAGTTGTATAGGCTCTTTGCAAACTCTGGATAAAAGCCCTTTATCAGGTTTATGTTTTGGAAATATTTTCTCAGTCTGTGGCTTGCCTTTTCCTTGTCTTTGTGGCTTTTGAAGAGCAAATGTGTATAATTTTGATGAAGTTCATTTAATCACTTTTTTTATACCTTGTGATTTTTGTGTTCTGTTAAGAAATCTTTGCCTAGTCCAAGATTATAAAGACTTCCGCAGCTTTTGTTACTAGAAGTTCTATGTTCACATTTATTATGTTTTGGTTTATGGTACACTTGAAGTTGTCAGGTCGTTCATGATGTGAGATAAGGATCAATGTGTGGGCTCCCATACAGCCCTCTTCAGTCAAACTGATATCCACTAGTTTCCAGCATCATTTACTAGTTCCAGCATCATTTGTTGGAAGGACATCCTTTTAAAATTGAATTACCATTTTCTCTTTGACAAAAATCAATTGGCCATTTTATTTTGTGTATTTCTAGATCCTCTATTATGTTTGTTATCTGTGTCTCTTTTTAAGCCAATATCACACTATTTTGTTACTGTAGTCTTGAAATCAAGCATTGTAAGTTCTCTTTGTTCTTTTTTAAACTTGTTTTGGTTTTTCTTGCCTTCCCATATAAAGTTTAGAAGCAGTTTGTCAATTTCTCTTCCTAGGATTTTGATTGGTACCACATTGTATGCATAAACCAATTTGGGGAGAGTTTCTGTCTTCAATAATAATGCATTTGCTAGTCCATGAGCATAGTATGCCTCACCGTTTATTTAGGTCTTCTTTAATTTCCC
Source organism: Trachops cirrhosus (assembly GCA_028533065.1). Classification (NCBI taxonomy): domain Eukaryota; kingdom Metazoa; phylum Chordata; class Mammalia; order Chiroptera; family Phyllostomidae; genus Trachops; species Trachops cirrhosus. Next base: position 45,150,379 of record CM052552.1, read on the forward strand.
TCAGCAATGTTTTATAGTTTTATTGCACATTTTAAAGTTTATTTCTGTTATTTTACTTTTTTGGATTGTGTTGTGTTTGGAGGCATTGTAAAATTTCATTTTCAATTGTTGCTATTATATAGGAGCACAATAGATTATTATATACTTAAGCAGTCTGCTATTTAGGTAAATTACTAGTTCTAGTGGCTTTGTTCTAGATTTCTTAGAATTTTCTATTTACTTCATGCTGTCTGCATGATGAAAAATTTAAAAAAAATTTTTCTTTTCTAATCTGTACATATTCTTTAATATTTTTGTTGCCTTGTTTGATTAGCAAAGACTTTTCATACAGTGTTCAATAGACAGGAACATCTTTGTGTTGTTACTTATCTTTGGGGGAAAACATTCCACTTTCACCATTGAATATCATGTTAACTGTAAGGTTTATGTAGATTTAGATTGAAGAAGTTCTCTTCTGTTACTAGTTTTACTTGGAGATTTTTTCCCCACTCATTTATAATGAATACATTTTTGAATTCATCAAATTGTTATTATTCATCTATGGAGATCCTGTTGGAATTTTCTTTTTCAATGGGTTTATTGTTAATTATATTGCTTGATTTTTCAGATATTTTTTAGATAAGCCTCATTTAGTCACATGCATTATGTTATTGGCTTCAGTGTAGTAATATTTTGTTAAGGATTTTTAACATTTTTGTTTCTAAGTGATGTTACTCTGTAATTTTCTTCATGTGATGTTGCAGTCCACTGGCCCACAGTGGACCCCAAACATTGTAGACGGCTCTCGAGTGACATACACTTTGAGAGAAACATACACTTGGACTACCGAGTCCTGTGGAGGAATAGGGACGGCATGGCTACCCTCTCAAGGGGAGGGTGCCTCCGAGTGGCCTGGCCACTCTCTCAAAGGAGAGCGCCCCGAGCTGCCGCCTCAATAGGCTTTTATTAGGTAGTATTGGGTAGGTGAACAGATACAGAATGTGGATTCATTGTCTAGCAGAAAAGATCAAAACAGGTAGATAATTTACATAGAGTTCAAAAGTCTCATGCTGGGTTTTGGGGCTGGTATCACCTGACAGGTACATGATTAGTCTAGTTTCCTGCCAGAGCGTACACATCAAGAGCATCCTAGCAAGCAGGTCTTACAGGATTTTACATATCTTATGCCTCAGGTCCAATTCACCCCAGGTGTCTGCCGACTTTAGTCTGAACCTCACGCCCCTGCTATTTCCGCAGGCCCCGAGTCGGGCGGAGGAGACAAAGGCAGCCAGGAGACTTGGATTTCTCACATCTAGAACTAGGACTCAGGCTATTTGCAAAGCCGAGGGGGCAGGGGTGATATCGATCACTCCCTCACTTCCACAGCCCCTTGAGTCTCTTCCCTGATGGCTTATTCCCACGTGATCGTGTCTGTCTTAGGTCCATTCTTTCCAGAGAATGGTTGCCCATCATTGACTATCCAACCAAGCTGAAGGGAATAGCAGAGCAGGCAGTGCCCATGTTCAGGGAAATAAGTTTTGTCTCCTTAGGCCTCCCAGTTCTGGGAGATTTCTCACTCAGCTTTAGCCACGGGGGGTTACGGCTCCTGAAACCAGGCAGGGCGGACACCACAATGTGACTTTGATTTTTATGTCAGGATAATTTTGGACTAATCAAATGAGTTGGGAATTGTTCTCTTCTCTGGTGTGTGTGTGTAGGGTTGGTATTATTTCTTCTTTAAATATTATGTAGAATTTATCAATAAAGGCATCTATCTCTGGGCCTACAGTTTTCTTAGTGGAGAGAGAGCTTATTAATTACAAATTCAGTTTCTTCAGTGTACAAGGTCTGTCCAGAAAAAGTCATGCCATTGTTAATACAACAAGAATGGTTTGCAGAACATCGATGTAACCTGGCAGCCAAGGAGAGTGGACTGGAATGCACATGTGTGAACAGTGACAACGTCACTGTAGGATTCACTGGGGGCAGTAGACGCCATTGAGTGAGCATGTGTGCTGTGTAGCCATCACATTCAAAATGATTGAGTGAGTAGAGCAATGAATCTGCATCAAATTTTGTGTTAAGCTTGAACATTACTCTGGAAACTAGGTGATTTGGAAGGCTGTAGCTATGGGCTACTGGTGATTGGCAGCTTCATCATGACAGCACGCCCGCTCATGCATCATGTCTCCTGCAGAGGTTTTTGGTGGAACATCAAATCACCCAGGTGTGACTCAGCCCCACTAGAGCCCAGATTTCACACCCCGTGACTTCTGGCTTTTCCCACAACTAAGATCATCTTTGAAAAGGGAAGAGATTGCAGACCTTCAGTGAAATTCAGGAAAATACGACTGGGCAGGTTATGGTGATTGGGAGAACTGTGTGAGATCCCAAGGTGCTTACTTTGAAGGAGACTGAGATGTCATTGCCCTGATTGCAGTGTTTTTTGTGTCTTGTATCTTTTTCAATAAATGTCTCTTTCATATTACATGGCTGGATATTTTCTGGACAGACCATGTAATAAAGTGATTCAGGTTTTCTGTCACTTGGGTTAGTTTTGTCTTTCAAGGAATTTGTCTATTTCATATAGTTGTCAGATCTACTGTTTTCCTCTTATAACTTAACTTTCCTCTTTCATTCTTGATAATGGTAATTTGGTGTTCTCTTTTTTTCTTGATCAGCCTGGCTAGAGGTTTATTAACTTCATTGTTCTTTGCAAGGAATCAGTTTTTTTCTCCATGGATTTTTTTCTTCAGTATTGTTTTTCTGTTTTATATTTCATAGATTTATTTCATTGATTCCTGATTGTCTTTATTATTTACTTCTGCTTACTTTTTGTTTTTCTCTTCTTCTAATATCCTAAGGGTGGAGGCTTAGGTCATTGATTTTCTATCTTTTTTTTGTAACATAAGTATTTAAAGATACATATTTCTCTTAGTATTGCTTTAGGTGTATCTCACAAATTTTTATATTTTGTATTTTCATTATCATACATTTGAAAATGTTTTCTACTTCACGTGTGCTTTCTTTTAATCCACAGTAGATGTATATTTAGCTTCCTATATGGTCAAAATATTTGGGTTAGTTTAAATATCTCATGATTAATTATTTTTAATTCTCGTTTATTTATAGAACATATTCTGAGTTTATTCTTTTGAAATGTATTGAGACTTATTTATTGGTTCAGCACAAGAAAACAAGTGCAGATTTGCATTTGTTGGTAGGAAATTGTGGTTAGTAGTTGATTGGAATTGTTTTTTAATTTTGCTTTTTCCCCCTTTAATGTATTTTGAAACTCTCTTATTACGCACATACACATTATGACTTTATTTTTACCTGATGAATTGAATTATTCATCAGTTAGTCGGGAAGGAATTATTTGGCCAAAATGTCAGTATTGCTACGAAACTTCACAAACCACTTTTGACATGTTCGATTGGTCACAGCACCTTCTTCATACACTGCACAAATCTTTTTTTGCATTTCAGTTGCATTTTTACCTTTCTTGAAATAATAAAGCATAATATGCCAAAAACATCAAGTATTTTCTGTATTAAAATGGCTGCACAAAAAGTCACTAATTTTGATAAATATTTTTAAATGCATGCTGCTGTGACAGCTGTCACAATACAATCTAACAAAATTATTTTGAATAAAGATAACTAAGCAGTACTGGAGCCATCTTAAGGAAAAAACATAATGGACCTTTTTGGCCAGTGGCAGTACTTTGCTATATGGATCAAAAGACCACTTGGGTTCTCTCTGTACCATTTATATACATATATTCTAGTGGTGGAGGTAAACAGTATATATGTAATGGACATGGGGATATTCATTTGGAAACATTTGTCAGAAGCCTCACTGTCTTTGGGCTTGGGAATGTGTAAGATACTACTTTCAGAAGGAAAAGGTGAGAGATGTGTTAAAGGATGGATAGGAAAAGTGAGTTGAAGGAATGACGACACTTTTTCAGCAGAGGAAGAAAACAGGTTTAAAAATCACAGAAATGTGTAAGAGCATATTTTATGCATAGAGTGCATGTTATTTGCCCTGATTGAAGTGATGGCTGTGAGCTTTGGAAATATGAGGCAGTCATAAAATGAAGACTGTTGTGACTCTTTAGAGGAGTTTAAAATAGAAAAGTCATGTTTTGAGTGTTTGAAAGCTCATTGGCAGTGGTGTGGAAGGTAGACTGAAATGGGGGAAGTGGAAGGAGAGGCTAGAATATGGAAAGTAAGTTATGAAACTATTGAAACAGGTCAGGCAGACAAAGTTGAGGTTCTAAATTACCTAGAGAAAGGTAGTAGGAATAGAAATGGGATATATTTAAAGGTTTTTAAATTATAAAACAAGTTTTGTTAGTAGAGTGAATGGTTTATTGGTGGGGAGGAAGTGAGAGAAGAAAAGGAGGACTACTTTTTGAGTTGACTGGTGAGATTGTTACCACCATGTAAACTCTTCAGCACCATTTAGAGCATCAGGCTTACCTGTTCAGTGGGGTTCAGCTATTTATAGTATGTGTGACAGGTAGAGGTAACCAAAAGGCAGTTGGAAATTCATTCCTGCAACTTTGGAATACTTTTATTCACACACCCCTCACTTTGGTCCCCTAGAGGATGGACAGCATATCTACGCGTCCCCCCTCCCCCACACGTCTGTCACCGGCTATGTGGAATTAGTATCAGAGAAGAATAACATTGAGAAATTTGATATATTTTTTAATGGTTTGGCTTGATTGTATTTTTCAATGATATCCCTGTATAAAAATATGATTGTTTTCAAAGGTGAGTACTGAAGTATGGGATGCCTGGTGGTACTATAATGAAGTTGCTATTCTACCCCAAAATTGGCAAATATTATAACAATATCTTGATAATCTCCTCACTTACAATTGAGTTAGTTACCCTAAATGACTATCTTTGGCTTTGATATTGTCTGATGTTTTTAGAAGCTTGAATATTACTTTTACTATTATTCGCTTTCATGAATCTAACTCTCCCTTTGTCTGGGCAACAGCTGCCTTCTTACTGTTGTTGCTTACTGTTGCATGCTTGTAGGGTACTAGGTCTAAACTTTCCTAAAAAAATTCAAACCTTTGGAAATAGGAAATAGCTGTGGCCGGGGGTGGGGTAGGGGGCAATGGCTGATCTTAAACGCACTGGCGCTGCACTGTACTGCTTGCTGTCTTTAAAGTATGTTTTCCTTTAAAGTCATATGTTTATTCCTCACTCCATTCTCTGTCCAGTCTAGTTTTTACACAGGGCTACTGCTCCTTACTTTTGGGAGTAAATAACTTTTTTTCCCTTGCAACTTGGGTCTAGTGATTGGGGTCCTGCAAATTAACTGACAATATAGAGATTAACATGAGAAAAGAAAGTTTGTTTACAAGTGCATGCTGGAGTTGCTTAGTAATAAGCAATTTCCTCCTTAGCCAGAGATAAAGTCTTACATATAAACCTAACAATACAGGGCAGGGTGTTAGGGCTTCATTGAGAAAGTATGGAAGGTTCTATTGAACTTAACAAAATGGGGTGGGGGTGAGGGTAGCAGGGGAATAGGACTTCATTGACAAGGAAAGGAAGGTTCTGTTGTACTTTCTGATGATGATGAGTAGCTGAATTCATACTTTGTATTGATAAGGGTCAGTATTTTTATAATCCATAAACTCCCATGGGGGGTGGTCATTGGCAGCTGTATTTTCAGACGTGCTGCTTAAGTTTAGACAATGTTTTTTCTGTGGCTGCTGGTTCAGTTTAAGGTAATTTTCATACAACTTTGGTGGACTGCTAATCCTTTCATCGCTCTCGTGACCATCGCATTCTAAAATAAGGAGAAAGAAGAGGAAAGGAACCATTTAGGCAAACAGTTAAAGTTTTCCTAGAAACCCTGTGGTAGAAAAATCTGCTTGTCTCATTGGCTAGAACTGTGTCACATTGCCAACTTTTTCTCACTGACAGTAAGCAGGAAAAAAGGGGTTGGTCAACCAACAGTGCTTTCCATGGGATTTCATAGACAGATTTAAGAAAATTTGGCAGGGGGAGGGTCAGAATGAGGTTGTTAACTTTTTATTTCATCTGTGTTGTTCTACAGGTCACTGTTTTGTATAATTTAGCTCAGGGGTGTCAAACTCATTTTCACCTTTGGGGAGGGCACATGAACCTCACGGCTGCCTTCAAAGGACCGAATGTAATTTCAACTACTTAACAATTAAGGAATAATTAAATTTATACAGTCCTAAAATTATTTTGGCCCTTTGAAGGCAACTTCGAGGCTGATGTGGCCCCCGGTGAAAATGAGTTTGACATCTCTGATTTAGCTCATCACTCTTGTTTTCCAATTCACTTTCACATAGGTATGTTCATAAATATAGAAGCAGAACTCTCAATGCCCTTTTCTCCAATTTGGAAATAGTTTGGGGATACTGAGAGAAGTTGAGGAACAACAGGATAGAACAAAACTTGTAGTGTGTTAACTGCAAAGGACTGCAGAGTGTTCCCTTCTCACGTCTGGGGTTGTATAGCCTGGAGTTCTGGTTTCAGAACATAGGGCATTCAGGAGTTAATCAGCTGTGTAGGGGATCAGTGAAATCATCGCTATGAACTCTGGTATTGGTGAACTGCTAACTTAATAAACCACATCCTTGACAATAATTTTACTGTAAACACAGTACAGGAGACTGCAATATAAAATGATAATAAATTCATCATTATAATTTCTTAATTTGGGGTTTTAATGGGTACTGTCATACAGTATAGGTCAGAGCTTGGCAAACTGTTTTTAAAAAAGATTTTATGTATTTATTTTTAGAGAGAGGGGAAGGGAAGGAGATAGGGAAAAGGAAGAAGAAAGAGAGGGAGAGAAACATTGGTTACCTCTCATATGCACCCCAACTAGCGAACAAACCTGAGCAGCCTTTTGCTTTACAGAACAGTGTCCAACTGAGCTACAGCGGTGAGGGCTGGCAAACTTCTTTTGTTAAGGCCACAAAGTAAGTATTTTAGGCTTTGTAATAAGCCAGTTAGTCTCTGTTGCAACTGTTCAACTCTGCAGTTGGAGCTGAAAGCAGTTATAGACAATAAATAAATAAGGGAGTGTAGCTGTGTCCCAATAAAACTTTATTTACAAAAACAGGTGGCTGGCTGGATGGATTTGGCTTATGTGTGTGCCATAGTCTGCTGACTCCTAGTGTAGATACTATGACCTCTAAGGATTTGGACTGAAGTGAAGCAGAACTATGTTTTATGAACAGTACATTTCCAAGAAAGTTACTCCCTTAACTCCTTACAGTAAGTTGAAGGAAGACTACATCACGTTTAAGTTCATTTCCATATCATTACCTTTGGTCTGGTCAGCTTTTTGCATAGACCCATGTTTCTCAGTGGGGATGCTATTAGCATTTTTGGTGAGGCTGTACATTGGGAGGGAATACTTCTCTTTCAGGGCATATGGCCATTCACACCATCAGGTAAACTATTTTCAGAGATGTGTGATTTAGAATCCCTGGCTTATATAGCTTGTTTTTTTCTCTTAGCCATCCTTGAGGTACAGTACCCAAGTAATAATTCTTTTCCTAGTCCTTATTATACTTCATTAACTCTTAAATGGTTGCAGCTGGGTATATATTATTATGCACTTAATTTCATAATCTTTTGTCATTAGATTGTAAATTCATTGGCAAGAGATTTTTGTCTTTTGTTTACTCCTATCTTCCCAAGTGCTGATAACTCTGCTATGATCATAATAGGTGCTCAATAACCACTTCAGTTAGATTGCTAACTGTTAATGGGAAAATTGAACTTAACTCCTTGTCAAAATTTATAAGCTTCAGGTTAGTAGGGACCATGCCTCTTACTCTTACTCTTCTGTGTCACCTAGGGAAATGAGTTTTAATAACCGAGCTTAAAGACTGGGTGGTCCACTTTACTGAACTTTTAGGCATCTGCTGTGGGGAAGGCACTGTACTAGGTGGTAACGGGATACACAGATGCTTAGCACTCCTGCCTTTGTGGCATTTTTGTCTGATGTTATTTTGTCAAAGGACAAAAACATAGTAGCTAAGAGTAAACTCTGGGGGCAGACCTGGATGCAATTCCTCTGTTCCTTACTTATACCTGTCTCTTTGAGCAAGTTGCTTTATCTTTCTGATCCTTGTTTCTTTATTCTATGAGGCCTTCTACCACCTCAAAGCATTGTTAGAACCTTTTAAAAGAAAAGTCAGTGTTCTGCATAAAATCAAATTCTTGCTATTATGCAATAATGTCATATGATAGATATTGTGCGAAGGCCAAACTTAGAGTTTGGAGACATTACCTCTGGTTTGAGGTAGTTGAAGCAGGAGAGCTTCATGGGAAAGATGGCATTTAAACTGACTGGATCTTGAATAATTGATATAATTTATACAGTGGCAGGGATGCAGATAAGATATCCTAGAGGGGGAAAGATGAACTACAGTAAAGTAAGGAAGTTGGGAGAATGCAGGCTGTGTCCTGAAAGCAGAAGTACCCCTCAGTAAACTTATTTCCACTATACCCCAAACCACCTTCTCTGGGTAATTACCTAAATTGGTGAAAGATGTTATCTGTTGTTATTCACATGCTCCTTTTCCCTCCATCTCCTTCATGTAAGAAGACAATTGTCTTTCAAATTAGACTTTCTGGGTGGGATGCTTCATTACTTGAGTTAACTACTCCTGCATTCTGAATATCCCTGTTCTCTCCACCCCTATCCCCCTACACTAAGTAGCTTGCATGCTTCTTGACAGCAAGGGAAGTATATTTTAATCAGTTTGGCCTGTTCATCCTTTGAGTATTGCCGCTGGCACATACTAAATAAATGCTCAAATTATTTCAGGGAATGGGGTAATAAATGAATGATCCTGAATAAAATCATTTCCAACTGAATTTAAAATTTTTTAAAACATTAACTTTTGAAATAGATGTTGTCTGAGACCTTTGTAAATCCCGGCATTTGTGAACACTCTTGTAGCATGTAATTTTCTCATTTGGAAAGTTGGGGGTAATGAGGATTTAATGAAATTAAAATTTCATGTTTAGTACATTTTAAGCTGTAATTAAAGAACATTTTTCAGTGTTTCCAGAAAGGTACTTAGAATTCAGTGGAAATGTATAATATAATTCCAGAACAAATTTTAACTTAAAAAAATTGTTGCATACCACAAATTCACCCAGCTGTTTGCACTTTGGGGTTGAGATGGCATTGATTATTTTTCTGCAAGCAGTGACTGACCTTTTTCTACAAGCAGTGACTCACCACAGTTTTGAGATAAGTACTGTTGATTCCTCATACCTAGGACAAGATGACTCTGAGGAGTGTTCCACAGTTTACATTTTACTAGAGATTCCCAGTAGGTTCAAATCCTAGTTGCTCACAGCTCTATAACCTGCCATACTGCACCCTTTTTTGGTTTCCTTTCATTCCCTACCTCAGTTCTCCACTTTTTATTACTGGTGCTTCCCTAGGGTAACTTCCCAAATAAAGTACTTGCACTAAACCTTTTCTCCCAGGGTGTGCTTCTGGGGAAATGCAACGCAAGACAGTATGGCAAAAAAAAAAAAAAAAAAAAACATTTTAGTAAGAGTTTAAAATCCTCGAGTTTTAGAATATAACTTTGGAGAAATTTGTTCACAAAGATTGTGAAGGCTTTGAAACTCGAAAATCCGGCCTTCCTACGTGCGGCCTGTCACTACTAGACGCAATAAGCAGAGGCAGGGATTGAATCTTTATGGGTACTTTATTCAAGATGGCCTGTGATCTGAGGACAGCGGGTTCTCTACCCTAACAGAACATCTTAAATTCTATTTTAAACCGACCCTTTTTACAGGTAAGGGGTTTGGAATTCAGGGAAAAAGTTAATCTGATAAAAGCTGCAGAATCCTTTCATATGTGTCCTGGGCAGTGGGCATCTCACTCTGGAGCACACTGGCTCAGATTCCATCTTGAATTGCTTGCAGTCCCCCTGAGGCACAAAGGTGGAACTGCTTATAGTCTCCTGGAGTCAGGGTGGGTCATACCTTCAGTTGCTGGAATAATAGCTTTTTCATGCATTGATTACTAAGCTTGTTAGCTATTACCTAAACTAAAATTTTCCAACTTTTGAGTCCCCCATTAGTTTTATTTTATTTGTTTTAATAGGGAAGATTTACTAAAACAGATAGGCTTTTTTTATTGATAAAATACAAGGTAGGTACTCAAACATTTGCCTTTTTTTAAAAAAGGGAATGGGTAGCTAGTTCTTGTTTGGAGGCCAGAGGTCAAAATGAGTCTGGATAAGTGTCTCACTGTTATGTACTGAAAAAAAGGCATCACTAATGTTTAAAACCCAAAATGTAAATGGCTAGGTATTGTTTTAGCATGTGATTTTTTTATATTAAAATTTGTTCTACGTTTATATTGTATATATACTTTGGTTTTTTTAATTTTTTAAAAGATTTTATATATTTATTTTTATAGAAGGGGAAGGGAAGGAGAAAGAGAGGGAGAGAAACTCAATGTGTGGTTGCCTCTTGCACACACCCTATTGGGGATCTGGCCCACAACCCAGGCATGTGCCCTGACTGGGAATCTAACTGGCAACCCTTTGTTTCACAGGCCAGCACTCAATCCACAGAGCTGCACCAGCCAGGGCTATTGTACATATACTTTGAATTTTAACTATTATCTTCCTGGCATTACTGAACATAAAATTAAATTCAATTCAAGAAACAAAAAGAACCAGAATAAAAATACTGATGGAAGTGAGAGATAATAGGATAGCATGGTCCAAGCATTTTCTTATTCCCGAATAATAGGTCTTTATTGTAAATTTGCTGACAAATTTTCTGTTTCAGGGCAGGTTTTATTAAAATGAAACTACAGAGTATCTCCAAGTTGATTGGATTCTGTGACATCTGCTAACTCATCTCATCACTGTTATTTTTGTGTTTTTTTGGTGGGGTTTTTTTTGTTTTTTTTAATTTAAGATTTTACTTATTTTTAGAGAAGGGGAGAGAAACATCAGTTTGAGAGAGAAGCATTGATTGGTTGCCTCTAGTATGCACCAGACCTGGAACCGAACCTGCAACGTAGGCATGTGCTCTGACCAGGAATCAACTGTCCTTTTGCTTTGTGGGATAATGCCCAACCAACTGCACCACACCAGTTAGGGCATGTTATTTTGGTGTTTTAAAAATATTTCTCAAATATATTGTAATGCAGAACAGAGTTTTACAATAATAAAAATATGTTGGTTATTATATTAATAATGTCATATGCATTAAACATACGTGCTTTTCCTAAAAGTGTCTTTTCTCCTTTCTTTACAGAATGCTGCCTTTTTATATGGTCTTGGTTTGGTCTACTTCCATTACAATGCATTTCAGTGGTAAGTTAACATAAAACTAATAACTTGTTGTTTCCAGGAAATAAATTGTGTGTGTGTGCATACGTGTGTCCTTGTTTGATATACAGGGTGGGGCAAAAGTAGGTTTCCAGTTGTTCATATGGAAAATAATACAATAATAAATAATAACACAAGAATAAATTCTGTGTTCCATGTACTCACAAGTATAAATCTACTTTTGCCCTACCCTGTATTTGTGTGTCTATAATAAATACAAAATATTTTAATGTCTCTGTGCCTATATTTTTCAATAATCTCTTGAAATAATTAAATTGTTTTTTCAGAGATAAAGATTCACATATAACAGTTGTGTGTTCCTGAAAGAACCTGGCATAAGATTCTGATTAAAGAAGGCTTAAACTATAGAAAGCTTTTAGAATTTCTCAGTTGCTCGTTATGGACCAGTGGTCCCCAGGTCAATTGAATTGGGGAATGACTGTACTCTCAGATCTCAAGGTGTGTGGATAAATGATCTATGATGACCAGTATTTACCTTTTCAGATTTCTAGACAACATTGACTGCTCCCTCCCCTTTCTATCCCCAACATACACCTCCACACGCAGACACACGTGGTAGTATTTACCAATTTCCCAGTAACCAGGCAGCAGATTACAGACTCTCAATTCTCTTTTATAATACAGAGATAATGGTACCACCTTCAAGGTCAGAAACTATATGTAATAGAAATATATAAGATTTCATAAACTGTAAAGTGTACAGCCCTGTTATTATGGCCTTTGTCCCATTGTTTTTCTGTTTACCAGAATGTTTCTATTCTCCAATGTAAAGAAAATTGAGTTGGAAGATTGGTATTCTGCTCTCAGCACTGCCACTTAGTTTGATCTTGAGTTAAATAAACTCCCTAAGTCTGTTTCCTGATTGTGTGTGTGTGTGTGTGTGTGTGTGTGTGTGTGATTTTTAAAAAACTACATGGTAATCACTTTTCCTTTTCTACTTTATGGAGTTTTAATGATTAAATAAGATAAAGTACTTTTTGTAAACTATAAAGTCCCCTATGTAGACAGTTTTCATTTGAAATTTATCCATTTGTCAGTCCCTCTATTCTTCATAATTTTAAGATGAGTGAGTATTGTGAGGGTCCAAAGGAAGGTTTTGACCAAAAGTTACAAACCTCTCATATACTTTTTGGACACCCTGCATATTACAGAGCTTTTAAATATGCAATGGCAGTGATTCAGTATGACTTCCCTGGAGATGAGACTTTACACATGGATGACTTTTCCCTTATGCTTTTTCTTCCCTCTTTGCCCTTGGTCTTAGAGATAACTTAGTTTTTCCCCTTAATTTTGTAGGTGAAGAAAGCAAGGGGTATGTGTATGTGTGTGTGTGTGTGAGAGAGAGAGAGAGAGAGAGAGAAAGAGAGAGAAAGACTGACTCAGTATTTTGTAGCTGTTTAATTAGTGGGAGAAGCAAGCTTATGCTCAGATTCCCCAATCTAATAATTTTCCTATTATACCCTATCACCAAGTTTGAAGATTGACAGGTGGTTATTTTTTAAATCAGTATTTGTAGTTCTCCTGGGCACATTGGTTCGTGTGTGTGTGTGTGTATACATGCACATATACACATACATCTTTTTATTGGGAGCCAGAAATAATTTTTTTAAGGTGTTTTTTTAAAAGATTTTATTTATTTATTTTTAGAGAGGAGAAAGGAGGGAGAAAGAGAAGGATAGAAATATCATTGTGTGGCTGCCTCTCACATGCCCCCTACTGGGGACCTGGTCCACAACCCAGTCATGTGCCCTAGACTGGGAGTCGAACCAGTGACCCTTTGGTTTGCAGGCCAGCACTCAGTGCACTGAGCCACACCAGAGTGCCAGAAATAATTTAGGTGAAACTCAGGACCAAGAACTCTACAGATTAGGACTGGATGTGTATGCCCCACACCAGCCAGTTTTCACCTGCCTGTGTGATAACTTGTGTGCTCCCTGTAGATTGAAGATAACATAAAATCAGTAGTGAGGCGAAGCCATCATCAGTTCAAAGTTAGATTGCTTTAATAAGTACATGACTGTGTCAACTTTTAGGGGGCTTGCAGCTGTAGAAAATTATATTTTGATTCCTTACCTACATATAATTTCTATATCCTTCAGTTGACCAAAGAAATGAAACTGAATGATATAAAGATAATGCAATATCAGAATTAATAAGTACCCTCTAGTCTGTCAGTCCTGTCCTGGTCACCATCATTTCTCATGTCTTGAGTTTCAGCTCTAGCTGCTTCTTAAAATCTCTCATGCCCTGCCTGAATCCATTTTGGCTTTGTGTTTTCTGTCTTGCTGGTCAAATGTTCTTTCACAAACTCTGTGCTCCAACTTTAGCTTTAACTTATCTTAGTATTTCTCAAAAAGCCACAGAATTAGAAAGCATGGAATGGGTACTTGGTAAGAGTTTAGAGTACAGCCTTAAGTGATAGGAACTTCCTTAGGTTAAAAGTATATTTGTGTTTTATTTATAGGTAGCAGCTATTAATTGCTGGGTCATCCATTTTTCTTTTTTTAATTTTGCACCAAATTCTTTGGGATTTGTTGAAAAAATGTTTCTAGAAAAGAATGTGATATGCCTTTTTTGTGTGTTGTCAGCTCTAAGAAAATGCCTTGGATGTGTCAGAATGTTGTATTTCTGATACAATAATAATTTAAGTAAAATTTGATATTCAATAGTGGTGTATGCTGACATTTGATTAGATTAAGTATTTGGTAGTAGTGTGTGCAACCAATGTGTGTTGGGGTTGGTGACTGACTTTATATATTATTGAGAGCAACTTTATTAAATATAGTTTTATCTGGTAACATGTTTATCTTATTTCTTGCCATATTATGCTGCCCAGGTTTTCTTTTGTAGTTGATTTTATTGGTTAGGTTGTAGGTCAGTTTTTCTAGTTTCAGTTGCAGCCTCTTCTTAGAGGAGCCCATCTAAGAAAGTAATTGAGCAACTAGTGTATTCTCGTTTGATTTAGCATGATTATTCAGTTTTCTGGGACAAAACTGCTTAAAAGACTTGCAGAAGGAGGAAGAAAGACATAAAAGCACAGAGTAAAATACATGTATCAGAGAGCTAGAACCAGTCTCTGTAAAGCCGTTCCTTTACAAATGCGTGAATGCACACCCATTTCACGCCCATGCATTTACTTGTTTTTGTTTATGAAGGGGTTAGTTGCTAGGTGTACCTTGAACTGAGCTGCCCCTTGCCTTTATATAAAGTAAGAAACCTATATCCTTCAGTGAGAGGAATTGAAATAACACACAATAATAAATTATTCCAATTTGTAGCCACAGTGTTAAACATATACCCCTGAAAATTCTTATTAGTCCTATCTCTAGCTTGTAACTTTTTGCATTCTCATTGATCAGTATCAGAACAGTTTTATAGTGACATATCTAAGAGATACATAATTTTGTGCTAGAGGCATAGGCACTTAGAAATTAAAGCTCCCAAATCTAATTGATAGGCCTGGTAAGATCGGTAGTGATTATTGTGTTGACATTGAAAACAATTAGGAGAATGAGGTGGAAAGTGAATTTTAAAAAAAGAAATGTTATCATGTTACAAGTGAAGTTACTTTAGGATTCATTTCCCTAGCACTGTACCAATCAAAGTGTTCTTAGGGGTATAGGAATTTGTGCTGTCCTGTGTAGTTGCTTGTTTGGGTGTGAACGTGAACCTTAATGGAGTCGTGATACCATTGGTCCTGAGGCTCTAGTCTAGCATGGAGTCTGGCAAAAACTTCATATTTAATGTATATTTTTGAGCTATCATAATACAGATTAATGTTCTTAGATCAAAAATTTAATTTCAACATAGTTCCATTAGAATAAAACAGTTTATGTTAACATGTGTTGACTTTATTGTGTACACTTTTGTTTTGGAAAAAACTAGTAGGTAACTAAGGCAGTTTTGGCAAGGTTATGCTTACCAGTGAAATAGATTGCCAGAGAGAATGTAAGGGCTTAGAGTAAAAGTCAGGGAAATTATGGATAAAAACATAAATTTCACAATAGGAGAATGGGAAAAAGTATCTTACTGTCTGGAGTGATGAAATGAAGACTGGCTAAAGAGGGCAAAAAAGCCAGGAGGTAGTAATACATTAGCATATGCTAATATGAATTTGTATATTTCTAATTTAGCCCCACATTTAAGGTCCTCTCTGGTCCAACTTCAAATGATACTTCTAGCTTTACTGTTCCCCTAAATATATCCTTTATGTCAGTTACACTGTATTAACATTTCCCTGAAAACATTTTGAGCATTCTGTACCTATGTAACCTTGTTCGTGCAATCTACTGTTTGGCCTGTCTTCTTCTTCCATATCCACCTTTAAAAAATCTTGCCTGTCTCTTTCATTACTTCATCAAATCTATTTGTGATACTTAAAAGGAATCTCTAAATTTCCTAATATATATGTGTGGAAACACATATCTGTTGTGTGTATATATGTTATTCCTGATTCAGAGCTGGAATATTTTCCCTTTTATTAGTATGAAATTTTATGGAATTCATTTGTTCCTTCAGATATCCTTGAGGGAAATCTCTGGACTCACCTTTAGTAGCCTGAGAGAACTTAAGCGTTTTATTTTGGCCCTGGCTGGTGTAGTTCAGTGGATTGAGTGTGGGCCTGTGAACCAAAAGGTCGTTGGTGTGATTCCCAGTCAGGGCACATGCCTGGGTTGTGGGCCAAGTCCCCAGTAGGAGACGCTCAAGAGGCAACCACACATTGATGTTTCTCTCCCTCTCCTTCCCCTCCCCTCTCTCTAAAAATAAATAAATAAAATCTTTAAAAAATTTTTTTAAAAAAGAGTTTTACTTTGTCTCTTTCCAAATGTACTGAAACTGTGCTAGGGATGTTTAGTTAAAGGAGACTTTTAAAAATGACTTCTTGAAATCTTGCAAAAAATGACCATTGTTTTAAAATATATTTAGCACATGAATGTTTTTCATAGGTAGTGCTATTGAGGTTTTAGCTTTCTATCATTTCTGTTTTTAAATTGTTAGCAATGGCAGACATTAAATGCAAAAAATTTTAAGCTGAAAATCTATAGAAATAATTTTGTTGATATAAACAACTACATCTTTTTAGATTTTAAGAAAAAATGCCAGTGATACTCATGTACTTTTTCTGTAGAAAATGTTTTAATATTTCAAAACTATAAACCGTTCCATACTTTGTAACACAAAAGTAATTTTATAGTTTTGCATAGCTATTTCTTATGTACTAAAAATCTGTCAGTCAGAATGCTCAGGTCAGCAGAATTTGTATGCTTTGGTGTTTTAGTTTAGTCTGTGCTGTAGAGATCATGTTCTGGCTGCATGTAGTTCAGTGAGATATGAAATGTGGTAAAATGATGACCAAATTTATATAGTTTTCTCCATGTACCTGACCCCTAGCGTGCATGTGCGCACACACACACACACACACACACACACACACACAGAGTTTTCCCCCTTCTCTCTGGGTGGGGGAAAAAATGAAGCACACAGGAGTTAAAAATAGGTAAAAAGTTTAGAAAAGAAAATGAACGTACATGTGTTTTGCTAGATGAGAACTGTTTAGTAAAGAGATTTGGAGTGTTCCCCACTACACACACACACACACACACACACACAGAGTCTAATCAGCCAACTATTAAAGTGATGGCATTCGCAAATATCTATTAAACTGAAGCATTTTAATGTTATTCAGAAAATTAAAAATAGAAATGTAGAACTCAAGGAATTAGACTATTTGGAAAAACTGGAGATAGCACACCAGTAGGTAGAGAATAAAATGATTTGGTTATTGAGTGGACCTAACTACTAGTTAACACTAAGCAAAATAGTGTTGAGTTTGGGTGGTGAGTCTTGAAGGTAATAGTGGATTTAGGTTGAAGCAGAAGAATGAAACTATTCCAGGTCAAGAGACCATCCTGAGGAGAAAGAGTGAAACCAAAGAGGGCCAGTGTTTACACAAAGAAATTCCTGAGATAAGCCAGTTCATAGCTGAGGAGGAGCAATAGTAGAGCATAACTGGGAATGGAATTGAATAGGTACTGTTCACTTGCACTTAAATGTTTAATGCTCTTTGCTTAAATGCTACATAGAGATTTGATGTAGCATATCTTTTATATTAAATTAGATTCTATATATTCAATTATATGAAAAACCCAGGTGCTCCTTGCCAGTCTTTTTTAAACTGTTCATTCACATCATTTTTAAATAACTGTATTTCCTTTATAAACTATGGTGTAAAGCATAAGATTTACTGTGCTACTGAGCAAAAATTCATGCAAGTGTTAAAAAAGTTAAAATATCTTATGTCTATATTCTTTCAGGGCAATTAAAGCATTTCAGGAGGTGCTTTATGTTGATCCCAGCTTTTGTCGAGCCAAGGAAATTCATTTACGACTTGGGCTTATGTTCAAAGTGAACACAGACTATGAGTCTAGTTTAAAGGTAGGTTGTTGGGTTTTTCCCAAGACACAATGTTTCTTGTGGGGTTTTTTTAGGGTTTTTTTGAGGGGGGTTTGATGGGAGTTGTTAAATACTAGAGCATGAGGAATGTTGCAATTTATATTGGCACTTCAAGAGAAAATTTGAAAATTTATGCAGAAGAATGTATCAGCTATGAACTGGAAGATACATTAGGTTGACTTTCAGGATACAAAGTAGTCATTATGCTAAGACATAGGTAACTACAACGTTACACTTTTTCTTGTTAAAGATTTAATTGAGGTCTGCCATCAAGAAAGGGTGAAGGCTTGAACTCAGTTTGGACATTTGAAATACTTCACTATAAGTGATTGGCCACTACAGAGGTCAGAATCATTGACCATTTATTTGTATTGGTCTCACTAGAAATCACTAGGGCACATCTGTGATATCTAGATTAGCTTTAAAAGTGTTCTCTGAAAGTCGTTTGTGCTGCTGGT
The DNA here is from genome assembly GCA_028533065.1 of Trachops cirrhosus. Classification (NCBI taxonomy): domain Eukaryota; kingdom Metazoa; phylum Chordata; class Mammalia; order Chiroptera; family Phyllostomidae; genus Trachops; species Trachops cirrhosus. The sequence goes on from CM052552.1 coordinate 45,168,685, forward strand.
GGGTATTAACATAGTTGGGAAAAGATAATACATTGTTGGTTAAGTATTTCACTTTCTGTGAAAATTTGATATTTCTTAAATTTTTTTTATTGAGCTTCCTGTGTTGTCTGCCATCACTTTAGATCTCACTGGGATTTTCATGAATATAGTGCTTCTCTGCATGACAAGAGCATTGCTTTTAGAAAGGATTCAAAGTTCTAGGGAAAAGCTTAAGTTTTGGTGAATTTATGACTAATGTTTGTCGTGTTCTAAATAGCTCTGATACAGATTATCTTGATTCTGAAGATAGGGAGATAAAGAATGATAATGATTTTACAGTAGGTTATAATTTGGATTCACTAATAAGGAACGACTGAAGGGTTTTTTAAATTTAAACTTTATTTAAGAGTGCCTAATTGCTCTAGAATTTTAAAATAGACAATTATTCAGATACAGTTTCTATCTTTTATGAGTTTATAAAGAACAATGCTGATTGTAAAAAAAAAGAAATAGAGAGGCAACCAAAAACACTAAACAAGTAGGTTGTGAACTATTTAGATCACACAGTTGTCAAAGGTAAGTGCAATTTGAGGAATAGGCCCAAGGGTAGATGTAAGTAGTGTGAAGAATAAGGGATGCCTGGAAGTTACCAGTGTTCCTCAAAATAAGAGCATCATTTCTGAAACTGTACTATGAGATGTGACTGGATTAGAAATGGGAAATAAAATAAGTTCAAATATGCCACCTTGTATAATTTATCCTCCTCTTGGACATTCACAGTGTATATTAGCTAACAGAGACTCTTAAAATGTTTTGTAGTACAAAACAAACTTGAGCATTTTACAGTAACCGCACAACACACCTATTATGCATTGAATAAGTGTCTGGTAAATGTTGATTAGGAAGTATATTTGAGTTGAAAAAAGTAATCAGATACATCCCAATTTGTGGAATGTAAATATCTCTGAATATCAGTACAGTGGTATTTTAAATAATTCTGTGGATGCAAACATCTGTTTCCATGAAGGTGGCATTATTTAAAATCCCCTTTAATCAGGAAAAACAGTGTTGGACAATGTTCCTCTTACTCATATTCAACAGAAACCTTCCTATATACAACTATTATTTGTTCAGACATAGTTAAAGACTAACCATACTTTCAAGTCATAGTGATTTTAACAAAATTGCCTTACGTGCATCTTGTTTTGGGCTTTTTAAAAAATTTATTTAAATACTTGGTATCATTTTTATGTTTATTTCATTTTTTATGAACATAGAAAAGAACTTTAGGAGTCTTGGATACTTCTCTTCCCTATAATGAGGTTTAATTTGATTTTTATATTATCCTGTCATTGGCTTTTTAAGACTTCTCTCTGCAGTATTCCTTGTCTATTTTCAGAAGAATTTCAGGCATCAACATTTTATTTGAGGAGAAGGTGGTGTTTCCATATATTATTATAAGTGCTTAGCATTTAGTGTAAATGAGGGTAGGAATCAGAAGGAATGATATGCCCCTCTTCCCTTAGGTGGCTTCATGTGAATACATGTGGATCCTTTGATGATTTTCCCACTATGTAAAACTCTTTCTAGCACAAAGCATTGTCATTAATTAGAAGCTTTGGACTGCAACCTCAGAAACTGCAACTTAAGCTAATTAAAATATCAACTTAAAAAGTAGCTCCTATTGAAGTGCAACCTTCAGGATTGGTTGATTGAACTGATATAAGATGTTATGAAGGATTCATTTTCTTCTGTGTTGTATGTTGGCTTATTCTTAAGGCTGTGTATGCCACGTTCAATGAAAGTGAGATTATTCCTTTTCCATATTTCATGTAAAAAGATACTGTAGAGTAGTGGCGTAGGTGCTTAGTATAATAAGTACTCAATAAATATCTGGTAATTTTCATAGAGGAGAAAGATCCTTACTTCCTTTGATCTCTTCAAGAATACTTCACTTTGTATCTCACTGGCCAGAAATAAACCACACGACCATTCTCAATTGATTCCTATTAAAGTCGTGGTTACTCTTAGACCACTTTTGCCCAGTGTTTGAGCAGGGCACTCAATTCCCTAAGTACACTTCCTATGCTTTAATCCTATGGAGTGAAATGGTGGGTAAAAAGTATTTTGGTGTAGGGATGGTGTGAACAATCTGTGTGTTACAGGTTAGGTCTTCTCTAATTCATTTTGTTTCCCTGTGCCTGAAGAGGGATATTGCATATACAGGATGTTTTGGATGGTAAAATATTTAAATAAAGTATAGTTTATTTTCATAATAGATTTTTTCTTTTCACTCACATATGAAATGCATTCCAGGGCCTCTGGTTTTATTTTGATCTCTGGTAATTAATTACTTTTCTCCAGAAATGTATCTCTAAAATAGATTCTTTCTGTTTTGGTACTTTCAGACCAAGCAAATTTGGTTTTCAAATTTGACCCTGCCGTGTAAACTAATTGTGTGACCGTGGGCAAGATGCTTAATTCTTTTGATCCTCTTTTTATCTGTAGAACTGAAATAACTGTACTCACCTCACAAATTCTTCTCATTTGGGTCTTGTATAGATACAGTGTTTGTGAAATCCATTTTTTCATCCTAGATTTTAATACTTGTATTTTTGTCACTTATCCCATCCTCAGAAATGTGAAGTTAATGTCCAGCTTACTTAATTATATGGTGTTATTTTTCCATTAAATTGGCCAGTAAAGCTTTCATGTGTTTAGTGACTAGTGGGGTACCAATTCTTAATTTATTAACGAGGTTAACATTATCTGAATCAGAGTCTATTTCAGGGTGACATTTCTATATGATATTTTGTTGGTTTTCTTCTCTGCTTCAAGTAATATTTCCCCAAGTGGGTTTGGTTGCCTGTTTAACCCCATATAACTAATTCAGAATTATTTCATTACTTTTTAATGATATTAATGCTAATTGCTTACATTCATGTGTTTGAGGCAGTGTGCTATTATTACTTCAGTAAAAGTACACTAATTTTGACAAATAGTTTTATGTAATGCCTCTAATTTTCATGTCCTGGCAGACTTAAAATTTGCTTCATTTGAAGCTAATTAATGCAAAATAACATGTAATAACATCTTTATTATTCAGTCAGTTAATGCCAATGCATCTCTTTAGTAAAGATCATATAGAAATTGCCCTTAATATTTGCATGTTTAAGTTTCCCAAAAATATGTCAACATTAGAACTCTTTTGGATTTTTAAAGGTGTAAACAGGGTGGCTTTTTTAAGGGAACATGTGGAAAGTTGACTGGGATACCAATAAAGTTCCCTTATAGTTTGGTATTTGATGATGATGTGCTGATTGAAGGGGTTCCTATGAAAGGGTTAGGAAGATAAGAATGACAGAGATAAGTCAAAGGAAATTAGTCGAAGTCAAATGAGACTTGTATGTTAGCCAGGCATTTTATCCAATTAGTGTTCTTGAATGAATAGATAAATGGAAGCGGCTCTAAAATGCCTCTCATAGGATTTGCTGGAAATACTGGGAGAGGGAGAGAAAGAATGAGAGCAAGCAAGGTGGAGGGGAGCTAGTTTTATTTATCATCTCTTAACAGACTTTTTTCTATGCACACTGGCAGCACAGTTGTTTCTCCGGATGCCCCTGTTCACCAGTTCATTCAGCTTGTCTCACCTCTACTGTTACACCTGACATGAAATTTCTGAATGAAAAAACATTTCCACTTTATTTTTACCTTTTCTACAGGAATGACTTCATTTCCAGGTGTCTTGTTTGATCTTATACTCATTACAGATTTACGAATTCTATTGTGATTTTTTTTTTTATGCCAAGATAGTAAGGCAGTAGGGATAAGAAAGGCATGATGATATCTATTTCCTTATAGAAACCACTTTTGTAATCTGTAAAATGCCTCCTGTCTTTTATTTTATTTACTGTAGAATGCAGAAATTGTTTCATTTAATTAAGATACTGTGAACTGTATGTATTATACAAATACTGAGAATTTGATACTAGCTATTAATCTAATTTTAACTATTCCTTAAATTTCTAAAGTACCTGTAATGTTTCTTTGTTGAAGCTTTACCAGCACATTTTTTTATTAGTTTAGTTGTGTGAAGATAATGAAACTTGCTAAGTTTCTCCATACCTGCTCCTGTCCTGCTCCCTTCATGATGTTCAACAGCTTAACTCTTCCAGATGGCATTTTGAAAGTTCTAGTCTTTTTTTATTTTTTATTGAGATAAAATTGACATGTAACATTGTATAAGTTTAAGCTGTAAAGCGTGTTGGCTTGGTACATTTTATATATTGCAATATAATTACCACCTTAGTATTAAACACTTATCATGTCACAATTATTTCTTTTTCATTTTTGCTGTGAACAATAAGGATCTAGTCTCTTAGCAACTTTGAAGAACATAATACAGTATTGTTGACTATAATCTCTGGGCTGTGCATTAGATCTCCAGGAGTTATCTACTAGTTGCAGATTTATACCTTTAAACAACATCTCCCCAGTTCCCATATCGACAGTGAAACTGGGTTTCACCTGACTGTAACATTACTGCCACTTTTGGCAAAGGATGGCTATTGCTGTTTATTTTGTCTTCTGTTCATTTTTTTCTCATTCATGGACAGAATTCCCTCTGGTCTTTCTTTTTCCAAGTATTACTTTTTTGCAAGTAGTACTCATCCACTTGCACTTTACCTTTTTATCTTTCCAGATATTATTCTTTGGTATGAGGTGATCTCCTAATTGGTTTATGTAGCCACTTAGCGGTGCTTTCTCCACTTCACTCTGCCTGTCCAGTTTTGGTTTTTCCATTTGATATTTATCTCTGCCCTGAGTTCTATTACATGCTTTCCAGTGTCAAGTAGTATAAATAGCTGAAGTACTTCATTTCCTCCAAAATGCATGCTTGAAAAGAACATGACTGCTCATAGGTGTGCAGTATCATCCACTCTGCTACTGAGAAGCTAGGGTGAGTCCAGGTTTCCCGTGTGAGTTTTCTCTCTGCAAATATATTTTAAGTACGAGAAGTCCTTTCTAATTCAAAAGTATTTTGTTTCAGACCACATGCCTAGGTTGGTGGTTCAGTCCCTAGGCAGGGTGTGTACAGGAGGCAACTGATCAGTGTTTCTTTTTTTAAAAAATATTTTATTGATTATGCTATTACAGTTGTTCCATTACTCCCCCTCCATCCCCCTCCACCCTGCACACCGTGCCCCACCCACATTCCCCCCCTCTAGTTCATGTCCTTGTGTCATAAGTTCCTTAGCTTCTACATTTCCCATACTATTCTTGCCCTCCCCCTGTCTATTTTCTACCTACCATCTATGCTACTTATTCTCTGCACCTTTTCCCCCTCTCTCCTCCTCCCCCTCCCCTGTTGCTAACCCTCCATGTGATCTCCATTTCTGTGCTTCTGCTCCTGTTCTAGTTGATTGCTTAGTTTGATTTGTTTTAGGTGTGGTTGTTAATAGTTGTGAGTTTGCTGTCATTTTACTATACATGTT
>CM052552.1:45174658-45212158 GCA_028533065.1 Trachops cirrhosus
TTTCTTAGATAAGTCCCTTTCACATTTCATAAAATAAGGGCTTGGTGATGATGAACTCCTTTAACTTGACCTTATCTGAGAAGCACTTGATCTGCCCTTCCATTCTAAATGAAAGCTTTGCTGGACAGAGCAATCTGGGATGTAGGTCCTTGCCTTTCATGACTTGGAATACTTCTTGCCTGCCCCTTCTTGCCTGTAAGGTCTCTTTTGAGAAATCAGCTGACAGTCTTATGGGAACTCCTTTGTAGGTAACCGTCTCCTTTTTTCTTGCTGCTTTTAAGATTCTCTCATTATCTTTCATCTTGGGCAGTGTAATTAAGATGCGCCTTGGTGTGTTCCTCCTTGGGTCCAACTTTTTTGGGACGCTCTGAGCTTCCTGGACTTCCTGGAAGTCTATTTCCTTTGCCAGATTGGGGAAGTTCTCCTTTATTATCGTTCAAATAAGTTTTCCACTTGTTGTTCTTCCTCTTCTCCTTCTGGTATCCCTATAACTCGGATGTTGGAACGTTTCAAGATGTCCTGGAGGTTCCTAAGTTTCTCCTCATTTTTTTGAATTCTTATTTCTTCATTCTTTTCTGTATGGTTATTTCTTTCTTCCTTCTGGTCCACTCCATTGATGTGAGACCCAGCTTTCTTTCCATCACTGTTGGTTCCCTGTGTATTTTTCTTCATTTCACTTATTGTAGCCTTCATTTTTTCATCTAATTTGTGAACAAAATCAACCAATTCTGTGAGCATTCTGATCACCAGTGTTTTGAACTGTGCATCTGATGGGTTGGCTATCTCTTGGTCACTTAAAAGGATGTGTTCTGGGGCTTTCATTTGTTCTTCTGTTTGAGCCATCTCTCTCTCTCTCGCTCTCTTTTTTTTTTTTTTTGCTCTGGTCATGCCTGTTACATATAAGGGGCGGAGCCTTGGGTGGTCACCAGGTCGGGCAACCAGGTGGCTGGGTTGTGATGCTGTATGTGGGGGCGGGGTCCAAGAGGGGACAGTGGCGCTTGCTCCACTCTCTGTCGGACTTAAGTCCCTTTCCCCACTTCCCCCTAGCAAACTGGGCCTTCTGGTGCTAATTCCCATGTGGGTGGGCTTCAGCATCCTGTTGGTCTTTCCAAGGACCTCTCCTGTGAGGCTGCGAGTCTCTCCCAGAACCTCAACCCCCACAGGTGTTTTCCATCAGTGCCCGGAGGCTCTATTTCCCAGTGCTGAGATCCTGGGTTGCATGCAGTGCCTTGCTTCACTTTCACAATCAACACCTCACTGGGTCTGCCGGTTGCCACTCATCAGCCGGGCCTTGCCAACTGCTGCTTGCACACTCAGGGTCTGCCCGCTGCAGTCTTACGTCCCAACGCTCTCTACTCTGCAACCAGCGCCTGGCTGCCTGACTCCGCCCCTCCTACTGGTCTGGATGAGCGTGTCTATTTTAACTCTTTGGTTGTCCAACTTCCATACAGTTCAATTTTCTGTCAATTCTGGTTGTTATTCTGTTTCTAGATTGATGTTGTCCCTATCTTGGTTGTGGGAGGAGGCACAGTGTGGCTACCTGTGCCTGTATCTTGGCCGGAAGTTGATCAGTGTTTCTCATATTGATGATTCTTTCCCCCTTTTTCTCCCTCCCTTCCCATAAATAAATACATATATATATATACATACAAATATACATAAGTTTTTTAATGTTTATACAAAACTACTTAAATTTGTGGTTGTAAATATTTGCTCTTCAAATGAAGCATCATGAAACGTTCAGTGTATCTTGTCACACTTTATAAAGAGACTATGTTCCAAAATAACATTTTACAGTGAAAATTATTGAATTATTCCCTTTATAAAATATATATAATGTTCACCTTGTATTTGTTACTTGTGTACCTAGCTGTCTTGGATTTAATATGACTACAAATTGTACACTAGATACAAAAAACTTTGACATTATGTCAACCTTTTATACACAGATTAGACACATATTAGAACCAGTGTTTAAGAATTTGTAGTCAGTATCGTAGCTATGCTTTTGTAAAATATGGTAGAAGGCAGGAGTTGGGAGAGTAGGTAGGACATAGGTACAGGAAAAAAAGATGAACAAGATCAGTAGAATAGGTTCTTGATGGATGAATGAACAGTAATATATCTTAGGAATCTTAAGGAAGTAATTTATTAACTGATTTATTGTGGGAAGATATTTCATATTTATTGGCTTGAATCACTTTCTTATTAACTAATGTAGGAGATAAAGAAATTAGCAACAGGTTTTAGGGTTGGGAGGTGAAGAGGCTCTGAATGGAGATGGGTCATTTGGAAGTATATTGAGTTGGTATAGACAGACAAAAGTCTGGAGTCAAAAAGAAGGGCTAGACATAAAACATTTTAACATCTCCATTAATAGTATCTTTTGTCTTACTTTTGTGTTTCGGAAATTTTTAGAGAGACCAGATTGATAAACTTCAAAGAAGGAGCCTCTTTTTTGACAAGATTGCCAGGATGCATTAACTATTAGTCATTGGTGTACAATTGAGTCACTCCTCAAAACTATTATAGCAACCTTGCTTTACAAAGATAATTGGAAGACCTGAGTTTTAGGGCTTTGAGAGAACCCCAGTCAGATGAGCTTGGCTGCATAATGTTTCTCACAAGCCCTACCATCATTTACCAGCTTCAGTTCTGTGTCTTATTTTCAGATACCAAATCTCTAAAATTAAGTACCCTTATATCCTAAGTCATTTCCCTAGTCTCTCCCATTTATCATAGACTGTTAGTTTTAAGCATGAACTTTGTTGGTTTTAATCATACTTTTAGAACTGTGCCAATCTGTAACAATGAAAAAGAAACAATTTGCCTTTGACTTGAAAAGAGTACCTGACACACCTTCTCTTATCTCACTTAAATGGTCCATAAACCCTCTTTTACTGGGGCTTTGTAAAAATAACAAGTTGTCTCCTCAGTCTGAAGTACCTCTTTCCTTTCTTCTCTCATCTATATCTTTGGGATTCCATTATGAAATTGTCTTTTAAACTTCTGTTACAACACCAATTTCAGTGGACCTTGTGTTTAGTTGTAGATGTATAGCCATAGCAGAGTGCCTGGCTTGTAGAGTAAAAGCTGGTTGCCAACCTTTTATTCATAAGAGACTGTGTCTGCCATAACTGAATATAGACAGAAGTATCACCTATACACACCATGTCTGCATATTCTGAAATAAGGTTTTGGGGGGGTCAAGCACACGATTTAAAAACTTTTAAGACAATGGCATTTAACCCTGACTGTGCATTAGAATAATTCATAGAAGCTTTTGTGTGGTTCACAGGATGTCACCCTCAACCCACTGAATCAGAACATGCAAGATTAGATCTGGAATCCAAACATTGCTCCAGATTAATTTATATGTTGATGCATACTTTTTGTCAATTACAGAAAGTTATCTCATTGCTTGTCTGTAGGATTGGAAATACAGTTGAAGGGTTCTACAATTGAAAAGAGTCATGAGATAATCAGAGTATACAGCTAGAAGTAAAACAATTTAAAGGGAAATAAAGCCTTGAAACTCTAGTTTTATGTGCTAATTACATGAATACAGATATCCTACCTCCAGCTAGAAATCAAGTTCCTCAGTCTATATAAAGCAAAATGCTATAAAGTTATTTTGAAATATTGAACAAGTCAAAAGCTTTTAAAACAAAAGGTGACTTTGGTAATAAAGATGTCAACAGAAATTGTAATGAATTGAACCTTGTGTTAAATTGGACCAGAAGTCCTCTATAAAAAGAAAATCACTGCAGCATTTAAAAAAGATGTCTTAGATAAATCCTCTTGACTTGGAAATTAATTTTCTGTAGAATGCTTTCTGCCTTGAGGTTTGTATATAGTCTGAACTGCAAAAGTGTTTACTGCATAATAACTGTTGCACACAACAGCAGTCAGTTTCAGTACTACAATATTTCAGTATGAGTTGCATATAGAGCACAGATGGCAAACACAAGGCCCATGGGCCAAATCTGTCCCAACACCTTGTTTGTACCCAGCGACAGTGCTGACCTCCTTGCCCCTAGTTAAGGAGTAGTTACATTTATACAGTCCTAAAATTACATTCGGCCCTTTGAAGGCAACTACGAGGTTGATGTGGCTGGCCCCCAGTGAAACTGAGTTTGACACCCCTGATATAGAGGGTGAGGCAAAAAGTAGATTTACATTTGTCAGTATGGAAAATAATACAATAATTCATACATAATAATACAAGAATAAACTGTTTCATGTACTCACAACTGTAAACCTATTTTTGCCCACCCTGTACTTTGTAGCTGCTTCTCTTGGTTGCAGGGATGGGTACCGGCTATTCTACCACGACTTTTTTAGGCTTGGGGGCTGATTATCATGTCATTTCTGCTGGTTTACATGTTAATAAGTACATCTATTTTGCATCTGGTTTAGATGCTAGAGGTAAAACTGTGAGGTCAGCCATGATTAGTGTGGTTCAGTGGATTGAGCATCATTCCATAAACTGAGGGGTCACCAGTTCAATTTCCAGTAAGGCCACATGCTTGGGTTATAGGCCAGGTCCCTGGTGGGGGCGGGGGCAGGGCGTGCAAGAGGCAACCGATCAGTGTTTCAGTGTTTCTCGCAGGTCGATGTTTCTGTCCTTTTCTTTCTCCCTCCCTTCCCTTCTAAAAATAAATAAAATAAAATCTTAAAAACAAAAACAACAACTATGAGATTATGTCACCTGTGGTTCTTCATCTCCCTTTAGTTTACTGAACGGTGTATTGGTATTTTTATTTATGTGTTTTTTTTGTAGTTACTTAGTTTTTTAAACTTAGTAATTATCCTGTGAGTTCTTTCAGTCTCACATACATGCTTTTGAATATGTACTCTTGTCCAGTAATGCTTCGATATTGCTGTTTGGAAATATTTAGTATTTCATGATATTGTGGGTTTCAGATGGTGCTTCAGTGATTTCATTTTTACTTTTAAGATTGATTAAGAATTACTGTATTTTGCCATGCATAATGCGTACCCACATTTTTGGCCCCAACTTTCAGGGAAAAAATGTTTTGTTTTAATTTTTAAATTCAGTTACTTGTTGATTTATATTTAGACACTTGTTTTTTGTATTATAAAGGCATTTTAGCATTTATTTTTGAACATATTATGGTACAATAAATTTTATATAACACACATATACATAAATGTTTATATAGATACAGAATTAGTACTACCCATGTATAATGCACATCCTTATTTTTCACTCAAAAAAATTTTTGGACAAAATGTACGCATTATACATGGCAAAATATGGTATATAAAACGTGGTCCAGAACTGTTTCTGTCAGGTTTCATTGAATGACCATGAGTATTGATAGATGAAATGTAAGCTAGACAATTTGAATTATGCATCTCTCTATGCTCTTTGTGGGATTTCAATGTAATGATAAAACTAAAATACTGCCATCTTGAAGGCTGTTTTTTTTGCAGGTCAGTTTATATCCTTTGATGGTTGGTTTAGGAGAGTTCTATCTTATCTAAATATTAATTTGTGCTGGCAGAATAGATTAGATTTAGAAATACATTGCAATGTACATGTGTGGCTACTGTGCTGCTCTTTTTGTGTAGAGGAAAGCAGTTATAAGGCATGCTTTGTTTTGTGGTACTCACTTTTTAAAACAGTCTTGTTTTCTATTGCCATGGTAGTGCACTCAAGGGGATGTTTGAGGGCATACAATCTGCTTAGTTGCCCCAGGGAAAAATAAAAGCAGTTCTTGAGGTGTTGAGATGTTGGATTTTTTTTTTTTCATTCTGTTGACCATGGCAAATAATATTTTAGTTTTGTTTTGTTGTTGAACATTGTATCCCTAGTGTCTGCATTGTCCTAAGAGCATTATAGGCTCTTGACAAATTCATTTGTTGAATGGATTAAATATTCTGTGTTTAAGAGTCATAGTCATTTTGTTTGTAGTTTGCCCGTTCAAAATTTATATCCCTTAAATATATTTTTAAGATAACTATTTATTTTTAGAGAGAGGGGAAGGGAAGGAAAAAGAGAGAGAAACACCAATGTGTGGTTGTCTCTCACGTGCGCCCCCCACCCCCGGACCTGCCTGCAACCCAGACATGTGCCCTGACTGGGAATTGAACCAGCGACCCTTTGGTTCACAGGCCTGCACTCAATCCACTGAGCTACACCAGCCAGGGCATATATCCCTCTAATCTTTCGTTCTTTGTAACACTGGGTAGCTGACATTTGTTTATTTTTGTTAATTGAGGGTTCCAGTTGATCAAGTGCAGTTTTGTTGATTCTGTGTTGAAATATAGTACTGAAAACTTGTTGCCTCCTGTATAAGAGGCAACCAATCGATGTCCCTCCCACCACCATTTCTCTTTCTGTAAAAATCAATGAACATATCCTCAGGTGAGAATTAAATAAAATATGACTCTTTTGATATTTTTATTGTTGATAGGAATAAACTTATTGTGTTCAGTTTTTAAAAATGATTTGTATTTTGGCTCTTGGTTACTTTATATGCTAAAATTTGAATATACATTTGTGGAAGTACTGTATTTTTGGACCATAAGACGCACCTAGGTTTTAGAGGAAAATAGGAATAAGTTTTGAAGCAAAAATGTGGTAAAATATTTAATAACATAAATAACAAAATTTCACCAATGTACATGTAAACAGAACTCAACAGCAGCCTTAACCATGGGGGGGTGCGTCTTATAGTCCGAAAATACGGTACATTTTTAGAGAAGTTGAAAGAGATGTACTTTTTTTTATCTTGAAGACTACACTAACTCTAATACTTGTCTTCTCTTAGTTTACATACCAGGTTTAATGTTGACAAACTAGATGTCACCCAGTGTTTTTGATTATGATTTGCATTCTTAAAAATATATTGTATATTAGATTTAACATTTTTGGGGGCAAACTTATATGGCATTATGATAAGTAGATGGTATAACTATTAATGGACTAAAATTGCCTATACATATAATAGCACATTCTAAAAGGATAATTATATTTCATAAACGAACTTGAACACGGGCTATTTGTAGCCTGTGCATTCTTTGTAGTAGTCCAAATAGTTTTTTAAAAAAGTTTTCAAAGGTACTAACTATAGTGATTATTGAAATACCAGGAAGGGCAGATAGTTTTTACCCTTTGTCATAATTTGCATAGTAATTTTTTTGTTTCTGAAGTTCATGTCTCATTTTGAGATAAGCAGTGGTGTTCTGACATCAATGCCATCAAACTTTTACTTTCAGTTTTAAAAATGATGTGTTCTGTTTAAATTGTTTGTAACTAATACATTTTATTTATTTGAAGACTTAAATATCTGAAGCTTTTTTCATGTAAAAAAAAATATGCACAAGGTAACTTACGTTGATTCTTTCCCAAAGTCTTCATTCTCAAAAACCTGGCTGTTAACTAGCAGGAAATGCTCAACGTAATTCCACTTGGTTGTCTACTATGTTTTATTTGTATAGCATAGGTTTATCATGTGAGACCATACATACCTGGAAAGTATTTTCAGACACAGTCATATAACTTAATTTAGTGCATTAATTTTCTTACCTCTCTCCTTACAGCATTTTCAGTTAGCTTTGGTTGACTGTAATCCCTGCACTTTGTCCAATGCTGAAAGTAAGTATTAATAATCATAGTTTTCTATATGTATTCAAATCACTTCATGTCAGATAGTAATAGTAGTAGTAGTAATAATGATAGTGATAAATCCTGTGCAGTTTTTTTCTTGTAGAATTACTGAATTTAACTGTATTGGTTGTCATGGCTACTTGTACAAATGGAACATGTCAGATGAATTATTGTGAACAGCCTGTGTCCAAAGTAGATATACCAGTGAACTGAGTTGTTGAATTAAAATTACCTGCACCAGTGAGCGAGATTGATTATTTGTGTATTAATTATATTGTAGATGACTTGGGGGAATTAAAAGTGGGGTTTGCTGGTCTTTTAGGAAAAATGAGTTTACAAAGGTTCATATGTGATAGCTCAGTGATTCCTGCTATGTAGTATTAAAATTATTGGTAATTATGAAGGCATACTTGGCCTTTTTATTATATTTTTATATGTCATAAAATTTGAGGTGACATTTCTCAATTAATTCAAAAAGAATGTATGTGTGAAGCATGTTCCAATACAGTGGTTTTCTTCAAACAGTTATTTTCTGTTTCTGTGTAGGTTTCCTTCCAAAAGCAGATTAGGTTGATTATTATGTGTTTGTCAATAAGTATGCATTATCATGTTTATGTAGTATACTTTAAAGTAGCCAATAAAAATTTTAAGAATATTCATTGGGTTCAAGCTGGCTTCCTTTAAAACTTTCTTACTTGAAAAAATAAACATTTTAACTAGAGTATATGAAAATGAGTCATTCTTTGTTAAAAAACACTTTATTGTTTATACTATTACAGTTACTCCAATTATTCCCCTTTTGTCCTCCTCTACCCAGTTCTCCACCCTCCCCCACCAATCCCCACACTGTTGTCTGTGTCCATGGGCCATAGACGTATGTTCCTTGACTAATCCCTTCTTTCAAGCAGTTGAAACTGAACCATTGTTAATGAAAATATAAGATGAATCAAAGGATTCTAGGTTTAAGAAAATCAGTATTTTTATGTGACTTCAGTTTTTAATCATATGGAAAGATACTAAGTGAAAAGTAGCATCGGTGTTAAAAATGCCTAAGAAGGATTAAATCATCTAAATGGTCTCATGCTTCTCCAGAGACAGTTTCTTGAGAAAACATGAAAGATTTCCATTTTCCTTAAATTGAACTCAGGATTTTGTACTGATGAGTATATTTGCAGATAACAATGATGTGAAGGTAAAAATATGCAGCAATATTTCAGTTTCTAAGATGAGGTTAGATTAGAAAAAGAATTTAACTCAGAAATACTAATATATAAATATATTCATGTTATATAAATCATCTAGTTTATGGGAATAAGAAAACAGCTGATTTTCATTTTTTTAATATCTAGTGCCTCAAAGCCAAGTATCATAACTACTTGTCATTTTAAATAACTTCTGAGGGTTGTTTCATAAATGTGAGACTAAATATATTGGTAAATCCTCATTTTATTCTATTCTGTTGAGGTTAAAACTCACTGGTAGCTCACTACTCCTGATTGGAAAACACCTATGTAGAGTGACTACCATTGGACAGAAACCTTTCCTGTCCAATTTGAAGAGGACAGTTTGAACTAACATCTTTAAGTTTACTATGCCTCTCTATCTGTTGGTTATTGAAAAGGAAAATAGGAGGGAGGGTGACTAATGTCCTATTTTGCCCAGGTCTGGGGTTTTTCCCTGGGTTCAGGACTTTGAGTGCCAAAAGGTTGATCACTCTAATGGAAGGGCGTGTGCTTTATTTAGAGATATTAAGCCATTATAGTTAAGTTGATTTGGGTAGTTTATTTGATAGTGGCTGATGGCTTACAGAGCAATATGGACTACCTGCCTTGAGCCAGACATTATTACTGTTTCAACACCGGGCTCTTTGTCTTTGTAAAACTTACCTGTCTTAGAAATTTTTATGTAATCATCTGTTGTGTATGCCACAGACTTTGACTATTTTTTCAAACCTTTATGATACCTTGTGGTACTACAAAGATCAGATGATAATAGAAAGTAAAGTGAGCTTTTAAAAAAGTTCATATGAGAGATTTGTATTTTATGGCACAATTCATTTGTGCAATTAAAAAAATAAGTAGATACACTGGCTTCTAGAACTGCTTAAGAGAGATTAATTACAGTTAGTATTTTGAAAAGTGGAGTCATGATGATGTGAAGGGTTTTCATTATATGATTGCCCCTTGGGATAGAATTGTTTCTTTGAGATTTTTAAAAATTCTGTTAATTGTAAAAATAATATATTAATTTCCGAATAAAGCTTAATCTCAGAACCTTTTATGTCAATATTTGTTAAAAATTCCTACCACTAATTGAGACTTGCCAAGTGGAGCTTTTTTATAGGTGTATGGTTATGTTCCACTTTGAAGAAGACTTTTAAGAATTTAAATATATGGTGGTTTCACACTACAAAAGATGACATTGGATTTAGTAACTCATGGGATAGGGAAGCTCTTGACATAAGGCATAGGAGTGAGATTGGTAGAAGTTTGGGATGGTTAGTAGGGTGCCCACTGGCTACTGATCTTTCTTTCTTTTTACAACACTTTATTAGAGGAGAAAGAAGATTGTGGGAAATGGGCATAGATATTTTATTTCCTCATCATTTCCCTTAACCTGTAACCTAGTCTCCCTCCATTGATGTGGGGAGGTGAGATGTGGACTGGAGGAACACAAGGAGAACTGTGCTCAAAAAAGCACATGAGGAATAAGAAAAGCCTTCAACAGGTGTAGGTGAAAGGGATGTTTACATATGCAGAATTATTATCATTATGTGCTTTCACAAAACTGATTTTTATCTTCTAAAGACATTTTTATTTTGCCTCATTTTGATTAGTTGACATGATATTTAATGAGTATTTATGGAGTTATTTGGTACTTTTGATCCAAAAGTGGTATTGTTTTTAAAGTTCATTGTATATTTTGTTTGTTTTGATGTTCATGGTTTTTTTTTTTGTTTTTGTTTTTTTTTTTTTAAGATCAGCCGTTTCCAGGTCAAGGGAATAGGTATTGGCAGAATTGAATAAAAAGCTAGCTTTCCAGACCTTGCCCCAGGCTCACTGTATCATAACCTTGGGGATCTCTATTTTTCTCAAGCCTTCTAGGTGAATCTTAAAAGTTGCAGGAATCAGCTTGTGGTACACTCTCCAATACGAAATTCATGATAGCTGTGGACCTTGCTTGCAAAGATCCACATAAATATTCTGCGTATAATTTCGAAAGGCTCCCAGGCTCCCTGAAATCCAGTTATGAAATTCAGATAGATAGAACATTAAAGAATGAGAATCAGTACTTAAGTAGCTAGAATTCAGTTTTAATTACGGGTTCATTGTTGTTTTCATGGAATCATTCATACTCGGGTGATGCAGTATCAGAAAGAGCTGAAAATAAAAGCTGATATGTTTTTATCTGCTTTTCAAGACATATTTGTTAATCTTGGGTCTGTTTATTATTTTTGCTTTCCAAGTGGTTTGACTATTTTAAAAAGTCCTTAAAAAATAATTCTGAAGAACTGATAGAGAAATGTAACAACTAATTTCCTCTGTGTTATTACCAGTATCATCCTGGTCTATGACTACTTTATAAAATGTGTAGATATGAAATATGGCATAAGAAAAATATTAGAGGTTTTTCCTATTTTAATGTGTTTTTTACAAATAGTGACTTTATATTTTTCACCTAGAACTCAGTTTTTAAATACCATGTTTTGAAACATAGATTAAAAAGTTTTCTCTGTTTGCTTAATGTTGCTACTTTAAACTTGTAGTAAGTATACTCACTGAAACTAATACAAAAAATAATATTGAATATAAACTGTAATTGAAAAAAATTAAAAGAAGTATGCTCACTTGCTACAGATTTTAATAATTATATTGACAAAATTTGATAACCAATAATGAATACATATAGCTTCTTATCATGTTTGTATATATTTGTATATTCTGTTTTATTAAAAAGAAAGGTTATGTTCCGTTATTACTTAAATCTGTATAGTGTACACTGTGCTTGTTTTACATTTTATATTCTTGCTTATTTACCTGAAACACTTGTGTATTGATTGATTTCTATTTTCCATCATCTTTGCAGTTCAATTTCACATTGCCCACTTATATGAAACCCAGGTAAGTGTTTAACTTACCTTACTTAAAACAAAAGTGATCACCCTTATCATTTTAAGTGATATCAGATAATGGAGTTCTGGGTATTATCTCTTACATACATTTTAAACTTAGTAAATGTGGTCAAGATTTTGCTTATTGAAGTAGTTATTACAGAGTACTTGCTTTGTACAAAGAAATTTCATTTAATGTGATTTGCGTCTAAACTTAAATGTCTATAGACTTAAATGGCTAAAATTAAGATTTCTCTTACTGTAAGGAAATGCCTAGTTTTCTTTTCAAAATGTTTATAGATGGTTGCTATGATGCATTGCTTTTAGTTTCAGTTTTTCTTGAGATTGAAATATCCCTTCCATGTGTCACCCTTTGAAAGGCATATTAGAGTCACCTTTCTGATGTCATTATCACTACTTTTATGGTGTTTAAAATACTTTTTCAGTTTAATCGTAGACCATTGTTTTTATGTATGGCATATTTTGCTTAGTGGTACAATGAAAGGTATAACACAGACATTTACTGTAGGCAGTGGTATGGAAAATCAGGCATATAAATTGACGAGACTAAGTACTAACTAATCATAGCTTAATCAAAACATATTTTACAACAGCTTTTCAGAGAAAAAATAGTTATATTTGTATATAATTTGTAAGGTCTGTTTTGTTTCGGAACCACCATGAGGTGCTTTAAAAATTAACACCAGATTCCTGGACACCAGCACAAAACACACACACACACACATATTCACTGAGTCAAAATTGATGCACACTCATGTTTGGATACCCTACTACTCTAGTTGGATACCCTACTACTCTATCCACCTTGAGGAGTTGCATGTGAAAATTACACACGTGTTGTGGATCAGAGTCTTTTCCTGCCAATGCTAATCCCAGCCTTTTGCCAATTGCTGATTTTTGTCCAATCAGTGAAGACCCCAGTGTGAAAGCAGATACAGAAGTCAGCTTCCTCTCCAAAGTTCTTTTCCTTGAGTCACAGCTTCTTTTCTTCCCATTACCTCAAGTGCTCTCTGCTACCTTCAAAAGGATGAATTCTGATTATTTTCTCCAGCTTTTTTAGTTCTTAGATTACTGGTCTGTCACTAGTTGTAGCAGAAGTTTTCTCACCTTTACTTGTAATGAGTGTTGTTGCTGGAGGTGGAATTCTATTGTATTTGACCACTTTGAAATTTACATTCCATTATCTTCGGCTTTCATTGTTTCTGAAGAGAAGTTTTCTGTCGGTGGTAATTTTTAATCTTGTGAAGGTACTGTGGGGACAGGGCCCTCCCCCCATTGATTGATAAATTTTATTGCCCTTAAGATTAAACAAAACAGAACAAAATTTATTCTAAGCAAAGTATATAATTATTAGATGACAGAAAGATGACACTCCAAGCATATCAAAGGATTGAAAAATCTCTACTTGGTGCTTATAACAAGAATGTTCATTTTCAGTAAAAATGAAGAGAAGCAAAGGCTTACCTACATACTTCTAGAAAGTTCCTTTTATAGTTCAGCTGATTCATACCAACAGACCTTATTGATGAATATGGAATTTTACAAAGTAAATTTAAGTGAAGTTGTATGTGGTTAGTGGCCACTGCTAGGTAACCAGATAGTTTAAGGGAAATCTCTTTATATAGGAATAAGTCTTCCTGCTAATCAGTATATTATAGAAAACAGAATACAGTATTTCAGAAATGGCTAGGCCCTAGTCCCACTTTAGCTTCACAGTGTTAAACAGTAAGACCGTAAATAAAACTGAAAGGTAATGGAATACTTTTTAAATTAGAGTAGTTAACGAAGGCCTCTTTGAGTAGGAACTGTATGGGCTGAGTCCTGAATAGAGAGAAGCCAGTGATATAATCAACTGGTGCTGATGGAGTGTGTGTGTGTTTGCTCGGTCATTCTTATAAAGAGGTTAGCAAGTATATAACAGCTTTGCGGTATTGAGCTTATAATGCAAAGGTCAGCAAAGGTAGGTTTATAGTTACATTGTGACATTCTTGGAAGGTTAATAAAGCTATTGTAATAAACATAACCTGCATGTCTTTTTCCATATGAACAACTGTAAACCTACTTTTGTCTACCCCTGTTTTGAAAAGACAAAAAGAAGGCCTTTTGTAGAGATGGAGATGTAGGCCTTAAAATTTTTTTGTTAAATTGAATCATGCATTTAGGTTTCGGTTATATTACTTTTCAGCTTTATTGAGGTGTAATTGACAAATAAAATTTTAAGATACTTAAAGTGTAAAACATGATGGTTTTATATACATATATATTGTGAAAGAATTCCCTCCCCCTCATTGATATAATTAACATATACATCACCTCACATTTAACTCCCTGTCCATTTTTGAATGTGAACATTTAAGTTCTATTCTCTTAGCAAATTTCAGTCACACAATACAGTGTTATCAGCTATAGTTATTATGTTAAACATCAAACCCTCATATCTTATTCATCTTATAACTTGAAAGATTATACCTTTTTATCAACTCTTTGTTGCCCCCATCCTCTCCTCTTGGCAGTTATTTTTCTGCTCTTTGTATGTTTACCTGCCCCCACCCACCCCCTTTAAAGACTGTACATATAAGTGACACCATGCAGTAATTTGTCTTTGTCTGGCTTATTTCACTTAGCATAATGCCCTCCAGGTTCATCTGTGTTGTTGCAAATGACAAAATTTCATTTTTCTTCTTTCTTAAGGCTGAAGTACTTTTCCATTGTATTTATGTACCACACATCTTGATCTATCTTTTTACAGACATCTAGGTTTTTTCCACACATTGGGTACTGTGAATAATGCTGCAGTGAACATGGGAGTATAGATATCTCTTTGAGATAATAGTTTTGTTTCCTTTGGAAATATACCCAGAAATAGGATTGCTAGATTATATTGTAGTTCTATTTAGGTTGGGTAGTTTTAATGGGATATTATCTCACCCCCACCCATTCTTAGTAGGTTTAGAAAATTGGATTGTTATAGGCTTCTATGTACATCATTATGTACCAGCTCTAAATAAAGATACTTTTGTTTTTCTGTATAATGTCATCTCTCCAAGTAAATACATTATGAAATATTGTTGGACATTTATATCAATTATTTAATTTACCGTTCCCATATTATTAGCTGGGATGTCCAGAACCTTGTTTTTCCTTGATTTTTAAAAATATTTTTTTATTTACTTTTAGAGAGAGAGAAACATGCAAGAGAGATACATCAATAGGTTGCCTCTCACATGCCCTCATCTGGGGACCTGCCTGCAGCCCAGGCATATGCCCTGACTGGGGATCAAACCAGCTACATTTTGTTTCACAGGCCAATGCTCAATCCACTGAGCCACACCAGCCGGGGCTTTTTCTTGATTTTAATGAAATAACTCGAACAGTTCACCATCTAAGTTCTTACTAGCCTTTAATGATTAAAGATACAGGATAACTGAAAACATTACTTATTTTTTACTTAAGATAATTTTTAAATTTTTCTATTGCAGTTGAGATACAATATTATATTAGTTTCAGATATACAACCCAGTTACTGCACATTATGTAATTTATTAAGTGATCACTCTAATAAGTCTAGTATCCATCTGACACCATAAATAGTTATTACAATATTGTTGACTATATTCCCTATGTTGTTGTACTTTACATCCCAGTGATGGATCTGTAACTACCAATTTGTACTTCTTAGTCTTTTTACTTTTTTCACCCATCCCTCAACCCTCCTGCTATCTGGTAACTGTTGAAATGTTCTCTATCTCTGTCTGTTTCTGTTGTGCTTGTTTGTTTATTTTTTTTATTTTTTTAGATTGAGTTGTTCATAGATATGCATTGCCATTTTATTCAGTTTTTTATTTTTTTCCTTTTTCTTAAAGAATACCCTTTATCATTTCATGTAATATTGGTTTGGTGGCGATGAACTCCTGTAGCTTTTCTTGTCTGGTAAGCTCTTTATTTGTCCTTTGATTATGAATGATAGCTTTGCTGAGTAGAGTAATCTCAGTTGTAGGTTTTTGCTTTTCATCACTTTGAATATTTCTTGCCATTTCCTTCTGGACTGCAGTTTCTGTTGTGAAATCAGCTGACAGTTTTAAGAGAACTCCCTTGTATGTAACTAACTGCTTTTCTCTTGCTGCTTTTAAGATTCTTCTTTGTCTTTAATCTTTTGTATTTTAATTATAATGTGTCTTGGCGTGTGCTTCTTCGGGTTGATCTTCTTTGGGACTCTGCACTTCCTGGATTTGTATGTCTATTTCTTCACCAGGTTAGGGAAGTTTTCCATTATTTTTTCATACAGGTTTTCAATTTCTTGCTTTCTCTCTCTTCTCCGTGCACCCCTGTAATGAAAGTGTTGGTATGTTTGAAGTTGTCCATAGGTTTCTTATACTATCCTTATTTTTTTGGATTCTTTTTCTTTTTGCTGTTCTGAATGGGTGTTTTCTACTTTCTTGTATTCCAAATCTCTGATTTGCTCTTCTGCTTCATCTGCTACACTGTTGATTCTGTAATGTATTCTTATTTCAATTAATATATTCTTCATTTCTGGGTGGTTCTTTTTTATATTTTCCAGTTCTGTTTTCTATTTCCTATCTCTTTGCTGAGTTTTTCACCAAATTGATCTACTCTTCCCCTAAGTTCATTGAGCATTCTTATAACTAGTGTTTTGAACTGTGCATCTAGTAGATTGCTTGTCTCCATTTCCTTTAGCTGTTTTTCTGGAGTTTTGATGTGTTCTTTCATTTGGGCCATGTTTCTTTATCTCCTCATTTGGCCACCTCCACGTGTTTGTTTCTTTGTATTAGGTAAAACTACTACATCTCCTGGGGTTGGTAGAGTGGCCTAATGTAGTAGGTGTCTTGTAGGGTCCAGTGGCATAGCCTCTCTTTCACCACAGCTGGACACTATAGGTTCACCAAAGTCCCTGCCCTCCCCCACCCAATCCCTGTGGGCTCTGTATACCCTCCTATTGTATTTGGGCCTTGATTTCTATTGATACGTTAATTGGAGGGATTTATCCCCAGGCTGATTATCTGTAAGGACTGGCTGCACCCATTGTGGAGGATCAGCTCTGCCGGGGCCCATCCCACAGAGGAGACTTAGCAGGGTTCTGGTACCTGCTGAGTCCTCCCCTTGAATGTGTTCCTTGTGGAGCAGGTTGGGTGGTGCTTCAGTGTGGTCTGAAGCTGGGTGTGCTGGCTCTGTGGTCTTCCAAGAGGTTCAGGCCATGGTCAGCTGCCATCTATCCCCTGCCCAGGGCTACCTGGCATGAACTAGAAAGCCGTCTGCAGATGGCTACTCTTGTGCTGGTCTTGGAGGTGCCCAGGAGAGGCCACACTGTGACCCAAGGCTGGCTGCTGCTTGTGCCGGGCCTGAGACCACTTAGCAAGAGGTCTGCGGCATGCTGAGGTCAGATGCTTCTGGTTTGGTAGGTTTTAGGAAAGTCTGAAGCATGAGCCAAGATAGGCCATTTTTATGGAAAAGCTACTGGGAATGGCTTGGGCTGGGACCCTAAGTTGGGTAGGGTAGGGTGTCAGGGAACCACCCAAGTGTTTTAAACTGTGTTGGCCATGTTGATTGAGACTCTCATTTGGTGCCTGTCTACTGGTTCTTTCGCAATGTAGCTTCTTTATATCCTTAGTTGTGGGACATAGTGGCTCAGTTAGATTTTAGGTAGTTCTCAGTGGTGGTTCTGTGATTTAGTTGTGATTTTGATGTGGTAGTGGGAGGATTTGAATACTGCATTTACCTATACCACCATCTTCACCGGAACCGAAACGTTTCTTATTTATGGATAATCCAAAATTAAAGAGCCTGAAAGAATACATAGTGAAGTGTCCTCCCTTCTTTTCCCTAGCTACCTACTCCTGAAAGCCACTGGTGTTATCATTGTTTTTCATATCCTTCCAGAGACAGTCAGATCCATATGTGTGTTTATATATATATTTGTTTTTCTTTATTTTATTGAAGAAATAGCCAATTATATGTTCTCTTGACCTTAAATTTTTTTTAACTTATTTTTGTATTTTGGAAATGATTGCATATCCCTATAGGTAGAGCTGTATTATATCTGTTTGAATAGATTTACTGTAACTAACTATTCTTCCTTGAAGGGATAGTTACAAGTAATATTATTATGAATAACACTGTATGAGTTATTAGTTTTTTAATAGTTCATTTTTTAATTATATTTTTCCATTACCATTTATTCCTGCTAAGGAATTGTTAGTTTTATTTTTAACATTGTCTTCTAACTATCCAGCAATAGTTTATTACCAAAACATTGTAGACTGGTTTAATTTATGTATATTATACCCACAATTTCTAAAGAAAGAAAAATAAATTCCAGCTGATATTTAAAGATACAGTATATCATGATTGTGTAGGGTTTATTCCATAAATTCAAAGATGATTCAATGTAAAGAAATGTGTTCACAAAACAAAAAGCAATGTAAAGAAAACTAACGATATGGTGAGGAAGGAAGAAAGTTTTTTTAAAAGGGATTAATGATGTGAAAAGAAGAGAAAAACAGTAAGCCTAATAATAGGTCACAACCTTAGTATTCTGAAAAAAATTAACAAAATAAAGCACAAGCTATCTTGGTCAAGGGGATAAAAGACATAAAGCAGAGATACTCAAAATAATGACCTTGGAAATGAAAGCAGTTAAAATTATCATAGGAGATTACTTAGCAGAATTCTGTGCAAATGAATTTGAAGCTTAAATGAAATGGACTACTTTCCAGAGAAATACAGATTAGCAAAATTGACTTTTATTAAAGTTAGAAAGATTATAAAATGATAAAATCATTATAAAATGATATTCCATTGTATATATATACCACTTTTTTTTATCCACTCATCTGTTGATGGGCATTTGGGTTGCTTTTATACCTTGTCTATTGTAAATAACGATCCAACGAACATACGGATGTATATATTTTTTTGAATTAGTGTTTTGGGTTCCTTCAGAAATATACCCAGAAGTGGAATCAGTGAGTCATAAGACTGTTTCATTTTTAATTTTTTGAGGACCCTCCATGTTGTTTTCCATAGTGCCTGCACCAATCTGCATTCCTACCAATAGTGCAAGAGGGTTCTCTTTTCCCCGCATCCTTGGCAAATACTCATTGTTGGTTAATGATAGCCATTCTGACAGGTGTGATATCTTGTTCTGGTTTAAATTTGC
The DNA here is from genome assembly GCA_028533065.1 of Trachops cirrhosus. Lineage (NCBI taxonomy): Eukaryota > Metazoa > Chordata > Mammalia > Chiroptera > Phyllostomidae > Trachops > Trachops cirrhosus. The sequence goes on from CM052552.1 coordinate 45,193,604, forward strand.
ATTTCTCTGACAATTAGTGACATTGAGCATGTTTCCATATGTCTATTGGCTATCTGTTCTCTTTAATTTTTTTAGGCTGTTGAACATCTGTTGTATTGTTTTTAAAGATTTTATTTATTTATTTATTTATATTTTAGAGAGGGGAAGGGAGGGAGAAAGAAAAGGAGAGAAACATTAATGTATGGTTGCCTCTTGCACCCCCCATACTGGGGACCTGGCCTGCAACCCAGGCATATGCCCTAGACTGGGAATCGAACCGGCCACCCTTTGGTTTGCAGGCTAGTGCTCAATCCACTGAGCCACATCAGCCAGGAAACATCTGTTATATTCATGCATAGTAGAGTGGTAAACCACAGATTTGGGTAGAGTTTAACTGTAGAATTTGGTATTCACTCTCTTTTTTACTCTTTCCTTCCTGGGATTTCTCACCTCTCATCTATCTAGCTCTTGTGATAGCTTCAAAATGTGTCCTCTGGTTCTTCAAACTAGTAAGATTGCTGATTTCTTTTTGAGTTCTAGCCAACCAGGCACCAGTTGGGGCTTGTCCTAGGTGAATATCCTAGAAAATGGAGGTTATTTGTCTAGTGTCCTGCCTCTCTTTGGACTGTTAACTTCTCTGGGTTTAGCTTGGTCTTGTTTTCTTTCCAGTGTTTTCAGATAGTTGACTTTTATATATTATCCAGAATTTTAAGCTGTCTGTGCAATGGTACTTCAGCATTAACAGAGGCAAAAGTTGACTAAACACCTTTAAAAATAAAGTTGCTTTTTATACATAATTTATAATAGCTACTTAATATTCTACTGTACGCATCCATTATATTTTTTCCCATTCACTTAGTGTGACATAGACCTAGGTTGTCCAACTCCCTGATACTATAAACAGTGCCATTTAGAATTATTACTTATGGCAAGGTTTCTTTGGCACATATATCACAAGAATGAGATTGTTAGATTGTAGTATATTCACAGACATAAATTTCATGAATAAATCCTCTTCTAGCAGGGCATTAGTGTTTTTGTTGTAGTAGTAGTTGTTGCTGCTATTGTTTTTACTCACATCCCCACAGTACTCGAAATTACCCAGCTTTCTTATGTTTGTCTGTCTGGTGGGTAGAAGGTGGTGGTGCTTCATTTAAACTTGCATTTTCTGCCCTGGCTGGTGCGCCTCAGTGGATTGAGCATTGACCTGCAAACTGAAAGGTCACCAGTTCAATTCCAGTCAGGGCAAATGCCTGGGTTTGCAGACCAAGTCCCCAGTTAAGAGTGAGTCAGAGCCCTGGCTGGTGTAGCTTAGTGGGTTAAGCGCGGGCCTGTGAACCAAGAGATCACGGTTCGATTCCCAGTCAGGGCACATGCCTGGGTTGCAGGCCAGTTCCCAGCAGGGAATGCACAGGAAGCAACCATATATTGATATTTCTCTCCCTCTCTCCTTCCCTTCCCCTCTGAAGATGAATAAATAAAATCTTTAAAAAAAAAAAAAAAAGACAAGAGTGAGCCAGAGGCAGTGGGATTGATGTTTCTCTCCCTCCCTTCCCACTCTCTAAAAATAAATAAATAAATTAAACCATAAATAATAAACTTGCATTTTCTGATTTTTAGAGATGTATACTTCACATGTTTTTTTACCTTTTATGTGGTCTTAGTCCATTGCCTATTTTTCTGCTTATGTATTTCAAGTCAGAACTATAGTCTTCCTTATGATTTGTGCTGTTTTGGCCATGTCATATAAGTTCTTTGTCATTTCCAGGAAATATTTTACTACATTTTCTTCTCTTAGCTTTATACTTTTACCTATCATTTTTAAGTCCATAATGCAGTTGCTATCTTTTTGTATATGGTATAAGGTAGGAATCCAACTTCATGTTTCTCAATATTTAACCAGTTTTTCAAGTATTTTTTTCTTACTAGTTTTTGTAAGTATGTTTTAGTATTTTTTAGGAAATTCCACATAGCAGTCTTCCTAAAGTATAAATCTGATCATGTTGCTTAAATTCATTTCAGTGGTATTCCATTGTCTTAAGATACAGTTTGTAGGGTTTTTTTTTTTTTTTAAGATTTTCTTTTCTAATTTAGAGAGGGGACGGGAGGGAGAAAGAGAGAAAGATTAATTGAGTGCCTCTTGTATGCCTGCAATTGGGGACCTGGCCTACAATCCACACATGTGTTCTGACAGGGAACTGAACTGGAGACCTTTGGGTCCTGGGTTTGCAGGATGATGCCCAACCCACTGAGGTACATCAGTCAGGGTCAGTCTCTTGTCTTTAACATGGCCTAGGAAGGTCTCTGTGAAGTCATCTCTGCTTGTCTCTGCATTTGCTGCCCAACCTGCTGGTTCTCTAAACTTAACACATATGTGTTCCTTCTTCCTCTAGGAAATAGCATACTGTTATTGTACATAAACAGTATGTACAATATGTTTACTTGCTTTTCTCTTTGTATTCTTCACTACACTGTGGTCCCAGCAGTTCCTGTTGTGTACTAGGTGTTCAATAAATATTTATCATTTGAAGGAATTTAGTTGAATAACTTGGTCCTTATCCTTCTTTAACTGTCTAATTGACTTTTTCAGACCAGATTAATGTTTAGGGGGAACTAATTCAACTGATGAATAAAGCTTTATGTAGTAACTACTGTTAATAGATTTTCAAATCTTCCTCATGTTGACATAATGTATTTATGTAGCTCTTTAATTGTTTCTGTAGCTTTTTACTTATTTAATTTGATTTTTACAGCAATTCTAGATAGAAGATCTGGCATTATTACCTCTGTTTAGGGGTGTTAAATTATAGTTTAAGTGATTTGCCCGAGGCTCAGACAGCTAGTTTTGTATTTGAACATGTGCATTTTGGAGAAAGATTTGTTTGCTTAGGCAGCTGTGTACTATTAGTGCTATGAAAAAAGCCACTTCAGTCCATTGTTTTGCTGGGTATGTTTTAAAGGTAATATTTATGAGGTTTTCTATGTTGGCTTTTCCTCCCTGCCCCCACCCCCGCCTTTTTTTTGAGTTATCTTAAGTTTTACAACTAGCAGTAATGGTTTTCAGTCATATCAGTACTTTTGGGGAGAGAACTGTGGGTAGATGGTTTCATTTGGAGATTTGCCTATGGAACCTTAAATAAACAAACATTGTGAATACATTACAAACTAACTATGGGAAATTTGGTATGTTAAAAATCATATGTACTATAAATTTTTTCATAGGAATTTTTTAATATGCCTGAAACTATCTTTTAAACTTAGATTTTAACTGCTTTTGTACTAAGAATGTGTAAAGTACTTTGGTGTATGTTGTATTGTTCATATCAAATTGCTTGGGAACTTGTATTTCTAGGCAGGCAGATTATGCATTTGGAGGTAGACTACTTCCCTAGCTTTATTAATGTTACTAAATAAAGTTGAAATCATTTATGTTATTAAATAGGTTGAGATGATTTTCTTTTTAATTGTTGAGATTTGAGAAATTCTTAATAGGTCATATTTTAGTGCTACTTCATATGGAATATTTTACAGGTATTATTTACTCTGAAGCATGGCCTATTTACCACAACTGTCTAGTGTTGCAGGGACATTCATTAATGGAATTAGTACTTTTTCTTTCAGTTGGTTTAAAAAATATGCTTCAAGTATCAGTATTGTGTAAATCTTCATATATGAACTGGTTCTTTAAATATATTAATTTTATTTTTCTTTAAATCTTTTTTTTCTGTTCTTTAGAGGAAGTATCATTCTGCAAAGGAAGCTTATGAACAACTTTTGCAGACAGAAAACCTGTCTGCACAAGTAAAAGCAACTGTCTTGCAACAGTTAGGTATGTATTAGTATACATTTAGTGTAATATAAGTACTTCTCTTTTGTTTCTTACATATCAGGGATGGTAAATATGTAGCTCATGTATTCTATTCCTTTTCCATCCTTTTCCCAGAGTTGATAGAATTAGTCTGAACCCAACATATTTTCACCCTTTGCCTAGCATTGTGTATTTCACAGTCCATCTCATTACAATTTGTTAGTATAGCTATTTCATTTAAATTTTTAAACTTATTCTCTAATACTTAACCCATGGGTGAGAGGCATTGAATACTTTATTCTAGATATGCTAGCACTCAGTGAAATTCAGTGATTTGCTTAAAGTCACTTAGTGGCTGGTGAGCTTGCTTTCATAGTTCTATCAGTAATATTAAATTAAACTTTTTATATAAAAATTGTGGAATATCTAATGCTATAGTTTCTGTACACATGCATTTCTATTCTAATGTCAAAAATGAAGGAATGTAACTATTTGTATGTAATGTATCACTACTACCAAGGACATGTAATGGAATTCTTCAGCATTTAATTAAGTCATGTTTCTTGTCTTATATTTGGTATTTGGGCATTGTTTTTTGGTTTTTTTTTTTTTAAGCTTTTTTTACTTGTTTTTGGTCTCACAAATAAAATTTATATCCAACATAGTAATATGAATGTTTTCATAATGTAACTATTTTTAATGTAATTTTAAAATCATTTAAGCTTAGATTTTATCATTATCTTCATGATGTTAGTATGTGTGGTATGATTAATTATACAAAGTAAACACATTGCCTTTATGTAAAGTTTTTGTTTTTAATTTAATGTGTGGTTAGAATTTTACTTGAGTTAATCCACACTTTTAAAAATTGTAAAAGTATTTAAGTATTTGTTTTAAATGATTTATATACAATATTTGAGTAATACAAATTTGTATCTTTAAATATAAACAAGTTTACTGATACAGTAAAAAAAGGTTTTATGTTCTTAAGTACAAAGTGATGCCTGTAGAATAAACAGCTTACTCATTCAGCTAATATTAAATATTTGATACGAATTGCTTTTTTTAATCCATACCATTTATAATTAAGTTTTTGTGCATTGTAGCTGCTATGAATAAGGCATCAATAGCAAAAATACATATACCTTTTAAATTTAAGAAATTGATTGAAATAGTTTTGGTTTTGGTTTTAGTTATGTCTGAATCACCTTTCCTCTTTGGCGTTGGCTTACCATATTTTAGAGTGTATAAGTAAACTTTCCATGGTTTTAAAAGGGAAAAAATACTTCCACTAATTGAGTCTAATTTATGCCTGAACATCAATCTTTTCTAGTTGCTTGTTCCTGCTGCTTAAGTGGCTCCTCTTAGAGCCTGTTACTCTAGGTCTTGTTCTTAATAGTTGCAGGAGAGATAAGGGAGGAACAAATGAATAATGATATGATTGACTTATATTTCCATAAAACACACTAACTCAATCCCCTTAAAATACCTTTTGCAGCATAGCAACTATAATAAATGTCAGGAAATAAGGGTCCTTATTTGTTATATATACTACAGTCTATACACAAAGAAGCAGAATTGATATTATGTACTTAAATTGATCCACAACTGAAATAGGATTCCCCAGCAAATTAAACCACATTATTTTGTGTGTCTTGAAGGTTTAGAATACAGTATTTCATGGTCCAATCCTGTGATTGCTTATGTTGCCATTTATTTATTTATTTATTTATAAAGAATAAAAATCGTTTTTAAATGTACAACACGATGTTTTAATATACCTATACATAGTGAAATGATTACTGCAGTCAAGCTAATCAACATCCATCTCTTCACATAGTTAGCCATTTGTTTTTGTGTGTGGTGGGATCATCTGAAATCTACTCTTAACAACTTTTCAGTATACATTATACTATTATTAACTATGTCATTCTACTATACAGTAGCTTCTCTAGTCTTACTCATCCTAAATAACTACAACTCCATAATCTTTCACCAACATTTCCCCATTTTCCCACCTCCCTCTTACTGGTAATCACCATTCCGTTCTCTGCTTCTATATGTTTGACTTTTTAACAGTCCACATATAAGTGAGAATATGCACTATCTAAATTTATTTATTAAATGTTTGTTGTACCCATTTTGTTTTACTTATTTGTACCACATGAATATACTTACAGCCTGTGTATTTTTTAATTGTCAAATACCTTACAGTCTGTACTTTATGTAAGTTGTGAATGAATATATGTGGCCTACATAAGTAACATGGGGTATGTGTGTATTTTACTCTGGTCTATCATTGATTATATAGTCTTAATATTTATTTCTTATATTTATACTGTCTTGGAGATTCTTAAAATGAACATAAATTTTTATGTGCAATGATGATATAAATTTAACATCTTTATATTTTTTGTTTCATAACTTGGAATTTTTCAGATACCAAAATTAGGTACTATAGTTTATAAGTGTTAAGTAAATGCTTACAATTGTTTTAATTTCTCTGGAGTAAAAGTTCTTCATAGCTTTGATTGTACCTTCCTGTGAGAAATAGGCTTTCATATGATCAGAATTGCTAATTCAAAACTTTGAGAGTATACATCAAGCTAAATGAATTAATTGACTGAAAAAGAGTACTTTCATTTTCTGTTTGGTATTCTTAACAATAAAAGAACAATTAAATCATTTAGGTAAATATTTTAAATCATTTACTGTAGGTTGGATGCATCACACTATAGATCTCCTGGCAGATAAAGCCACCAAGGAAAACTATGCTATTCAGTATCTCCAAAAGTCCTTGGAAGCAGATCCTAATTCTGGCCAGTCCTGGTATTTCCTTGGAAGGTGAGACTTATCAGACACTTAAGTTTTGCTTTTGTTTATTCCAGCTAAGAGATTTGAATTATGATCTAAAATGTTGGTTTATATTTATAACCTGATCATTGTATTTTTCCTTTTAAATATATTATAACAAAGATTTGTGAAAGTCAAAAAATAAAAGAAAGCTTCTGAATCAGGCAGTTTTCTCACACCATAATCTAGTCTACTGGAACATTTCTTATTTTACTTATTGGATTTTCATTTGACTTGAATTATTGCTGTTTTTTTAAAAGTCTTATAAGATTGCAGTTCTTTATTCAAGTACTTAAATGCTTTTCCTTATGATTTTTACTATTCTCTTTATATGTCAATTTAGTAGAACAGAGAACTTCTCATTCTGCCTGTGACTACCAGTAGCCAATGGAACCTTGCTATTTATAATCTTGATGAATGATATATACGTTAGAATGGACATATTTGATTAATAGATCTAATCACAGTTCTACTTGAAATCTTGCAGTGAGAAAGTAGATGCATTATTGAATATATTATTGGATTTGTGGGAAAGGAGCGGTGTCATGTAATGAAAATAGTTTTCTGAAAGTCTATAAACTTTTCTCTGTACTTTGAATGTCTGAATTGCGCTTATTGATTCTCTGAAATATACCTTGTGTGTGTATGTGATAGATTATATTTTGGACCGTCATCAGATTGTATTTGGTTCCTAATTGGTTTTAGCTTTTATGGAATGGTGGAAAGATCGATTTCATTAGGAGCTGAGAGACAGGGATTCAAGCCTTGGCTAGGCTACTATTTGTGGAGTCATGAAGGTACAGTTAGCCTTCTTGAGGCTTTAATTGTCTTTAACCTATTATACGAGAGGATTATATTAGATCAGTGGTTCTCAGTAGGGGCTGTTTTGCCCCATAGGGGACATTTGATTATATCTGGAGACATTTTGGTCATCACAACTGTGGGGAATGCTATTGTCATCTAGTTGAGACAGCCCTGTACAATAGGGACTAGATCCTAGGTTCACCAAGTACTTTTTTAATTATACAGGGCTGTGTCAGGGGAGCCTAGTTAAGTTTCATTGGAGAAAACTAATAAAGCCTCCTGGCAGTTGGACTGGAGCAGTGCATTTGGGCACATTGGTTTTCTACTTTCACTTTGTAGGAATGGAATGTAAAAACATTGGTTTGGGTAATTACTGCTTATTCCAGTGGTTAGACAGATTTGTCTATAAGTCTGGGATTTATCTTTGATTTAACAACAACAACAAACAGCGTGTTTTCTATTATCTGTTAAGCATTTCCTTTCTTTGTGGTGTCTGTCCCTGTTTGACATTGTTAATGGCAGTTTTTCCTGTATTCTCTTGTAAAACAGTTTGCAGATGCTGTCTGACACTTCTTTGTCTCAGTCACTGACATTTCTTGTATTGCCCAATCCACAAGATGAGTGATTCCTCAGGCTTATTTTTACCTCTCCCTTAATAGGTGTCCTAGGTTCTTATACCTTCTCTTTCACATGGTTAAATCCCAAATCTAGATTTCTGTACTCCAAGGTATTAAATTCCAGAACCACATGTCCTATTCTTTACTCATTTTAATGTCCTCACCTCATGTCAAAATCAGCACATTTCAAACCTAATTTATTATATTCTTCTATAAACCAGCTTCTTCTTTTATTTTTCCCAATGATACTCACTTTTTTCCCCTCCCTTTAATCAGGCTTGAAAACTGTATTATAGCCTGTCCTATAGATGTTAAAACATGCTGCATTAATGAACACTATTAAAATAATTAAAGATTATATCATTGCAATACTTACAGTACAGATTTCAGAAAACACACACACACACACACACACACACACACCATTCTGCTTATATAATTTGATCTGTGGTTTTCTATATAGTAAGAGGGTTTAATTTTATAGATTTAAATACCAAGAAAAACCTTCTGTGTTGGTAAGACTTGCTGAATCAGATTCAGTTCTCCTTTTCTAAATAATAACAATGAAGGTAGTAATTCTTTAGTTTGTAAAAAATACAAACATAAGACACAGTTACAACTCTACTCCCACCCCCTATGAATATCTAATCAATCCGTCGTTGGTTTATTGTTTCGCCCATCTTTCTCTTTCGAACCATTTTCATCACTTTAACCCCAATTTTGCCCTGTTCCAGACCAGTGAGTATAGCCACTGTTTTTACTGTGCACAGTTTATTTTCCTTTTAGTTTATTGTTAGCAGATTAATATCTCTGTAAAGTTCTTTTCATCGCATCATTCCCCTTGGTAGAACAAATGTCAGGGTTTTCTTGGGCTGGATTTAAAACTCACTACTCTTTGTATCTGTTATCTTAAATGCATTAGGTTTTGTGCATACTGTTCAGACAACCTTTTGAAATGCCTTCTCAGGTCTTCTCTACCTGAATCAGTGGTTCTTAGTTAGATCTTTGGATTACATTAATCAGTAACATTCCAAAGAATAATTATGAGGATTAAAATGTGATGGAAGAAGACAGAATTTGGGATGGTCAACATACAATACACTATACAAACCATGTATTATAGAATTGTATACCTGAAACCTATATAATTTTATTGACCAATGTCACTCTGGTAAATTCAATTAAAAAAGTAAAAACATGGTATTTGGGCAAGTAAAAACATTAATTTTTTTTGCTGTGTACTCAGCCAATAGTATTTCAAAATAAGTAAATTATAGTTACATATATTAATTAGCTTAATGGAAAACATACATGTGTATGTATGTATGTGTTGTTTTTCCATTTTGTTTGCTTGCCCAAATTGCTATATACTGGCTAGTAATTGGAAATCACTGATCTAAACAACATGCATGTACATATATTCAGACCCCTTACTCTTATGGTTCCCTTTCTTTCCTTTCCTAAATCCTGTAGTGTGTATTATGGAATCCTCTACCCTAAATTTCTCAAACCAATTATTATCTGTGCTAGCCATTTAATACGGCATCATGACATTTATAATGTGTCTTTAACTCTCAACTAAATTGTAATTTCTTTGAAGACAGGGACTGGGTTTTTTTTTTTTTTTTTTCGTTTTTTTCCTTAGTACCAAGCAATAAGAACATAATTTCTGTATTTATAATTTCAGCTGCTATTCTGTGTATCCATCAGGTACCATCTGCATTAAAAAGAATGAAAGGTCCTTAAAACTTTAACCATACCTTGCTACTCTTAATGTTTGTAATAGTTAGCTTGATATTAACTATGTCTTATGTTTGTATTTTTTACAAATTAAAGAATTATTGCCCTCGTTGTTACTATTAAACTGATAAGAACAGATACTACACTTGATCTTAGCCAAAAGGCTGAGAAGCAATTCATTGTTATTATTTAGGAAAGGAGAATGGAAATCTGATTCAATTAAAATACTTTAGCACCTATGGGATAGACTATAATATAGTTTACTGAAGGGTTTAATTAGTGTACATTGTAATTATCCTATACACAATGACAAATATTTTAGCTTATTAGGTTTTGTCATTTGCATTGACATATAGTCAATCCTTTTAGCAAATTAATTAATTCTTTATTAATGGAAATTGCTTGATTTTTTTTTTTTTCCCCTTTCCTCTTAGGTGCTATTCAAGTATTGGGAAAGTTCAGGATGCCTTTATATCTTACAGGCAGTCTATTGATAAATCAGAAGCAAGTGCAGATACATGGTGTTCAATAGGGTAAGACTTTGTATTCCAATAATTGTAACTGATACACAAAGACAGTTGCATCACATATAATGTACATTATAGTTTTTATCATGTTGTGAAGCCAAGCAGTTCTTTGTTGACTTTTTCTGTAATTTCTCTTTCCAGTGTGCTATATCAGCAGCAAAATCAGCCTATGGATGCTTTACAGGCATATATTTGTGCTGTACAATTGGACCATGGCCATGCTGCAGCCTGGATGGACCTAGGCACACTCTATGAATCCTGCAACCAGCCTCAGGATGCCATTAAATGCTACTTAAATGCAACCAGAAGCAAAAGTTGTAGTAATACCTCTGCACTTGCAGCACGAATTAAGTATTTACAGGTAAAATTTTTAAATAGCAGTTTTTTAAAGGCATGTTTCCCTATGACACAGGCAGGAGTAGGGTGGTTGGAAAGTTTGTCTAGTTGTGTTGATGTTTATAATTTGTTTCCATATTTTGTAAACATACCATAGCTTGTAATATTATTTTACTTTTCATTTGAAGTAAGATATGCAGTATTTTAAAAGATGCTCTTTTGCACATTTACTCTGTTGGTACATATTAATTTACATGATTTTTTTTCTATGTACTGTCTACATTTTTAAGTTGTCATAGCATTTTAGAGAAAAGAACACAAACACTGTCTTTCACTCTTGCTTGGAGTTTCATGAGAAGACAGCTATAAGAACTCTAAAAACAGATCTCAGCTTTGTTTTAATTTTCACAAAGGTTTATATTTTGGTTACCCTCTTTATACTTAGTATCTTTCTGAAACCCCAAATTAAGAATCTATTTTCTTATAAAAAACAATTAGTTGTAGCATTTAGGAAGATTTAGTGGACTTGCTCTTACTCAAGTAGGCTTGTGTTAAATTTGCTTTTTACATAATTTTTCCTAGGCTCAGTTGTGTAACCTTCCACAAGGTAGTCTACAGAATAAAACTAAATTACTTCCTAGTATTGAGGAGGCATGGAGCCTACCAATCCCCGCAGAGCTTACCTCCAGGCAGGGTGCCATGAACACAGCACAGCAGGTGAGAAGTTGGGTTATGTTCTGCAGGTGCCCAGCTTTAAGGGTTCTTTTCAATCTGTAGTGGTCAAGCATATTTTACTAAGCACAGGAGGCTTTTATTAATGAAAGGCCTTTTACTTTAACTGTGAAGGGAATCTAGATCAAAGTAAAACTCCCTCTGATATGGGAAGAAATTTTGGGGTGCCAGTTTAGAACCTTTGTGCATTTTCATGATTTTGAAGGAGATTTCTTAAAATAATGCTGCAGTGATTTGTTTAATTTTTAATGCAAGTTTTTCAAAGGAAGGTACACATTCCTCCATTGATGATTCATTTGATTTTGATTTTCAATAATTGCAATCAGCGATGTCCACATAACTTTGAAAAGTATGCAGCTTGTAAAGTTTTATAATTTGAAGGAATGAATTAAGAATATATAGAACCCTATTTTTGTCTTCCTTCTGTGATTCTTAGGCATGTAAACCTCATCATCCAAATACAGAACCTGTATTAGGCCTCAGTCAAACACCAATTTCACAGCAATCCTTGCCACTACACATGATTCCTTCTAGCCAAGTAGATGACCTGTCCAGTCCTGCCAAGAGGAAAAGAACATCTAGTCCAACAAAGGTATATATTTTAGAGAAATAGAAAACCCTTTAAAAAAAAAAAGAAACTCTCAACTGCCCTGATCTTGTGCAGTTTGAACATCTTCTGTCCTTTGTTTTAAATCTGTGGACATCAAAGAGTGAAAGGTTTGAGTTTTTCCATTCCAAATTCTTACTTTCATATTAAATATAGAAAGTAGGGATAAATTTGCATTCATAAAATCATTTTATTCATCTCCCTGCCGTTAAGATTGCAGCACACTTTTCATTATCACTTTCTACTGACATTGGAATAAATTTCATGTTGGATCTCTAGTAGACAGTGTGATATTTAGGATAGCCATTGGGCCATAGTTTAGGGGTGGGCCTTTTTTGGGTGGTTTATTAAAGATTCAGTATTTTTAAGATTTGTGATTTTTCCAAATTTATTATGCATGTAAAGTTGTTTTTAAAAAGTTAATGTCATAATATCTTTTATATGTAGATATTCCAATCATAGTCATTTGGCCTCGATTAGTCATTATTGTTATCACTGTAGATTTCACCAAATATTTTTAAATTTTTTTATTAATTTTCCTCAGAATACTTCTGATAATTGGAGTAGTGGCCATACAGTGTCACATCCTCCAGTACAGCAACAAACTCATTCATGGTGTTTGACACCACAGAAATTACAGGTATGTGAGATATGTTTTTGACAAATTATTTTTTCTATTAAAAAAGAGTAGAGGTAGTAAGCTTAAAGTTTTTAAAGTATTCTTAAAAGTGAATAGTAAACTCAATTAATATGCACATGAGTAAAATGAACCCCCATTTACCAGATTAATAGAGATAATTCATTCTTGTTTTCATTTATTTTTAAGCAGGTAATATATTCAAATGGTTCAGACTGCTTCAGTAGAAATATATGGTGTATAAAGTAAATTCTTTTTCCAACTCATGACCCTAATCGTTCAGTTACCCTCCTAACAGATAGCCAATGTTCATAGTTTATCTTTCCAGAGATATGTTGTGTATGTACAAGAAAATATATATCTCCCTTCTCACATACATTGTTATTCTTATTTTTTGCATAAATGGCAGAATGCTATAATACTATTAATAATCTCTTTTATAGACCTTTTCGTGTCCCTATATAAAGGGCTTCCTTATTCTTTTATGGAACAGCATATTTCCTTATGTTATACCCTGATTTAAGTAGATCACAGTCAGGTCTGATCTTCAGACTTTTCCTATTCCAAACAGTGCTGCTTTGAGTGTACTTGTCATAATGCATTTTTAAAGAGCTTTCTGTGTGAATGCTGAAAAATACTGTGTTAAACAGTAAAAGTTTGTGCCCATTTATCTCAGCAGACCTTGAAATGAATGTTTATTTTTTATAATTTCTAAAAAATTGAGATAAAATTGTATACAAACAGTATTTGTCTCAGATGTACGACCATGTAATTCAATAAATGTATGCAGTATAAAGTGATCACTACCAAAAGTCTAGTTATAATCTTACACCACTGACCCTCTTTATCCACTTTGACCTGCTAACCCCCTTGCCCTCTGGTAACCACTAATCTATTATTTGTGTCTGTGAGGTTCTTTTTTGTTTGAATGTTTATTTCTTTCTTAACTTTCTCAAACTTCTTAAAACACTTCATCTTACGGTTGATTACTATTGGTCAGAAATTAGTGTCTTTGACTAGAAAGTGATTCTGAGTTTATCTAGTCGTTTCAGGGAAAGGTTGCTTAGAATAATGAGTTTGAGCTAGTTTCTTGATAAGTCTTTGACTATATTCTTTTTTCTCCTTTTCTTCTTCTAGCACTTGGAACAGCTCCGTGCAAATAGAAATAATTTAAATCCAGCACAGAAACTGATGCTGGAACAGCTGGAAAGTCAGTTTGTCTTAATGCAGCAACACCAAGTGTGTATAGCATTTCCCCCCCTAAAATTTGGTAGCATTTGGAGTGTTTTTATTGACTGAAGCATCGTTTTTAGAGCATGTTCATGCCCACTTCTACTTTCTCCCAGTATTTATGTAATTGAGTAATCTGTGCTTCTTGTAATATTAATAGTAGGCAGATTTTTAGGGAAAAAAAGCTATAAATTTAATTTTGAACACAAGACTTTGCATTTTATTATTCATTTAAATCCTATTTTGTATGTATTCTATGGGTTTTTCACATTATTTAATACTTAATAGGCTATCTGTGCCAAATTGAGGTGGGTTTTCTTTAGTGTTTGTTTAATTTGAAAGATCTTGCGTGTAAATCTAAGAGAAGGAGATTTTAAGATACCCTATTTTGTGATTGGGAAAAAGACATAAATTCCAGAGTTGTTTCCCATAATATTCAGCTGCTTTCTTTTGTCATTACTAAAGGGATATTTATTAAAAATAAGGCCAATTTCAGCTTTTCTAAGGAAGTTAATCGAAATAGGAACAAACATAATAATTTCTTGCTTTTAAGGTGTAATTTCCACCTAGAGAAATTAAATGTTGGGTAAAATCAGAGACTACCTGGTTATACATATACCTTCATAATCTGATTCTTTCCCTCATGGGCCGCATAAGCAGCATGTTTTTTTTTTTTTAATTTATTTTTCAACAGATGAGACAGACAGGAGTTGCACAGGTACGATCTACTGGAATTCCTAATGGGCCAACAGCTGACTCATCACTGCCTACAAACTCAGTCTCTGGCCAGCAGACACAGCTTGCTCTGACTAGAGTGCCTAGTGTCTCTCAGCCTGGAGTCCGCCCTGCCTGCCCTGGGCAGCCTTTGGTCAATGGACCCTTTTCTGCAGGCCATGTTCCCTGTAGCACATCAAGAACGCTGGAAAGTACAGACACTATTTTGATAGGCAATAATCACATAACAGGAAGTGGAAGTAATGGAAACGTGCCTTACCCGCAGCGAAACGCACTCACTCTACCTCATAACCGCACAAACCTGACCAGCAGCGCAGAGGAGCCGTGGAAAAACCAACTATCTAACTCCACTCAGGTAATATCACTAGCTGCCTTATTGGCTTTTCATATAATATTTGTGTTTATTTGGTTTTATGCATTTTGAAAGGAGAAATAAAAGTTTGAAGAACTGGTTTTATAGGCATGTTTTAGTACTACAGTGCTATTACTACATTGTGACTCAGTATATTTGTACAGAGTGTATGTTCTTTTCCATTATAAAATTCACACACACATGCAGATAATAATGGAAAGTTTGAAAGGAAAAAAAAATCATACAATTCCCCAAAACCCACTGTTAATTTTTAGTGGCATTATAAGCATTTATGTAATGTTATTTAGTTCATTTCTGCATGTGTTTGCCCTACTTATGATCAGGTGCTATGCTAGGTGGTAGATATTCATTCTGGTAGGAGAAAAAGACCATTAATGAAGCAGTTACTAGAAATTACTATGAAGTGTGACTTAGATGGGAAAATGCTATCAGAGTACCTAGGAGGCCAGATGACCAAGATTTTAGAGTCTTCAGAAATTAGGGAATTTGGCAGGGGAGAGAGAGCTGGTAATGTGTGCCTAGTGAATAGATTATAAGTATAGATTATTATACATTAAGAGGGGAGAATGAAATATGAGGCTAAAGGAGGTAGAAAAAATTGCCCAATTTGTCTTAGAGGCAAAATGGAGCCAGTAAAGTCTTTAAAAGAAAGTTATAGATTTCATGAGCATTATTTTTATCAGATAGGTAATGTATTTTACTCAGTAGTTCACTATTAGACATTTAATTTTTGTTATTTTAATTCTGATTATTCATGCACATGGCTTTTCCTATATTTTGGATTGTTTTCATGGAACGGGTGCTTCAAATGGATCAAAGAGTAAGCATGTTAAAAAATGTTGCCAATACATATTGCCAAATTACTTGTACTTTTATTACTCTACTGTAAAAAATATTTGACTTATTGCCTTAGGTTAGCCTTATATTATTGATAAAACTGAGATAAGTTCTTTCTCTAAGACTGCTAAGTTTATTCTTGAAGTGGCTTTTGGTGGGACCATTCCTGCTAGAGTGATTAGTAGTTTTATTCATTATTAAAGAAATGTTCAACACCTACTATGTACATGTCCTGTTTGAGACTCTGAGGAAAAATCAAAGAAAACATGCAAAAATGTCTTATTTGTATAGGTATATAAGGACAATAAAGAAGCATATATGTAGAGAAAATAACACAGTATTTATTGGAAAAAAAAATCCATGTATAAGTGGACCCATGCAATTCAAACCCATGTTGTTCAAGGGTCAGCTGTATTTGGAAGGTAGAACCAACAGGATAGGCTGACAGACTGATGTCTGAGAAAGAGGAGTCTAAGCTAGCTTAACCAACTGGAAGGATGAGTAACACTGATTCAGAGAACAGAACTCAAGACTGAGCCTAGAGTCATTCTAGTGTAATGGGTCAGGAAATTAAAGAACTAGCAAAGAAGACTAGAGTAAGAATGATCAGTGAGGTGATGGGAGATCAGGAGAATGTGAGTAATGTCCTGGAGGGAAGTAAAGTCTTTTAAGGAGAAGAGTGTGATAATGTATAAAGCACATAATGCACAGAGGTCAAGTAAAGTGAGGAGTATAAAATTGACCATCTGAGCTATTTGTTGACATTGCTGAGGTCAGGAAGCTACAAGCTAGAGGTCAGATTCACCCCATAACCATGACCTGTTTTTGTTTTTGTTTTTTTACAGCCTGCAAACTAAGAACGATTTTTGCATTTCTTCAAATTTTTTTAAAAGATTTTTAAATTTTTAAAGTATATTTTATTGGTTATACTATTATGCTTGTCTCACTTTTTTCTCCCCTTTATGCCCCTTCATCCCACATCCCCCCTCCCTACAACATTCCCTACCCCCTTACTTCATGTCCACGTGTTGTACATGTAAGTTCTTTGGCTTCTCCATTTCGTGTACTATTCTTAACCTCCTCCCCCTGTCTGTGTTGTGCCTACCTATTATGCCTCTTATTCCCTGTACCTTTCTCCCCATTCTCTCCCTCCCCACTGATAACCCTCCATGTGATCTCCATTTCTGTGATTCTGTTCCTGTTCTAGTTGCTTAGTTTGTGTTTGTTTTTTAGGTTCAGTTATTGATAGTCATGAGTTTGTTGTCATTTTACTGTTCATAGTTTTTTATCTTCTTTTTCATAGATAAGTCCCTTTAATATTTAATATTAAGCTCTGACTAGAGCTTGGTGATGATGAACTCCTTTAACTTGACCTTATCTGGGAAGCACTTTATCTGCCCTTCCATTCTAAATGATAGCTTTGCTGGATAGAGTAATCTTGGATGAAGGTCCTTGCCTTTCATGACTTGGAATACTTCTTTCCAGCCCCTTCTTGCCTGTAAGGTTTCTTTTAAGACGTCAGCTGATAGTCAAGTCTTATGGACACTCCTTTGTAGGTAACTGTCTCTTTTTCTCTTGCTGCTTTTAAGATTCTCTCCGTATCTTTAATCTTGGTTAACTTAATTATGATGTGCCTTGGTGTGTTCCTCCTTGGGTCCAGTTTCTTTGGGACTCTCTGAACGTCCTGGACTTCCTGGAAGTCTAGTTCTTTGCCATTTTGGGGAAGTTTTCTTTTATTTTTGTTCAAATCAGTTTTCAATTTCTTGCTCTTTCTCTTCTCCTGCTGGCACCCCTGTGATTTGGATGTTGGAACATTTAAAGTTGTCCCAGAGGTTCCTCAGCCTGGCCTCATTTTTTTGAATTCTGATTTCTTCATTCTCTTCTAGTTCGATGTTTATTTCTTCCTTTTGTTCCAAATTGTTGATTTGAGTTTTGGTTTTCTTTCCGTCACTGTTGGTTCCCAGTATATTTTCCTTTATTTCACTTCGGGTAGCCTTCATTTCTTCCTTTATTTTGTGACCATAACTCATACTCAGTCAGTTCTGTGGGCATCCTGATTACCACTGCTTTGAACTGGGCATCAGACAGGTTGTCTGTCTCCTCATCACTTAATTATTTTTCTTGAGTTTTGATCTGTTCTCTCATTTGGGCCATATTTCTTTGTCTCCGTGCACCTGTTACAGTGTAAGGGCTGGAGCCTTATGAATTTGCCAGGGCAGGGCAAACCGCTTCACTGTGTTGTGGCACTGTCTTTGGAAGAGGGATCCGAAAGGGAACAATGCTGCTTGCTGGACTATGGCCCCACTTTATGTCACTTCCTCACTTCCCACAAGCGAATTGTGCCCTTTCAGGTGCTGATTCCTGGGTGTGGGGGCCTGTGTATATTCTAGGACCCTGTGGGTCTCTCCAATGAACTCTCCTGTGAGACTGGGAGTTTCTCCCACTCCCGCAACTCCCACAGGTTTTTACAGTCAGAGGTTTTGAGGCTTTATTTCCCTGCGCTGGAACCCTGGGTTGCATGGTCTGTCTCGCTCCCCAGCTGTTCCTCCTGGGCATGCAAATGTGGGATATATCAGTCAGCCAGCCACCTCCTTGCCCACCCAGGCTGTCCATCTCCACCCCCCTACCACTCTGGTTTAATGTTTCTTCCTTAACTCATTAATTGTTGGACTTTCATACAGTTCCATTTTCGGGCAGTTCTTGATGTTTTTTATTTTTAAATTCATTGTTATCCTTCTTT
>CM052552.1:45217158-45232157 GCA_028533065.1 Trachops cirrhosus
TGTAAAAAGTGATAGTAGAACTTTAGTGCACTATAGTTGTTTTTCTTTAAAGACTGTTTCAGTTTGAATGTTTAAAATACCTCCTGATCTGAGCTTTATTTTTCATTACTTTTCATCATTTTCTGTGAGTTTTCCACTATTCAGCTGTTATCTTTATTATTCTGACACAGACTAAAGCAAAAATTACCCATTTTTCATATTGTTTTTTGTATTGTCTGTTTGGTTCGCATTGCTGGAAACACTTTCCTCAGTACCCTACAACATGGTAACTACTGAAATTAATCTTATCTACTTTACAAGATTTTTTTGTGTGTGTCAGCCACTTAAAACCACATTGGATGATCTCTAAATCAGACGAAATTCTTTTAAGGAATATAGTGAAATTCTTGAATTTCTAAAATTTTATTCTCTTTGAAAGTTAAAGTTTTTCTGTTAGTCTTTTTGTCTAGATGTTATACTGTCATTTAATTCAACTCTGGGCCTTAAGGACATAGGCATGTTTTAATACCCAGATCAAATGACATAACTGAGCAATCCTTAGACACAGTGTCTTGGCTTGCTGTCAGCTTGTACTGCCTTCTACCTACTCCCCACTTGGCTGCTAGGGCCTATGCTGCTGCCACTATACTGGAGCTGGGTTTTCCCTCTTCCACTCTGTGTAGAGTCGGGGCAGTTGCTAGAAAATAGGGGAAAATTAGAAGTCCAAAACCAACATCACAGACTGTATGGTACCTAAGGGTATTCTGGAGGAATACTGTCAGAAAGAGTTCCATGGAGGTGCAAGTTATAAAGAGAGGACAGTAACAGTTACCATAAGTTTTCATTAATAAAGTCTTATGCTCTGGTACTTAGGTGTGATTGTGTTCCTTAATATATTAAAGATAACCTTCCATCTCAGTTTTGAGGTGTATATAAACATTCACTTCAGAAGTTTTAAGTACATTCTTACAGTTTTATATTCAACTCTTAACTCTTAAAGACAATTTTACCTTATTACAGAGACTTAGTTATATATACAGGGGTGGGCAAAAGTAGGCTTACAGTTCATATGGAAAAAGATGTGCAGGTTATGATCATTGCAATAGCTTTATTAACTCAAAAGAATATTAGTTACAACTGTAATCCTATTTTTGCCCACCTCTGTGTATAGTAAGTAGCTAGATACATCAACACACTATAGGCCCCTGGGGTTGCTTGGATTATTTCAGTAAATCTAGGTTTCACTTTATTAATGAAGAGACCAAAAATGCCCTGATAAATTGGAAATAAAAGTCTTCTGAGGCTTAGAGAAAAAGTCAAGACTGCAAATGGTAGGTGTCACATTGCTTGCCATTTTTGTTCTGTTGATGGTGTCCTGCACTAGGCAGGAGTCCTGAACTCAGAAGGTGAAAGTGACGTAGGTGCAGGATACTCAAATGTCTCTGGTCTAGGGGCTTCATAACCAAAGGTAATTAGAAAGAAGATTGGTTTAGCACTTTTTCATTGTTCTACCAGGTGATGGGTATAAATTTGAAAGTTGTAAGTTTAAGCCAATATTTTAAATAATTGGTCTATAAGTAATTGCCTCCTGCTCTGCTTTGCTCAGGGAGAGTTTCAGAATGGGAGAAAAGGACTTAAAATGGGATAATCAACTTCAACGCCTTTTTCCACTTTGGATTGTTATAGTAAAATTTCATTATTTGACTTGAAGTATTATAAATAGTGTTGGACACTTATATGTTCAGAAGATAAAATCTATTCATTGTCCATAGCTGTTCTTTACATTAAGGTTAATAAGTGTATTTTAAGTAGAAAAATGTTATAGTAAATACATAGACAGCTACACCAGTTCCTTCAGGGAAATTCCTATTTGTTTCACACTTGACTTCAATAGTCAGGGAGTCAATGTTTGGAATACAGTAAGAAACTGCTAGATATAATTTGATTGCACTGTTTATTTTGACTACCCTCTTATTTTCCCATACTTAGTTTTTAAAGCGTTGGTTATTTTAAATCTGGCTCTTGTTTGGTTCATTTAGTGTTGATGTGGTCAGTGCGATACATCAAAAGGCAGTTACAATACCTTTCCCACTTTTATGGTTTAAAAATTTAATTGTAATATTCAATTTTTGAATCATGTCTGCTTCCTCAGTTGTGCCTCATCACCTTTTTTCTATTTTAAAATAAAGGCATCTGCACTTTTCATTGTTTTACTTTCCCATTTACCTTTTTTCTTTTGTTACAGAACTATGGAAATGATGGAGGCACAATTATGCTAATGTAGCACACCCTGTTTTCTAATCTCATCTCCCAACATACAGAATGTTGTAAAAGCTTAAGTTTTGATGCCACATTTAATTAGTGTGAGATGCTCTTTTATGGTACAGTTTTAATACTTGGTTCACATCTTTCAGTTCCTTAAAATATTAATCATTTACCAGACAGAACATCCATCTCTTGCTCTGTAAAACAAATTTTAGGTATTTGGGGTCACATTTTGTTTAAACTCCAAAGTTAAATAGTGGCAGATGGACAATTAAATAAGCATGAAAGTAATGATTTATGTAGATACTGTGACTTTTATTTTGTGTTGGTCTGATAATAATACTTAAAATTGTTGGAATTCTTTTTACTAGTTTTAACCAATTATTTTCTACTTTTATGGAGTTTATAAGTTAGTACCAATTTTATACCTAGATTTAAAAGCTTGAATGTTTCATGTCTTTTTAAATGTACAGGACATTCATGCTTTGTGAAAAACTGATTTTCAATAGCAGATTCATTTATTTAACTTTGGACCTTAATTATTACTTGATTTGAAACTTTCACTTTAATAACTAATTCATATACTTTTCTAAATATTCAGTCCTTTTAAACTTCATTTCTTTGATACCTGTCATGAACTCTTTTGTTTTTACTTGGAACTATAGTTGAGAAAATTAAGAAAGTGACACCTGTGATGCTATTTAGTGTGACATTTTAAAAGGTTGCAGCAGTGGGATTTCAAGCCTTAGTTTTCTTTAGCACCAACCAGAACAGCCTGATTTTTAAGGTTTTTTTTTCCTGGTTTGGCGAAATCATAGCAAAATAAGGAAAAAATTTTGTGTTAACCTTTATTATTCTATAATTTAGGATGAAAAATAGCCAGTTTTCTCTTCAGTAAGTAAAATTGCTAAGTTTTTCACTTCCCACCATAAATACAATGTTCAAATCCTTATCTGAAACTTTAATATGTTAATTTAAGAGTACTTGGTATTTTAACACAATTGGTTATTTTTGAACTTACAGTTGGGTGAGGTAAATTAATTAACTTAAAACGATTTGAAAGCTCAAAACTATGTCTTGCTGATTTTCTGAGTTGAGTAGATACTTTTAAGAAATTGGAAATAATCATTTTTTTCTCATGCTAAATAGTTACAGTTTGGGAATAATACGGTAAATTAAGAATTTATAATTTAGCAAACATAATATGTTCATTGAAGGAAAATAAACCCAAAATACTGTAATAATTATGGAGTATCAGAGAACAGATAGCAACTATACACCTTATTTTAAAAATTATCATTTGCTCTAAAACTTAGTAGATTGGATCTTGCTAAATTTTATTAGTAAGCAGTTACACAGAAAATTCTTTCCAGATTTGAGAAAAGGAAGGAAAAGCCCTTTTCGGGTTTCCGAATTTTCTCTAAGATATCCTGGTTATATTTGCTGATTTGATAAGAAGAGAAACATAGCCTATTTTTACTGTTATCTAGACTTTTTTGATCAAATTACTGTTTTAATGTTTAATGGGGGAAAATCTGATGGTGGAAGATGGTGGAGAGAAAATTGGGAGTTTGTGTTCTTCAGATGTAAAAATAAATTGGAAAATTACCAGCAAAATAAGGAATGTCATCAATAATTTATGGGTTGTGATGTCTTTTCTATTACTTTTCTTAAGTGGAAGATACAGGAATCAAGCTAAGTATTTGCTGAAATTAAAAATTGTTCTGAGTCTTTTGTAGATAGATCCAAATCTCATGGATTTGTGCAACTGCCCTGTAATTTAATCAGGATTTAATTCAGGATTTTAATTTTGTTTCCTAAATAAATATACAGCTGATTTTTTCTCCCTTCTTCTTTTTTTTTAAGGAATCTAGGTAAAAATGGCTTATCTAACAGTAGCATTTTATTGGATAAATGTCCACCTCCAAGACCACCATCTTCACCATACCCTCCCTTGCCAAAGGACAAGTTGAATCCACCTACACCTAGTATTTATGTGAGTCTGAATTGACTGACTAGAAATAAACCAAACTAGTGTGTGCATCTGCCTGTTTTTCATAAGATCTTGCTTTAAGTCAATGTGATGCCCTTTAGTAAACATTAAAGTTATTGGTAACAGCTTGAATTTTGAGGGGGAATAAAGATGGCTTCAAAAAGATTTTGTAATAGCATTTAAAACATGCCTTCTCAGCTATTAATTGTTGTGATTACATTAGAGTAGTGAGAAATACTTTGTACTGCCTGTAATTTTGAGCAGTATTAGGCAAAATCTACCTAAAAGTCTAACTTTTTTTGAATAAACTGAGTTTTAAATTTGCATTCTGCTAGTTGTGCGGACCTGAACATTCATTCTGTTTTATACATCTACTAAAAAAAAGATACTATTTACCTACAAAGAAAGTATTTGAAAATATAAAATGTCATAATAGATATGTTATTTAAAAGCTGAATAGAGTATTTAAAACTGGATATTAGTTTTACTTTATGGACAGTTAGACATCTGATATAGGAATTTGAGTTCAATCAAAGCAGCTCTTTTTTTTTAATGTTTCTCCTAAATAGGCCCTCCTACACCATTTCCTTCCATCCTCCCACTTTTACTCCAAATGAGAAAATTTTAAACTATGAAGTTTGTTTTTAGAGATTCGGTTCTGTTTTCACCCTCTAGAGGCCAAGTGCTATGTTATATTAATCCTTCCTCCAGTCAGTATTTATTGATCCTTTAGTATGTAAGGGAAGCACTGGGATAGAACTCTAACAAAACTTTTAAACTGAGGTCTAAGGCGGGGGGGATACAAAATGAAAATTTATCTTTTATGGGTCTTCAGCCTAGTTTCATTTTGGTAATATATTGTTTTAATTGATTTTTTCTTTTTCTTTTTGTGGTTAAAAAATGTATACATAAAACTTACCATTTTATCAGTCATTAAGTGTACAGTTTAGTAGTTTAAGTATATTCTTATTGTTGTAAAACAACTCTCCATATCTTTTTCATCTTGCAAATCTGAAATTCTATATCTATTAAAAAATAATTCCCTTTTCCACTGTCTCCCCA
Source organism: Trachops cirrhosus (assembly GCA_028533065.1). Taxonomy (NCBI): domain Eukaryota; kingdom Metazoa; phylum Chordata; class Mammalia; order Chiroptera; family Phyllostomidae; genus Trachops; species Trachops cirrhosus. Next base: position 45,222,458 of record CM052552.1, read on the forward strand.
GTCACTGGTAATAACAACTACTTTACTTTCTGTTACTATGAATTTGACTACTTTAGCTACCTCATTTAAGTGAAATTATATACACAATTGTTTTTGTGTGTGTGGTTTGTATATTTTCCTTTAACATAGTGTTCTCAAGTTTCATTCATGTTGCAGCATATAAGATTTTCTTCCTTCTTAAGGTTAATACAATATTTAAAACAATCTGATTTTAGAGTTTAAATTTTATTTCTCCCATGTAGTTTTGTTTAAGATATAATGGATAAGAGAGATGTATGTGGTTATATCTAATTACAGTTAGGATCAAAAGACATAATGATAAAATACTATAGAATGTAAAATACAAATAGTGACACATGGATGCATTATTAAATCACAATAAATAACAAATATGAATTTGGCATAATATTTAAAGGTCTGTTTTCCAGAGATCTAACTGTATGTTTTAATTTTACAGTTGGAAAATAAACGTGATGCTTTCTTTCCTCCATTACATCAATTTTGTACAAATCCAAACAACCCTGTTACAGTAATACGTGGCCTTGCTGGAGCTCTTAAGTTGGGTAAGCTTTAATAAGAAAAAGGAAAACTTATATGTGTATTTCCTTTGCTACTTACTGACTTTTGAAGCACAGGCAGAAACTTACTTCTATTTATTTTTTCATTTTTTCACATTTTTATTCTAATATTTTCCTGGCTATAAGAGTGAGTGAGTGTGTGTGTGTGTGTGTGTGTGTGTGTGTGAGAGAGAGAGAGAGAGAGAGAGAGAGAGTATTATTTCTTTAAACAACGTGAAGTTACGATGATGATACTGGTTACTAGAGATTTTACAGATGGTTTTTTAATTTAGCTTTCATTTGGTCAAATTACATAGTTGTAATTTACGTTGATTAATGAAAGAAATTTTTTTAAATTTAGGTAGAATTCAATGCTACTAATAAATACTGTTGCCTCCTATGTGGTTCCTGGCACCTGTAGAAATTAAATAAATAAGTGAAACTTTAGTACCTGCCCCTTGATTCTGCCTCCTGTGTTGGTCGCATGATGAATAGGTCCCAGGTTTCTGTATATGGTTGGTGGAAACCTGACTGGAAGCTCAGGGTGTGCAGAAGCTCCAGTTGACTTAATTGGAGATCTTAATGGAACACCATAAAACGTTTTCCTTTTTTTCTCCTTTAAATAAAGCATGTTTAAAATTTTATTTCAAATATAATTTTTATTTATTTAACTACCTTTATTTATTTATGAAGACCTAGGACTTTTCTCTACCAAAACTTTGGTGGAAGCTAACAATGAACATATGGTGGAAGTGAGGACACAGTTGTTGCAGCCAGCAGATGAAAACTGGGATCCCACTGGAACAAAGAAAATCTGGCATTGTGAAAGTAATCGATCTCATACTACAATTGCTAAATATGCACAGTACCAGGCCTCCTCCTTCCAGGAATCATTGAGAGTAAGTAATTACTTACTGAAGAATATATTATTTTGGAGCTATTTTTTATTTTATATTTTAATTTGAAGGAGTATGTTACTCTTGTAAGCATCTCATTATTTTATAGTTATATAAAATATAAATGCTATCCATTTTGCTCTTAGTAAAGTCTAAGACAACCTATAGGTTGATAAAGTAAATGTTACTACTATTTAGTGAGACATCTTCCTCAACTCTGGGATATTCTTGTTTAGAGCAGGTTTACTTAATCCTGGCATTATTGACATTTTGGGTTGGATAATTCTTAGTTGTGGGATGTTGTCCCTTGTATTGTAGAATGTTTAGTAGTATCTCTGGCCTCTCCCACTTAGATGCCCTTTATCCTCAACCCCAGCTCTGACAATCAAAAATGTCAGCAGACATTCTAAATGTCCCATGGAAGGCAAAATTGCCCCTAATTGAGAGCCACTGATGTTAGAGGATTAACTAAGTCTCTCTAAGTTTGATTTATTCTTGCACAGTTCCTAGTCTTGTACCTTCTCATTTTTCTCGTTTATCAAGTTAGTATCATCTGATAGCTCCTCCGGGAAGCATCAATGTTAATTCTTACCAATCTCAGTCTGAAAGAGAAAACTGAGGGACAGGCATAATTTATTTGAAAATATATGGAAAATTAAAAAATAAAATTTTGAACAATATTCAGAGGATTATTGTTAAAAGACTCATAGACCTTTCAGCAATGAAGCATTACTAAAATCCTGTAGAACTGTAATAACAACTTGGACAGTTTTCCCATGAAGTGAACATAAAACACCTGCAAAATGAGTTTACTAAATATATTACTCAAATACTTGTCTGTACTTATACGTTACAGGTGAAATTTAATATGTGCCTGGAAGTCTTTATTGTAATTAATTAGATTTGCTTATATTTGTTTAAAATTCTGCCCTGAGTTCATGTTTTCAATAAAAACAACACTTGTACCTGTAATCCATACACTTGTGTTCTTTCTCACTACCTCTCCTTATATCCTACTGAGAAATTTATGTAATAAAAACTGTCCTGTAACTTTCAGGAGTTGCAGTGAATTCATTGTCCATATAAATCACTGTAGTTCAAACTTTCAAGATACTGCAACTGTGTGGTAGTGTTATGGTCAGAATAGAGTAGATAATAATAGCAGGATTCAGATATCATCAAAGGAAAATTTGGTGGAAGAGTTGAAAAGCAAAGATAATAGGAGCAGAATGGACCTGTAACCAAAGAAAGGGTTTTTGGGTTTTGTTTGTGTGTTTGTTTGTTTGTTTTATGTGCTTTGGAGGCCTGAATCATATTACATGCAAAAAATCTGACAAATGTTTAGAAACTGTACATCTAAAGTAAGGGAGGCCAAAATGTCACTAATTATTGCTAAGTCAAAAATCATAGGACATTGTTAAGAGATGACCATATCTGTGACACAAACATTGTAAATAATAGTAATTTTGCACTGAAAAGCACCTATATTTATCCTGTACTTAATTTCCTTGCTAATGTTTTAAATGTTCTATCAGTCATGCATAATTCATTGTGGAAAAAAGATACAGCCCAGGAAGACCATTTTACATTTGTCCAGAATGAAGAATTGAGAATCTTACCTTCCACCTTTGTACATATGAGGTCTGTCCAGAAAAAGTCCAGCCTTGTTAATATAATGAGAACAGTCTGCATGACATCGATGTAACCTGGCAACCAAAGAGAGTGGACTGCAATGCTCATGCTTGAACAATGACAGCTTCACTGTACTAGTCAGTGAGGATAGTAGACTCTGTAGAGTGAGCATGTGTACTGTATGGCTGTCGCATTCAAAATGACTGAGCGAATAAAGTTAACAGATCTGTGTCAAACTTTGCAAGAAGCTTGAACATTCCTCCACAGAAACTATTCAGATGACTCAGAGGATTTTGGGACGATGCAATGAGTGCAGTGCAGATAAAAGTGTTGCACAAGTGCTTAAAAATGGTTGAGAATCTATTGAAAGTGATCTACATTCTGGAAGCCCTGCAGCAAGCAGAACACCTGAGAATGTTGAACATGTATGGGCTGCAATCAACAAAGATCCGTGACTGACAGTGCAAGAACTAGAAGCTGATCTGGGCATTCCGAAAACTACTGTGTCTGAGATTTTGATGCTGCATTGTTGTGTGGCAAAATGCATTCCACGGCTTCTGCCACCAACGCAGAAGGAACATCATGCTGCGGTTACTAATGACGCTGGGAGAACTGTGTGAGGTCCCAAGGTGCCTGCTTTGAAGGGGACTGAGGTGTCATTGTCCTATGTACCTTGTTTCTTGTATCTTCTTCAGTAAACATGTTGTCTTTTTCATAGTTTATGGCTGGATACTTTCTGGACAGAGCTTGTATATAGGTGATACACATGCATACACATGCCTCTGCTAGTTTAGAAATTTTATAATCAAGATTGCTACCTCTTCAGCCTCTTAACTTTCCTTAAATTTTCTCTCCTTGAAAAATGGAGCAGAAATGAGAATCTGTAGTTTGTTCCTTTTATAGAAAAATGTTAATAAAGAAGAACTCTCAGGATGACATTATTGCTGATGGAAGGAGGTTGAATACTACCATTGATTTCTTGGGTTTTTATGTAATGCGGTCTTCAAAGAAACTTTCATGTGGAAAAGGCACACTGAAACTTAGTTTCAAAGCATAGATAATACCATCAATCTAGACATGGATTTTTCTGTTGTACATGTGATGGGAAGGCTAGCTGGTTATAGAATACTAAACTGGAATGCTTTTTGCTTAATCTATAGGAAGAAAATGAGAAAAGAAGTCACCATAAGGAACACTCAGATAGTGAATCTACATCTTCAGATAAGTAAGTTATTTTAATTATCCGCTTAGTATTTCTGTATAAAATGCATGTTTTTAATATTGTCTTTCTTCTTTAAGTTCTGGGAGGAGGAGGAAAGGACCTTTTAAAACCATAAAGTTTGGGACCAACATTGACCTATCTGATGACAAAAAGTGAGTCTTTGTAGTTGTCAATGAACTAATGTAAAGAGATATTGTTTGTAAGATCAAGAATTTTTTATAATTTCCTCTTCTCCCTCATTCCTTGTCACTTTTCTTAGTTGATACACAAATTTTAGCTAAATTATTTTTGCTAGGTTTTGCAATTAAAGTATTTTCTTGAACTGAAACCCTTGTCACCATGACCCTGAGTGTATGCTTATTATACAATCATAACATTATATTTTATGATTAATAATATAATTTTATAAAATAGAATTATACAACGATCATAAAAGTCAGTTTTTTCTTTTATTGTTTAATAATTTTTATGCTTTTTATTAGGTTTTCTGTGGAAAAATTTAAAAATTTAAGCATTTCGGTGTTTCCTATGTGAAAGTAAAATATTTATACATTCAATTATTTTTCTGATTGGAAAACAAGGTTTTTGAAGGAATGGTTAACTTCTATAAATATTTGTAGCATAGTTTCACTCTTAATCTATTATTTTGTTGCAGGTGGAAATTGCAGCTACACGAGCTGACTAAACTTCCTGCTTTCGTGCGTGTTGTATCAGCAGGAAATCTTCTAAGCCATGTTGGTCATACCATACTGGGCATGAACACAGTTCAACTATACATGAAAGTTCCAGGAAGCAGGACACCAGGTAACTTTTATGAACTAATGTAACTCCTAAAATTGAAAAACAGAATCAAGATGTGAAATATATAAGGGAGAACCACATTTTTTTCCATTCTGTTTCATTTAAAAAAAGAAAGTGTGAATTACCGTTGCCTAACTTTGTCTCAGTGCACAGTTTATAAAGTATATGATGATGTGGAGACATTACTCAACTCATCCTGGTATCTAATCTGTACTGTACCACTAAGCTTGTCACTTTTGGCAAGTCACATTTCTTCACTGGGTCTTTTTCTTCATTTGTAAAATGAATTACATTGGTTTTAGATTTTGAATTCTGTCCAACACTACTGTTCCATCTTCTCCGTGTTGCTGTTCCATCTTCTCTGTGTTGCCTTACATTGACATGAAATTTCATAGGGTAATGTTCAAAATATTTAATATTTAACAGTTCAGAAAAAATGCTAGTAGCAACAAGTTCAGCTTTGCCAGTGCCTGTGAGTTGCATGTCACCCTCAGGTATTTCTGTTTGCTACGTAAAACAGCCATAGTTTGAAAGCCAGACCTTCTTTGTTGTCTGCTTATTTAATAGTAGCTTAAGAATTGTTTTATAATAGGCCTGTGCTTGTTTCTGGGTAACATAGGTTAGTGGTTCCCAGTCCTGGCTGCTCATTAGAATCTATTGGTAAGATTTTTAAAAAGATATAGTTGATTAATCTCTGGAGATTGTGATCTAGTCATCAGTATTTTTTTTAAGCTCTCCAGAAGAGTCTTATGTACAAACTTAGGTTGTAGTCATTTTTACCCTCAGGCCATTTGAAGCCCAGTTCTGTGATGTTTTATCCGTAGTTGGGTAAAGTAGAAACAGTTACAGAATAAATGGCAGAGGACCTGTCTGATCCCCACTCTGTTCCCACTTCAGACACCAGTGTAAATACTGGGCAAGTTATTTGAACTCTCTGGAGTTCCTTTTTCCTGTATATGTAGTATTGGATTATTTCTATTAATATGCATTTAAACTGAAAATGCCTCTCATCCAATTTGAATTATTTTATATAAATAATATCCTCAAATAAAAAAGAATGCAGTTTTTCATTATAAATCAAGGGGAAAAGTAAACTTGATAGATTACTTCTTTGTCCCTGTGTGCCTAGATTGTTTTAGTTTTTTGTTGGAAAAATAATACACAAGGCATTATTTTTCAGAAATGTTCCATAGAACATTAAAGAAATCGCTAAAGAATCCCCTTAGGAAGTAACAGTGTCCAATAGAAATATAATGCAAGTCACATACATGATTTAAAATTTCACAGTAGTCATATTTATATAAAATGAAATAGGTGAAATTAATTTTAATCCAGTATAGACAACTATTGTTTCAACATGTAATCAGTATAAACATTATTGGGCTATTTTTGCATTTTTTAATGTTAAGTCTTCAAAATTGTGTACGTTGTAGTTACCACACATCTTAGTTTATATTAACCACATTTCAAGTAGTTATTGTATTGGATGACTCAGTCTTAGAAGAAATGTTGAGTTGAGCCTTAAAATGTTAATTCAGTTCAAATTTTTTTAAAGATTTCATTTATTTAGTTTTAGAGAGAGGGGAAGGGAAAGATAAAGAGAGGGCGAGAAACATCAGTGTGTGGTTGCCTCTTGCGCACCACCCCCTACTGGGGACCTGACCCTCAACCCAGGCATGTGCCCTGAGAATCGAACCAGTGAACCACTTGGTTTGGAGGCCAGCACTCAGTCCACTGAGCCACACCACCCAGGGCTAATTCAGTTCCAACTTTTAAAAAAATTATTTTGAATACTTTTTTTATGGGGCAGACACTTGGTTCCTGGAGTTACATAGATAAATAAATTACCTGCTTTAATGGACTTTATGATCAGTAATGTATGTTCTAAGCTACAGAGATGCCCTTAGGCTCTACCCTAAAATAGTTTTAGTGAGATAGTGGGGTCCCAGCGTTCTAATTTTAATTAGAGCTAAATTTTATTCGGAGTCTATGCCATGAACAATTCCAGCCATCTACCTGTGGTAAGAGACATTTGTAAGTATTGGGAATATCACATTGTACTGTAATCTGTAAAAAAAAAAAAAAAAAGATTCAGGGTATGGTGTGCACAGGGTGTGATGAGAACACAGCTACATTTTTTTTGTTGAGGTGAAATTCACATAAAATTAACCATTTTAAAGTGTGCAGTTCACTTGCATTTAATTATTCACTGTGCTGTGTAGCCATCACCTCTATGTAGTTCTAAGACATTTTCATCAGTTTAAAAGGAAACCCTGTACCCATTAACCAGTCAGTCTGCATTCCCCACTTCCGTCAGCCCCTGGCTACCGATATAGCAGGTCCTCTGTCCTTTCACTCAGAGTCATTTTGTTATAACTCTTGTTTATATTAGCCTATGGTAAAATTCGTTTCGCTATACAACATTTTGCCACAGTTCTGAATCTATCAATGATGGCAAGTGAGGACTTACTATAGTCTGCTTTCTGGCTCTATATAGATTTATCTGTTCTGGAGGTTTCATAGAAATGGAATTGTACAATATGTTGCCTTTTGTGCTTGCTTCTTTCATTTAGCATGTTTTTGAGGTTCATATACATTGTTATCAGTGTTTCATTTTTTTATACCCAAATTCTATTCCATTTTAGGGATGTAGAACATTTTGTTTATTCATTAGTTGATGGACATGTGAGTTGTTTTACATTTTGGTGTTATGAATAGTGTTTCTATGAACATTCATATACAAATATTAATTTGAATACCTATTTCTAGTTCTTTTGACTATACGTATACTGAGCATTGGAATTGTTGGGTCACACGGCATTTGCACATTGAACGTTTTAACTACTGAACTGCTTTTCATAGCAGCTATACCAATTTGACTTTCCTGCCAGCAGTGTACTAAGGCTCCAGTTTTCCCACATCCTTACCAGCCAACACTGATGATTTTTAGTTTTTTATCTTATGGCCAGCCCAACACATCTAAAGTGGTTTTTCAGTTGTGGTTTTAATTTTCATGTACTTGTTGGCCATTTGTATATCTACTTTATAAAAATATCTATTCAAGTTTTCAGTTCATTTTCAATTGAGTGGTTTGTCCTTTTGTTGTTAAGTAATAGGAGTTCTTTATACATTCTGGATATTAATCCCTTATCAGGAATGATTTGCAGATATTTCTTTTTCTCCTATAGTTTGTTGTTTCACTCTCTTCATGGTGTCCTTTGATGTACAGAGTTTTTAATTTTGAGGAAATTTATCTTATCCATTTTTGCCCTTGGTTGTTGGTGCTTTTGGTGTCATACAACAAACAATGGGGTAGGGGGGAGCGGTGGTGGTAAAATGGGGACAACTGTACTTGAATAACAATTAAATAAAAAGAGAAAAAATACTCCATGTGCACCAGCAAAAAAAAAAACCATTGTTAAATCCAAGGTTGCAAAGATTTACCTTGATGTTTTCTTCTTGGAATTTTCATAGTTCTAGCTCTTATATTTCAGTCTTTGATCCATTTTAAGTTAATTTTTTGTATATGGTATCAGCTAAAAGTCTAAAACTTCATTCTTTTACATGGCTATCCAGTTGTCTCATTAGCATTTGTCAGAAAGACTGTAATCTTTTCTGTATTGAATAATCTGGGCACCCTTGTTGAAAATTAATTGACCTTGGATATATGGATGGTTTATTTTGGGAATCTTAATTCTTTCCCACTGGTTTATATCTGTATGTCAGTACCACACTGGTTTGATTACTATAGCTTTTTGAGGTAAGTTTCAAAATTGGGGAGTGTGAATCTTACCACTTATGCAGTGACCTTTATTATAGTTGTTTATATATCACAATGCTTTGGGTTACTGTAATGTTGTTTCATTTCAGCCTAAAAAACTCTACAGCCTTTCTTAAAAGGGTGTATTGACTAGTGACAAACTTCATCACCTTTTGTTTATCTGGGAATAGCTTAGTTTCTCCTTTTATTTTTGAAGAATAGTTTTGTCACATATAAAATTCTTGTTTAATACATTTTTTTGTTTCAGCAATTTAAATGTGTTATCCTATTGCATTTCTGGACTCCATGGTTTCTGATACAAAATCAGCTTTTAATTTCATTGATGATGATCCCTTGTATGTGACAGATCACTTTTCCTGCTTTCAAGATTCTCTTTGGTTTTCTAGTGTTGGTTATAATCTGTCTTGGTGTATGTCTCTGAGTTTTTCTTACTTGAAGTTCCTTAAGATTCTTGGATGTGTAGATTCATGTATTTTGTCAAGTTGGAGGAGTTTTTAACCATCATTTCTTCAAATATTCTTACTGCCCTTTTCCTTTAGGACTCCCACAATGTCTATATTAGTATTTTAGATAGTGTCCCACAGGTTTCTTAGGCTCTTCTAATTTTTTCATTCTGTTTTCTTCTCAGAACAGATAGTTTCATTTGACCTACATATGTTTGCTGATGTTTTTTCTTTAGCCTGCTCAAGTCTGCTTTTGAAATCCACTAGTGAATATTTCAGTTATACTTTCACCTTCAAATTTTTATTTCTTATTATCATTTGTCTCTTTACTTATAATGTCTTTTGAGACATTGTTTCTTTTGGTTCTT
>CM052552.1:45232657-45274199 GCA_028533065.1 Trachops cirrhosus
TTTTTTTTTCAAGTATGTGTGGAGTAAGTACAATGCCTGTACTTTTTCAGGAATAGTTCTTATTAACTAACTTTCTTAATTTCTTTCTCCTTTTTTTGCTTGCTTTCTTGCTTTTTTCTGACTGGGACATAGTTGTTTGTTTCTTTGCATGCCTCATAATTTCTATGTTGAAAACTGTTTTGTTTACTTATTTTTAATAGCTGTATTCTCTCTTGTATGTGAACCCTGAAGTTTTGGTTCCTTCAGTGTAGTGCTCTGCTAGTGTTTTGACATTTTTAATATTAGGAAGTAGCAGTTAACAGAATTCAGATTCTCCTCCATCTCTAGGGTTTGTTGTTGTTGCTTGTTGTGGGCTACAGTTGTCTATTTGTTTAGTGACTTTTGTATACTATTTTTGCAAATAGTGTATTCCTTGTCATATGTGGGCACTGAAGTCTTTTCTGTCATCTCAGCAGTTAGCCAGTAACATGACAGAGGTTTCCTTAAATGCCTGATGCCTAAAAATAAGAAAGGAAGAAAGATCAGAAAGAAAACGGGGGAAAAAGAATTCTGTTTTAATTCCCTCCTTCTATACTTAGCCACTCTGCTTTAGCCTCCTTGCTTGTGTTGAGTTTAAAGATCAACAAGAGGTTAAAGTTTATTGTATTCTTAGTATTTTTGTTTTTTAGCTTGTTTCCTGCTCTGGTATACATGTGGCTTTCTAAATTCTCCAATATACATAGGAACTTTTCAAAGAGTTGATTCCCCTCAAATCTCACTCCCCAGATTTTCCTATCAGGCCCCTGCATTTCTGTTGTTTGCCCCAAGGAGGTATGTTGTTGTTATTGTGTGTGTCCGTCCCCCCACCCCAACAGCATCAGCTTGTGTATTAGTTTCTGAGTGTTTGGGGTGAACCTTCTCTAATGAGACACTTGCTCTGATAGACTTCTGAGGTACATGAAACAAAGAGAAGCCCTTTGTGTCAGTCTTTTGGGGAAACTACAGTGAGGGCAAAATAGAAAAATACAATTCTTTGGGAACAAGATCCACTCTACTCCCTCCAGAACAAGGGACACTCACACTGTGAACACAGACTACTCTTTTTAAGTCCACTACAATACAATACCAGTGATGGAGATGGGTAATAAGGTGACTTAAAATGTTTGAAAAACTCCTAACATGTTTAAGTTGCCTTTTTCTGGTCAAGAATTCTCTTGATTGCTATAAACTTTGACTGTCATTCAGAGTTCTGGTAAGATTGCTTCTGACAGTTTTTACTACACTGTGTGTTTGTGTGTGTTTCTGTTTCTGAAGAGTTCCCCCAGAGTTCCCTGCTTGATACCACTCCTGCAGTACAGTTTGAAAAACAGACTTCTAGTCTCTTTACTGATGTCCTAATACTACTTCTGAGAAATGGGGGTTAAGTCCACAAGAAAGAGGTGGTAATTTTATCAATAATAGCTAATGTTTATTACTTACCATGTATTAGGCACTATTTGAAGCAGTCATTATTTCAATGATTCCACAAAACAACACAGCGATTTATTGTAATCATTATTATGTAATCTTATATAAGGAAATGGAATCATAATGAGTTAGCCACTTGCCCACATTCACATAATGACTAAGCCAAGGAGCCTGGCTCAAGCTCCTAAGCTTTTAACCATGATTATAGACTGCCTTCCATAGAGGTTCTTTTTACTGTTTAAAGTTAGGAATTGATCAAACTCAGCTCTAATACTAGACTTGACACACAAAAAAATACTGTAATGATAACTGAATAGCATTAGAGTTTCTCTGTTGAACATTTCTAAGGTTTCATTTCTAAAGATACATTTTCTATAAAATACAGTATGCTGATCATTTTTTTCTTTTTATATTTTAGGTCATCAAGAAAATAACAACTTCTGTTCAGTTAACATAAATATTGGTCCAGGTGACTGTGAATGGTTCGTTGTTCCTGAAGGTTACTGGGGTGTTCTGAATGATTTCTGTGAGAAGTAAGTTTCCAAACTAAATTTTTTTTAAATATAATTATTTAAAAACAGTATTATAAAGGGCACCTTACTAAAGGTGGATGGGATGTCCTAATGCATGTAACCAGTTTTCACTTACAGTCATCAGAAAATCCATTTAAAATGGTTTGATTGCAAGCCTATCATTTTGTTATTGGGATTACTTTAAGATGCCTTGAAGCCACTTCATGCAATTGTAGTAGTCTTGAATTTAAAGGTTAGAAAAATAAGTTGTTTATTAGGGTCATTAAACAGTCGATACATAAGTACTTGTTCATATGAAAGGTCTGTATTCCAAGAAAAATTGTTTTTGCTATAAATGGTTTTAGAAGTGGAAGGAAATTCTATAATTGAGCACCCTCATAGGTTGTTAATAACTCAAACTTGAACATAGTACTCTTTCCTATATCATTATGATATAAATTCTTTTTAAAACTACCTAGTCTGGCAGCTTCTCCTATAAAGGAATATTATAAAATTTAATCAGCTATTTCAGATTTTGTTTTCTGTAATTGAAAGAACTCACCTGGTGTAAGTATTCCTTTCCTAGAATTTTAGAAATAGCCTTCATTTGTTTATCTTGTGTTAAAGGTTACCTTGGGATTGTTTTCATTTTTAAAAAATTTTTATGTGTTGATTTTTTTGAGAGAGAGACAGACATCGATTTATTTTTTCACTTATTTATGCATTCATTGGTTGATTCTTGTATGTGCCCTGACCAGGGATTGAACCCGTAACCTTAGTGTATCAGGAGTGACATTCTAATCAACTGAGCTACCTGGACAGGGCATTTTCATTAATTTAAATTGAAATGTTTATTTAAAAGGAAACTCATTCTCTCTTTCTTTCTTTAAAGTACTCCATTGTGTAAGCATCTGATATTTTCAGTTGGTAATAACATTAGAAAATTATTGTGGTCAATATATTCAGTATTAATCCCCCATTCCAATTAAATAAAGGGAGAAAAACACCAAAAACATTTATGTGTGTGAAATTTTGAAAACCAAACCAGTTACAGACATACTCCAAATACTTACGCTTTTTTAATTAGGGGTTAAAAAATCTTTCGGTAAATATCTAAATTTAGTAAGAAGAGTAAATACAGTTACAAAACCATATTAATCTAAAATTTCCTGTAGATAAGCAAAAAGTAATCACTTTTTATTGTCTTTGCTGTTTAACCACATAGGTTTCCTTCAGTGTAAGAAAGGCAAAGACATGGAATTTTAAGGTTTCAAATGCTTTGATAAAATAATCTACTTTAATTTGTATTTAATTTTATGGACCAGCAACCTGGTAGTAGCAGAGAAAGAACAGTGTAATGTAGGAAATCTCTGTTGTTTTACAGAAAGATTTTTATGTCTTAAACTTTGAGATAGTAGTATATTGTTGCAGCTACAGTACAGCAATTCATGTATTTTTGAGTAGGGATTGACTATTTTTAGGATTTCATTTTCTTTCCTATCTGAATGGAAAGGTAACCTGGGAACAAAGATAATTAGGATAGGCAGATAATGTCTAAAAGTCTTGAACTTAGGGATAATAAAAATGTCAAGTTAGTATAAAGAGCTACGTAAATTTAACTAAGTTGCAAAAATAGCATTCACTACCTTAGCATTTCAGTATAATTTTGTTTTGCCTAAGGATTGTTTTATACTAACCAGTATTGACCATGTCTGTAGTTTGTTTTATGACTTTAAATAATACCTATCTTGCTTGCTTTTCACCAATTATATGACAGCAGTATAGGGTGATATAGAGCTGTGATTTGTGTTTGCAGCCGTATTTTGCTTTATAGGCAAATTTTTCTGGACTGTATCTTCTTAGCCGTATCACAAACAGTAAGCTAGTCCTTATCCCCTTGCAATTAGGCTATTGTTGGCATTCTGTTCTAGAATTTCAAGAGCAGCCTTATATTTTTTTTTTTTTTTTTTTTAAGGAAAAAAGTAAGACTAAGAGTCTATCTAGATTACAGATTGGTAAGCTTTTCATAAAGGTCCAAATAATAAATATTTTAGGCTTTGCAGCTCATACAGTCATATCTGTCACTATCATGTCATTGTAGTATGTAAACAGTCATATCATATGTAAATTAAGGGTCATGCTATGTTTTAATAAAAATTTTCATTTATGAAACTAGGCAGTGAGCTGGATTTGCCAACCCTTGATATAAAAATAATGAATTTAAACCAATGAAAATAATTTAAAGATACACTTTATCATATCCTTTAGCACAGGACACATAAATAAAGTGAAGACTAGTTCTTAGATCTTAAGCAATGGAACTTTCCACTCTGGAAGTTTTTCATTCCCCAATATGTGAAATCTAAAAGTATAAATTGAATTTTAAAAAATTCTTTGGTAGAAGTTGCTACATAGTTTTAAAAATATTTCATATTATATCATGATGAAGTAGAATAACAAGAAGCTAGATTTTAAAGTAAAAGCTTAATAATGTGATCTTTAGAATATTTCCAAAGTATATTGGTGTTGGTGGCAGTGATATGGTTATTTGTGCATGTATGTGATCGTTCCTTTTTCATAGTCAGCCTGTCATGAAAACTGTATAGAGACTGACATCCTGTCTCCCTTTCCTGCTTAAGATTCAAAATAGCAGTAGAGACCATCTCTGTTTTCTATTTTACCTCAGAAATGGGAGTTCTAGTAGTAATATTGGCCATAGTATTTGTTTGTGAATTTAAATGACTTGATGTCTGCTCCACCTTCCATTACTTTTTAGAGATTTGTCAGTACTTCAGAGAGAAGGGTTCAGTAGAAATAGCCTTTAGTAAAGTGAAATGAAAAGTTAATGTATGTAAGTGTTGCTTAAAAGTAGTTTTGGATGTCATTTGGATCTTTAAAAAATCATCTTAAGGTAGTAGTACTGATGTTTGGTTTCAGTCATCCAGAACTTGACTGTAATTAACTTTATTCACTTTATATATGGCAGTTCTTACTGTACAAGCAATTAAGTCTCAATGCAATGAGTGAGCATATTTTTAAAACTTTTGACATTGTCTTCCAGTCTTGTAAGGAGCTTATTAAAATACTTGATCCATTTGCATTATTTTTTCTTATTTCAGAAATAATTTGAATTTCCTAATGGGTTCTTGGTGGCCCAACCTTGAAGATCTTTATGAAGCAAATGTTCCAGTGTATAGGTTTATTCAACGACCTGGAGATTTGGTCTGGATAAATGCAGGCACTGTTCATTGGGTTCAGGCTATTGGCTGGTGCAACAACATTGCTTGGAATGTTGGTCCACTTACAGGTATTTTAAAGAATATGCTAAAAAAGTTTAATTTATAAGGGATTATAACTGATAGGTCTTTTTTTTTTCTTGGAATATACCCCACTAAAAATCAAAAGAAGAGTCTCCTTGAATAAAATTTTAATTTTGTAGTACAAGAAATTAAATTCAAGTTAAACAGAAATTCAAGACTAATTCTCAGCAAATAACAAATTTATGTCTTTATATACAAGGAAAATATATATATATATATATTTCAAAAACAATAGACATTTATTATTTCTCATACAATAGTCCAGAATGGGTATTTGTGGTCAGTGGGTGGCTTTCCTCCATTCGATGATTAGAGTGCTTTGTCTTATAAAAGAAACCCTTTATGGGAGAAAGCAGAGTAGAATAGTTACTCATTCTTTTTATCTGGCATCAAATGAATAGCCCTATGAGTCAAATTCTATTAGGATAATGCCTGCCTTCAGGCAGTAGATAGTTGAGATTAAGAATGTGGCCTTTGGAGCCAGAAAGCCCTGGATTAGGACCAGAACCTGGCTCTTGCAACTTGGGCAAGCTATATAACCTCTCTGGACCTCAGTTTTTTCATCTGTATAATGAGGATAATAAAATTAAAAAGGTAATGCTAATGATTAAATGAAATAATGTATTAAAATAACTCAGCACAATGCCTGGCACATAGTTATAATAAGCACTCTTTACATGATCGCTGTTATTATTACTATAATTATCAGAAAAACCATAAAATTATTTTTGTAATGTTTTGAGATTTTCAGAATTGGTGTTGATGATATCACCCAAGAAAGTGATAATGGTTATCTTCATATATTTTGGTACTTTGGTGCTTTATAACTTTTTTTTTTTTCCTAGCCTGCCAGTATAAGTTGGCAGTGGAACGGTACGAATGGAACAAATTGCAAAGTGTGAAGTCAATAGTACCCATGGTTCATCTTTCCTGGAATATGGCACGAAATATCAAGGTCTCAGATCCAAAGCTTTTTGAAATGATTAAGTAAGTGCTTTCTAAAACTGCTGTAGTCCCTCTCTGTTGGGGGAGTGTTAACTATTCAATACTCTCCCCCTCACCCCGATAGAAATATGTTGACATCAAATGGTCCAGAAGTCTAGAAAAATATAATACAAGAATCCACATGTGAAAAGTACTTTTCCCTTGCAAATAGTCAGTACACTGTGGTGTAAAGAGGATCAAAGGCATCCAAATGACTTTTAAACCAGTCGATTCACAAACCTGTACTTCCTCACTACCTTCTGAACCACCTGATTCCTAGAAGAACTTTAGTTTTAATATTAAAAGATAACTCTTAATATTGGGGTAGGAAATGACATCACAAAATACTTGCTGGTGCAGAGAAATTAGCATTTAATACAGGGATTTGAATAAAATGTTGATTATTTTAATGTTTTAAATTAAATCATCTGCCTTATAATTGTCCCCTTTTTTAGCTGCTTTAAACATGTAATACAAGTTACTTGAATACTTATGTCTTAGTAAGTTTCTAATTTATTGTAAGTTTCTATCCTAGCTGTTTTGTAAATCTGTTTACAAGTAACATTTTCAAATATAGTGCTATATATATATAGCAGTGTTTCCCTAAGTTGTGTTTTCTACCATTACTACCCGTGCCCCTAAAAGGTAGGGAATTCTGGTCAAAGAAATATGGGAAGTGATGGATTAGGTGAAGTTCCATTCTTTTTTTTTTCTTTTTTTATGAAATGTTTTAAAGACTAAGTGTTGGTGTTTTGTGAATGGGGAGTAGGGTTATAATTATAATGTATTGTATTTCTCCAACCTATTTGTTTGACCATTATCTTTTGAAGACTTGATCTCTTCAGAAACTCATTTTGGAATACACTGCTTTGTACTCACTGATAAAATACATATGTCTTTGTTAAAATAATACTTACATTAAGTATTTTTCCTGCAGCTATATTAATTTGGTCAGACCGTGTTGTTTTTAAAATACTGTCTGTCTTTTCAAAGTAATCATGACTTATTAAAATGATTTCAAGCCTAATTCTAAAATTTTATTCAAACAAAAGTGTGGCTAAGGTAATATGCCTATGGATTATTTTATCATACAGTCCTTTATCAGTTGCACTGTTTTTTCTAGTCCTGGGCAGAAGTGGTAGGAGGTGACAGAAAGTAACAAAAACTAAATTATAGCAAAGCCATGTACAAAGCCTTGAAAAAGTAAAATGCTCTATGCATGTAATTGGTAGTGGGGTATTGGAGGGATGGACTGTTACATCTCAGAATAGTATGTGGTTATGAATAGTAAATTCAGGGTTTCTTACATGGAAAATATTGTCTGAAGTCACTAAAGATGTTTAGTTAAGTTGGAGATAGACATAAACTAGAGGCTAATTCAGATCACCTGAAGGTAAAGTGATGGTACGGTATAGAAACCAACAGCTATATAGAATGAAAACAACTCATTCCATTTCAGATAGAGTAGGATCTTATAATTGTAAAGGATTTTAAAGGTCATTTGAAGGTTATTAAGGTCCTAGTTAATGCAGTAATCCCTTCTATAGCATTCATAACTTGCGGTCATCCAGCAACATCTTGAATCTTTTCATTACTTCACTGTAATTCTTGGAGATTCTTTGCACATGGGCCTAAAATTTACTTGGCATTTGGTCCCAATTCCCTATGTATATTTGGTATTCATGTAGAATGAATTCCATTCAACGGGTGTTTGAGAAGAAGCTCTATGCCAAACACTGTTCTAGGCACTGATGATAGATATACTGGAGTGAAATTAAAATTCCTTCCCTCAGAGGACTTACTTTCTAGTGGAACAAGACAGAGATCTCCAGGTAGATAATTAAATTACTGATAAGTAATATGAATAAGATAAAATAGATAATGTTTGGGTTGGGGGTGTGGCCAAACACTGTTCTAGGCACTGATGATAGATATACTGGAGTGAAATTAAAATTCCTTCCCTCAGAGGACTTACTTTCTAGTGGAACAAGACAGAGATCTCCAGGTAGATAATTAAATTACTGATAAGTAATATGAATAAGATAAAATAGATAATGTTTGGGTTGGGGGTGTGGCAAGAGCGCTGCTTTTTTTAAAGTTGTCAGGGAAGGTACTTGAGAAGATGAATTTTGTCCTTAGACCTTAATAATGAGATGGAGTCAAATATGCAGAGATCTAGGAGTAGAACATTTCAGGCACAGGGAACAAATGGATGCTGAATTGGGAACAACTTTGGCATGTTTATAGGACAAAAAGGCTAGTGTGCTGATAGCAGAATGAGAGAAAGAGGGGTGACCGTTGGCAGTAAGCTCAGTGAAGTGAACAGCAACTAGATTGGACATGGACATTTAGGACATAGTAAGTTTATATATTAGTTCTGGATGTTACAGGTTACCATTAGAGGACTTTAAGCAGACAAGGGATAGGTTCTAATTTAAACTTTAAGAAAATAAATCTGGTTGCTTTGTAGACAATAGATTCCAAGGGGCAAGGTTACAGGAGGGAACATTTAGGAGGCAATTTTAACAGGACAGACTAACCCAGACAGATATTTACCCATGAGGGTGGAGAGAGAGATCAAACTATGAACTGTGGTGGAGCTGAAGTTCACAGGACTTGCTCATAGATTGGGTGGTGGGGAAAGAGAAAAAGGCAAGTTCATTGTCATAGTCTGTTCTTCTTACCTGGTCTTCATTGATTTTAAACATTGCTTACCTCTGTCACCTTTTCCATACATCCTTTTAAGTTATCATTGTCCCTCTTAATATTTGAAATGTTGAGTGTTGACACTTGTGTCATCTTTGTTATAAAGTTGTCTGTTATAGAAACTGCATACACATAATTTGGGTATTTTTTCACCAAAAATCACTGGTGATACTGTCGTTCCTCATACCTTCCTTACATTTTTTTTTAAACTTAAATGCACTTACATATTTATCTTACTCCATTTTTACCCTCCGTTACAAAATGTCCAATCACTTAAGTCTTGATTTTATACTAACAATTCTGCACCCATCTTGCATCATCATGAGATGTGATTGACAAAGTCTTTTTGTTATCATACTGATTGAAAATGTTAATCATAAATCCAGACCCCTAGGCTTGCTTTATACACTTCCTTCTTAAAATAGTCATTCAGCTATTGCTAAAAATGTACTTTTCATCAGTTAACAATACTCTCTTTTATTTATACTTTTCATTTGTACTTTTTTTCACTTAATTACTTGCCAGCTGTATCCAAGGCTCTGGGCTAAGCACTGAGAATGGGTGTGTGTGTGTGTGTGTGTGTGTGTGTGTGTGTGTGTGAGAGAGAGAGAGAGAGAGAGAGAGAGAGAGATGTATATATCTAGTATAGATCTTGAAGTAAAAGTTTGTACATATAAATAAATATACTGAAAGAAATACAACTGATCCCCTGGATTCTTTCTAGGCCCAGAAAGCCTGAGAAATCTGTGCATTTTGAGAGGCAGATATGTTGTGTGAAGGGTGAAGATGTGGAGGTAGGGTGAGAAAGTTTTTATTGGTTTTTAACTAGTATGATCTAATTTAGGTTTCATAAAGATCTACTTCCTAGTAGTTAAATAAATAGAATAAGCTTCTGGATGATAAGAGAGAAGAGTGAGTCAAAGACACTTTGGATTTTCAGGTCTGAGCTCTACATGGTTTAGTACCTGTTAATAAATCAAGCTTGGTATTTAGCCAAGCAATAAGTAAAGTGCTCCCCAAACTATCTCATTTATACCTCTTAGCATCCCAAGGTTACCCACTTGGTTAGAACTAGGGTTTAAGCCCATATCTGCTTTATGTAAAACCCACTTGTATGTATCTATGCCATAGGATTTTATTTTGGGGCAAGGGCTAGGTTGAAGAGCCAGTAAAATAGTTGGAAAGAGCTGTTTAACAGAGGATGTAGGAAATATAGAACTCTTAGACAGCAATCAAAGTCAGAGCTGACTGGCCAGGGGGTCTTCTATCTAGTGGTTTGTGATTGCCTTGAGAGGAAGAAGAGGATTCTGGGACACAACTTGGGAAATTCATCTAGTGAGTATTTAAGAAAAGCAAATAGTTGAATTAGATAAAGGTCAGAACAGAGCATCGAGAATATACTGTTACAAAAATAGAGATGGAGGTTTTTTTTTCACAAGCTCAGTTTTACTGTAAAACTGTAGCCACATCATTTCTTTGGTCCTCAAATCTACTATCCTGCTGCCCTGGCTGGTGTGGCTCAGTGGATTGAGTGCTGGCCTGTGAACCAAAGGGTCATTGGTTCAATTCCCAGTGTAGGGCACATGCCTGGATTGCAGACCAGGTCCCCAGTAGGGGACTCGCCAGAGGCAACCACACATTGATATTTCTCTCCCTCTCTTTCTCCCTCCCTTCCCCTCTGTCTAAAAGTAAATAAATAAAATCTTTTTTAAAAAATCTAGTATCCTGCCAGCAAAGGTATTGATTTGTTCTGGCTTCTGTGAGCAGTTCCAATTCTCTCTCTTTTTTCTAATCTTCACCCAAGGACATGCTTACTGATTTTAAAGAGGGAGAGGGAGAGAAACATACTAGGTCGGTTGCCTGCTGTACATGCCCCGGACCAGGGAGTGAACCCGCAACCTAGTCACATGCTATAACATGGAATCAAACCCATGACCTTCTGGGTTATGGGACCATGCTTCAGACAACTGATCTAGACTACCAATTCTTAAGAAATGGTATTCTCTCTTATCATTCCTTCCCTCTGCTTTGAGTCATTTTCTTCATCCCCTGTTCACTCTACCATCCGTAGAAATTTGGCTTTCTACCTTTAATATGTCCCTGTCACTTCTTGCTGAGGTCACCAGTGACAAACTATTTTAAGCACCTTAAGGCAGAAATACAAACTTTCTTCAAAGTCCCCATTTATACCTCAAATCTGACTGCCACTTACCTTGTCAGCCATTTCTCCCAATGCTGCCTTGAGACATGTGCTTGAATTTTCTATTTATTTTTATCACTTTCTTTCCTGTTTTAAACCATCTTTAATATGGACTGCAACTTTTACACCTCCTCTCTTTTTTCTCCTTTCAATTATTTTTTAGTAAAGCATAAATTTGGTATACACTGAGCATATGAGTTGTATAGGCTATTTAAAAATATCTATCAGTAAGATATAAGAAGTGGAATGGAAAAGATATACAAATACAGTTCTCTTCCTTAACTTCCTCCCTGTAAGTTATTGTTTTTAATTCATAAATACTGTGAATCTACAATGTATGATGTTTAGGTTTTCACATTAAGTGATAAGTCTGCCCAATCAAAAAGAATATAAGCAAAATTTGCCTTGCGCCTTCTCATCCACTCAGCTGACTCAGTGAGCTCTACCCAATTCTTTTCATTCTTTCATATTTGTTTAATACTTATCGTGAATTGAGCCGATGCTCAGGTGTTGTGCTATGTGATAGAAATATTTGATCACCTCTCTAGCACTTAAATGGGAAATAGTCAAAAACATTAAAATACATGATCTTTACTATAATGATGGAAAAATTTGTTTAAAAAAGTGTACAGAGCCCTGACTGATGTGGCTTAGTGGGCTAGGCATTGTCCCACCAACAGAAAGGCCACTGGTTCAATTCTCAGTCAGGGCCCATGCTTAGGTTGCGGGTTTGGTCCTAGATTGAGGGGCATGTGAGAGACAACCGATTGATGTTTCTCTCTTTCTCTCTCCCTCTCCCTCTCTTTCTCCCTCCCTTCCCCTCTCTCTAAAAATAAATAAATAAATCTTTTTTTTTTTTTAATGGGAAAAGCACAGAGGGAGACATTTCTGAAAGAGGGGAACATTCAGGAAAGGTTTCACAAAAGTACTGTTCCATAATTCCTTATCCTAAACTCCTTAGGCCAAATGTGTTTTGATAGTTAGAAATCTTAGGATTTAGTAAGGTAATAAAGTACATTTGCAATATATTTTACCTTCCTAACAGGATCTGTGGCAGTATCCTAGAATCACACACATTAATATTTCTGCAGTAAAACATAGTCACTCTGATGAGCTAGGTGAAAACTATAAAAAGCCTCAGGTCAAGTTTCAAGATCAAATGAGTTTATGAAAAATTTGTAGGTTTGCAGTACATTATGAACCTGTATTTATACTAAGTGATTTAATAATGGGAAATGGTATTATCTCCTATTGTCACCTACTATCCCTCCTTATTTTGAGAATGAATTACTTGTGGTTAAACCAGTCAGCATCATTCATTCGTTTTTTTTTTTCTTTGCATTTTCAAAATCAAATTGGGCCTTTTAGAGCCCTGCAATTTCATAGCATCCTTTAAGTCATTGAGTAAATCTCCTTCAATTTTTATATCCTATTTTACTAAAATACACTAATCTTTATATTCCACATTCTTCCAGATACCTTCTACATTACTGTGATTCAAAAGAATATTCATTATTTTGATTACTTCTTTCATTTCATAATGCAATGAACTTGACTTAAAAAGTTCACGGCCTAACTCCTTAGGAAAATTTTAGTGGAAGCGCAAGGCATAATTTCTTTTTTGATTTCCTTTAACAGTTAAATGAAAAATATTTTTTACACATGCCCCATATATTGCAAGCAAACTTAATTTCTCTTTCTTTAGACAAAACTTTTAAATGTCCCTCAGGTTTAAGGCCTACCTGTTAGTTGTTGAGTTTTCTGGATCATTAGCTGTTTTTAAAGTAGAGCAGTCTCGCACAAAGAAATGAATTTAAGGAAGACTTAGAAACATAAGGCTGCTGATCTCTTTGTTTAACTCATTGAACTATGATAGTTTTTCTATGTTGATATAACTTAGTCTCCTTTAAAATATATAAAATTTGCATATTATGCATTGCTACATGCCTACAAGAGTTGTTCACCCTTTTTCTCCTAAATTTTTATTTTGAAAAATTTTTTTAAACTGTAAAAAGGTTGAAAGACTAGTATAGTTAATACCTACGTAACCTCATCAGGAGTCATCAGATAAGTCAGCCATGAATGCCCTCCCCTCTGGCAGGCATCAGTTCATTCTCTGTGTCTGTGAGTCTGTTTCTGTTTTGTATTGTTCTTTAGATTCCACATATAAGTGAAATTACAAACTTAATTTCTTATATAATTTTGTCATTCTTTTGACCATTTTATAAAGCATTCTTTTTATTTTAGTTTTTAAAAGTATCATCTTATATTCACAATAGTGACACTTTATGTGCTTTTTTGTGCCTTTTGTATATGTGTAATCACTATATATTCATTATTTGCCTTTCCTTTTTAAATTTTTAAGTGTTAGAATCTGTGCTATTTAACATCCCACTGAAATATTATAGGCACGGCAGCATTGTATAGTTGTTTGTAGTCCAGCTTACCTTCATGTCTTAGATTCTCTATTTTTACTGGCTGGGGGACCAAGGGCAAATTACTAAACCTATTACTCTTGTTTACCCTTCTGAAAAATGAGGATGATAATTTTATCTTTCTAATATAACTTTTATGAATATTATGTAGGTCTCAGAATAAACTTATTAATATTAATTATGGAAACCTCAATCACCTGTTTTTTTAAGAAAGTTAATATTCATGGATCTAGTATGGTGGTTCCCAACTGTGGGCAATTTTCATTCCCCTTTCCCTTGTCCCCAGGGGCCATATGGCAGTATCATGATTAGAGTGGCAGGGGTGCTACTAATACTTTGTGCGTAGAAGCTAGGGATACTGCTAAAAGTCCTATAGTGTACAGGACAATCCCCCCCAACCTTAGCACACACACACAACAAAGAATTATCCAGTGCAAAATAACAGTAGTGCTGAGGTTCAGAAATTCTGACTTAATGGAATCTAAACTAAACTCCTTTTAAATAATTCATTTTATGTTCTTTTTGGTGTAACTATTGCACTTTCAGTTGGCACTCATTGTAGAATTTTTTCAAATTAAAAAAATAACTTCAATTTAGTAATTATATAACTACTTTAACACAATTTATGAATTTTATTTATGAAGTTCAGATGTAGATCACTGTCAGGCACTAATCTAATCATTTATATGGCCTGTAGTCCTCATAATAGCACTGTAAGTTAGGTGCGCCCTTTTTATAGTTGAGCAAACTAAGACACAGTAAATATGTGTGGAGCTAGGATTTGAACCCATGCAATCTAGTTCTATAATCTGTGCTCTTACCTACCCTGAAGCTTTCTCTCTGGTTTTTTAAGGCTCTAATTATAAAAACATGGTGCCCTGGCTGTTGTGACTCAGCAGATTGAGTGCCGGCCTGCGAACCAAGTGCCGCTGGTTGGATTCCCGGTTGGGGCCCATGCCTGGGTTGTGGGCCACGTCTCTGGTGGGGGGGCACATGAGTGGCCACCACACATTGGTGTCTCTCCCTGTCTTTCTCCTTCCCTTCCCCTCTCTCTAAAAGTAAATAAATAAAATCTTTAAAAAAATAAAAACATGGTGATTTTTGAAGTTGTTGTTATACTAGTGTATTGGAAATTTTACAAATTTTTGACATGTTTTCCAACTTCACCACTTATGAAACAAGAGGTTTGCACTGGTTTTTACTTGCCTGGTCATAATAATCACCTCAGACTCTAATTAAAATAGATTTCTAGGCTCTTTTTCTAACAAGATCATTTCAAGCTCAATGAATGAAAAGAGCCCTGGAATCTCTTTCACAGTGGCATAGATGAACCCTGTGATCAGGCAGCTTAGGGACCCTCTAAGATTAGAGAAAGAAAGCTAGATTTCTTTCAGAACTAACAATAGTTCTTTTTTCCCTTTTCTTTCACACGTATTATAGATTATTGTCCTACCTACACAATACACATTTTATCACAAGCACAGAAGAGCTGAATAGGAATTAAAGCAAACTGTTAAGTATTAATTCCATTTTCCCATTAATTCCCATTTTTAAATGGATAAATGAGGTATTCTACAACTCTAGTCAAAGCCATTTGACCTAATAATTGAACAAGAGGGTATAGTTATGAAGACCAATCCATAGTTAGCATAGATCCTAGCACTGTTGCCCAAGGGGATCTTCTAATACACTATTGGGTTACATCTACTATGTTTTGTGATAACATGGAGCAGACAAAATATAAAAGTTGTAAAACTCTACTTTCTCGTGGTTAACATATATTTTTCTTTAATGCTTGTTTTTTTCTACCTGAGAGTTTAAAGCTAAGATACTCATTTTATCATTGACTGAGACCTTGATTTTCCGCCATGTGGTTGGTTTAAATGAAACTGTTAGGTGTCTTACTGACATTTAAATTAAACCCTCACTGTTGTCCAAGGGGGAATGCAACCCTGGAGTGCAGGTGGCAAGTATATTAATGAGGGCTCAGGTGTTGCCTGGCTTTCCCTGCATGGCTCTTTCAGTAACAGGGATTGTACAAGGCAAAGCTTCTCTTGGTATACTTGAATTTATACACCATCTATTTCGTAGTGGCTGAGATTGTTACCATAAAGACTTTAAAAGTGCCATATCAAGTTAACCCATGCCTCATCTGCCTCTACACTGGTATTTGGGAACTTAGTTTGTAGTCAGGTTGCCTTCAAAATGTCAGAGTAATCCCTCAGTGTTGTCTTAACTTCGAGATAATATTACATCACTTATGGCTTTATTTTCCTCATCCATAAACCTAATCCCAAGATTAAAATCTTGTAAGAACAGTCATTTGTTCCCTAAGTAATCTTTGCTCTTGGCATTTCTTCTGCCTGGAAAGTGCCTCCCTCCCACCTTTCCTTCCTGCTTACACCTGCTTACACATTTCTTTGGGGTATTTCATTGTCTCCAGATTTTAGAGGCAAAAGTGCCCTCAGAGATCATTTAGTCCAGCCTCTTTGTTGAAGTGGAGAACCTGAGCCACTAAGATTCAGAGGACAATAAGAGAATTTAGCAGATAATTCCAAGTAATGAGCGCAAACCTGTAGGAAAATCAGTTCAAATTGTGAGAATTCACTATATCGTTAGCATCATAAGTATGTGTTTAGAAAAGGTACAAATAATAAGAAAAGTTCAGTTGTGTTAATATAAATAAAAGATTCCACTATATTATTTTCAAGTTGAAATAGAGGATTTAAATGTCTTTTTTCTTCATTAGTGCAAGAGTGAAACCAGTTTGGTTTTCTGCATGTAGACTCAAACAAATTTCCAGAGCAACTATACAGATGATGCTGTTTATGATTATCTGGGTTGTGTTGATAGGAATAATGTGCCTTCCTGCCTTGCTAGAATCACAGAAGTTCAGATCTGGAATTCAGACCCCTTATTTCAAGGATGAGAATATTGACTCCCAAAGAGGTTAACTGACTTGCCCAAATAAGAGCCAAAATTAACAGCTTATATTTAAGCAAGGAATCAATCAGGTTTTATATATTAACATCATTATATTTTTATGTTCAGATGCAAATTATTCTCAGCTTTAAATCATCAAACCTGCTGAACATAAACCTTATTTTTTTAAAAAATCTGAGAGTGTCTGAGAAATTGACAAAAATAAAATCACAGGTATTGGAACGGAGTCTTTTGGCATTGTTTCTAATAGTATATCTTTTGGCTAAAGAATATTCAGTATTCAGTTGCTGGTCACAAATAATTTTTTCCCCACAATAGGTATTGTCTTCTAAGAACTCTGAAGCAATGTCAGACATTGAGGGAAGCTCTCATTGCTGCAGGAAAAGAGATTATATGGCATGGGCGGACAAAAGAAGAACCAGCGCATTATTGTAGCATTTGTGAGGTAAATGACTGTTCTCATCCACCCTTGTTTTATAGAGCCCCTCACTGCTCCAGTTTCTCTTTAGTTATTTTTAAAAATGTATTTATAATTTCATGTAACACATTTTACTGAAATTGACAGGTTTAATCTTATTTTCTTGTTACTTAGCTGTTATATTAAAATTTGATCTGGTAATATATTATTTTACTAAATATGAGTTAACCCTAAAAGTAGCTGCTACAGAGTCATTCATTCATCTGTTAGATATTTATTTAACAGATGATAATCATCAAGAACTTCAGTCGTGTGATTTTAAACTGAGAACAGTCCAGAAGCAGATAGATGCCAATAAACTGGATGTTCAGTGTCTGGCAGAAGTACCGCCTGCTTAAGTGTAGTTGGTAGGGTAATAATATATGTGTAATAATTTATAGTTTTAATTTGAACATTTCACCTAAAAATGTCATGGTGTGCTTGAGTGTGATAGTATTATCTTACATGCTTATGATTTTGTAATAAATAGGCATTATTTGTGCTGGACCCCGTAGTTCATTATAGCTCCAGACAGATCGAGGTTCAGTCCTGTCAGATGCAATTCACAATACATTGGTCAGTCTTCTTCTGAAGCCAATGCTTGCAGAGATGCAGAAATAATGAAGATATGGTACCTGAAGGAGCTTCCTTTCTACTCCAAGAACACAAATTATAAACAACTAATTATAATGTACATGAGATTTGTAAATGCAAAATTGGTCTTACTGTTATGATAACACTGAGGGTAAAAAATGACCAAATTTTTGTATGTATTATTGGCATAAGAATTCACAAAAGTATTAACATTTGAGTCTATATGTAAGGCTGACCTTCAGAGGGCTAAAAAATGGTGAGAATTGAAGGTAGAATGAATGTTATTATGAGCTATAATAACAATATGGGAAATGGAATGGCTTATTCATAAAGGGATAAGTTCAATGTGACTGGAACCCAGACTATACTAATTATACTTATGAGTCTAGGTAGTAGGAAGCTTACAGAGGATCTTTAGTGACTGAAAGGAATTTGCTATTTATTCTGAGGTCATTGAAGCCATCAAAAGATTTTGAGAGGAAACCAACTTGGATATGTGTTTCAAAGAGAGAAGTGATTTGAAAAGATGGAGGTAGGAAGCTATTGCAGAGGTCTTAAGTAAGAGTGTTATCTTAAGGCCTAGGCCAGAATTCAAAATTATTTCGTAGATGAAATCCGTAAGACAGCTTCTCAAGTGGCAGAAGTGAGGGACAGGTTGAAGGATGCTCACAAATTTTCTAGCTCAAATCACGAGTCATGTTGTTGTCCATTGGTGGTAATGAAAGACATGGTGAACTCTGAGGTTTTGATTGACATAACTTTTCAAAGAAGACATGAAGTCATGAGAGTTTTCTGTCATTGAATAAATTCAAGGATATGCCAGGGATATTAATGAACCATTCCAAATCTTGAAGTTCTCTAATTCTGTCGTTGGCTTTTATTTTAAATAATCCATCTGCTATTTAACATTGTATCACCTGGCCAAAGTAAGTCATTAGGAGGTTAGACAGATTCTAATTAGGTGTGTTATACCTCAGGAAGATAAATGTATAAGCTTTCCAGTATTTCACAATGACTCCTATCCTGCAGTGTTATTCCTTATCCTGCCTGAACCTTAGCAACTCACCATTCTTTCTGTATAAGGTACAGGTATTATTTCTAAAATCATACTATACTCATGAGTTCACTTTTTGTTTGTACTCATACTCCTTAACATGAAGCTTATAGCTATCTATATACTTACTGTCATTTACCTGTCAGTTTCCTCATCTGTAAAATCAGATTATATTCATTCAGCAAGTGTTTTGAGATTTGGCTAACCACTAAGCATTATGATATGTCCTGGAGGTGCAAAGGTGAGTAAACATAGTCTTATCTTTGAGGAGCTCAGTCTGTAGGGGAAGACAAATATCTATACACAGTGCTCTGTTATGAGAAGTAAAAGGAAAGTGATGACTACTCTTACGTGATTGTATACAAATGTTTTGGATTTAAAACCAAATAGACTGGCCTTTATCCAACTTTTAAATTAGGCTTTTGATGGTGGTTGTGATGAGTATGCCATTCCCTTAGGCCACACTGCCCTGAATATGCATTACCACTCATGTCTTTGGGTTTAGTTCAAAATAAACCTGGTCCATTAAAGAATCTTAAACACAGCCAAGTTTGTCTTGGTGCCCATCTTAACTAGAAATAACTGTCCACAATTCCATGTAAAGTAGAATTCTATAATTATATTAAAGCAATATAATAAATAAATACCACTGTCACTATTGAATGGTTTTTCTCTTGTATAAAATAGGTGGAAGTTTTTGATCTGCTTTTTGTTACTAATGAGAGCATTTCTCGAAAGACCTACATAGTGCATTGCCAAGATTGTGCACGAAAAACAAGCAGAAACCTGGAAAATTTTGTGGTGCTAGAACAGTACAAGATGGAGGACCTGATGCAAGTCTATGATCAATTTACATTAGTAAGTGAAATCAACATGTGAGTACATAGTTAGCTTGGATAGGGTAGCAGTATTGTTTGTTCTGCTACCTGATAAGCAGGAGGTAATGAAATATTTCAGTTTTCTTTTGGTTTGTTGGATATTGCATGAGGAAATACTCATATCATTCCCCTCCACCTTGCAAGTATTTATTCCTATGAAGATAGCATATTTCATTTTCACTTTTCTTCCTGGGTGAGATTAGCCTAAAGAATGTCACAGTAATTATATTTTTAAAGCTTTATTTGCTTTTTGAACACTTATCATATTCTTTATGCCATCTAATAATGGCAGTTGATAAAATTTTTGTGTACACACAGGTTATTAGTGTCAACAAAATGAATCAGTAAATGTGCTTTTAAACATACTTCTGCTTTTAGAGCTCATTGTATTTTTAAAAAATTTTGTCTTTTCCAGAAGTATTAACCTCATGGGAATATTCGATGGAGCTTAACTTCTTGCTATGTTATAAAACCTTATGAATTCAAGTATACTTATAAATTACACAGTTTTTTAATTTTAAACAGATTTTGGGAGGGAAGCATTTTACTCTAGCACATCACTAGTTTTATGAATAGAAACAAACATAATTTGTGAATTGTTGATTTCCTCCAATAAATTTATCTTACATATGAGATTAAGAACTGAATTTTTGAAATTTAGCTCCTGATATTTTCATTTGAATGGTCTTCAAGATTGCTTGAAGAAGAAAATTATCTGTAGTATGTTAAACAAAATGTATTATCTAGTTGAGATAGGTTCTTAAGCCAGTCACTAACAAAATTATAATTGATTTGTTAAATTATTTTCCACAAACCTTTTTTTAAAAGCAATCTAAAAAAATGGTCTACCAATAAAAAAATGTTACTGACTTTTAAATTTCTTGAGCGTATGACTATTTGGTAAAGAAGTTCCCCAAAAATGCAGGTGCACTGAGTAGGGTAATGATCTCAGACTCGTAGGAAAATTGGCTAGGGAGTCAGTAAGGGAGGTTGTACTTTGACATCATGTTGCAGGCCGTTGAAACTTTCTTGAAAATTATTTTATCCCTGCCTTCATAAGCAGACTATGTTTTCAGCATTGATTTAGGGAACACTATTAACAATTTGTATACCATAGTAACATATGTTACTTTTTTTTTAGGCTCCTCCATTACCATCTTCCTCATCTTGATATTGTTCCATGGACATTAAATGCGACCTTTTCTGCTATTCAGGAAGTAATCTGGTTCTGCACCACTGGTTTTTGTAGCTGTCTCGTAAGGCTGCTGGCTGAAAACTGTGTCTATGCAACCTTCCAAGTGCGGAGTGTCAACCAACTGGACAGAGAGCACTGCTCCTACTCCAGGACTCTCACAAAGCTGATCAGCTGTACTTCAGAAAAAAAATAAATAATTTCCGTGTTTTGTATATATCTGACAAAACTGGCAACATCATACAGACTACTGACTTGAAGACAACCTCTTTTATATTTCTCTATTTCTGGGCTGATGAATCAGTTTTCATCTTTTCCCCTTCATAATTTTCCTTGGAAAAAATACTAGTCTATCCGATCATTTCTTTGTAAGGTAGTTAGCAATTTTAAGGCTTTCTTTGGTCACCTTTTTTTTTTTTAATGTGAAAATTAGGTAAGGAACTTTTTTACAGCTTTTATGTTTCTCTGTCTTGTTTTGAAACCATGATGGTTATTACACTTTTGGTTCCTAAATAAAATGTTTAAAAAATTAACAGCCAAGTCACAAAGATAATGGATTGCACATAGACTAAGGAATAAACTTCAGATTTGTGATTTTTGTTTCTAATCTTGATGTAAATTTACACTATTTATAAATACATATTTATTGCTTGAAAATATTTGTGAATGGAATGCTGTTATTTTTTCCAGATTTACCTGCCATTGAAATTTTAAGGAGTTCTGTAATTTCAAACACTACTCCTATTACATTTTCTATGTGTAAATAAAACTGCTTAGCATTGTACAGAAACTTTTATTAAAATTGTTTAATGTTTAAAGAGTTTTCTATTGTTTGAGTTTTAAAAAGACTTTATGTACAGTGCCCAGTTTTTGTTCATTTTTCAAATCTGATTATATATATTTTATATATACTTATGTATGTATATATAATATATATAGAAATCTGGATATATATGTATAAAGATTTAGAACTTAAAATTTTCTCATTTTAAGTTTCACATATATGGTAGATTTTTGAGGTGTCTACTGTAAAGTATTGCTTACAAAAGTATGATTATTTTTAAAGAAATATATATGGTATGTATCTTCAACACCTAAAATGTCAGACTGGTTTATTGTTAAGTTGCAATTACTGCAGTGACAGACCAATAAACAATTGCTGCCAAAATGTAGTATAATAGTAGAAACCCAATAGTGATTGAACTTAAGGGAATGTTATATGGGCTTGACAAATCCTGTACATCATCACTTAGTAGCATTTTATATGGAAAAAAAATCAGATGAAGGACTCTATTTTAGAATGCAAATAAATTAAGACACTTATTTTTTAATGTTAGGCAATTTTGAAATTTCATATTTTTCTCCTTGCATGCCATGATGGGTGGAGGTTAGTCTGCAAATTCCATATCACTAGTGAAATATAGCAAGCTTTATTAGCATTAACAGGTCACTTCTAATTAACAATAGTATTTTATTTTATAGTAATAGTACCTTGTATTTGGCACATACTCTCATTTTATTACTCTGTTCTTGATAACTTTCTAATATATTCCCAGGAAGCTTTCGTGAAGAAGCACAGAGAATGCTATAAATGAAATTATATGTATGACTAGAGAGAATTTATACTTCTTTCTGTTCAAATGCCATGTTGATTGTATTAATCAAGTACTTTTTTACTGTACTTAAGAAGCAAGAGTGCTTCCCTAAGTGCTGCTCAGTTTGTTTAACCATTAGTATTTCTGAAACAATGATTATAAGAATGGAAAAGCTATAGCTAAATGTTTCTTAGCTCTAGTTTATCTTACACGGTGTCTTACTTTCTAACGTTTTATCAAAATAGTTTATTGCCAAGATTAATGTAAGTTGTGTGACATTTAGGAGTAATTTGGTGGTATTTCACCAATACCTATTTGAAAGTTGTATGTCAAGAATAATACTTCCTCAGCTTAGTCTTTGAATGGATAGACAGGATAGGAGATAGAAATCAAACACCTGAAAATTACTCCGAATTGTAACTAGATGAAAAAAGTCATGTGAAACTGCTTTTCATTAATTTAATATTCTTTATAATCATCAGTATAGCAGTTCAACTTGCTTAACCTATTTAAGATTTAACTGAAAATATTGATTTAACAATAAAAATTTGGCTTTTGCATTTTGAAATAAAATCTAAAATCCGAATTACTTTTCCAAAGTAGTAAGTTGACAGGACCTTCAGTATACTAGTAATTGGTCAACTGAAACTTCAGGTCACATAATATTATGAATTTACGTTAAATGAAGTATCTGGTCCTTAGAACCTGCTTATTAAATCTTTATATTATTATGTGTATTTTCAGTCAGTATATTTATTTAGCATCTCCTAAACAAATCTGAATAAGATGTGATTCCTGCCTTCTATCCTCTATACACACATATAATATGGGAGATTCATGTAATAAATCAGGCAAAACCTAGAAGGGGTAATAAGGGTGAGTAGTATTGGGGCTTGCATTTCAGCAGGGTTTAATTTACATCAATGATCACACCTTCCAGAGCAACAGGACTTGGGAACTTCGATTAAGGAGTTTGACGAGTGTTAAAAGACTACTGGACAGGGAGGAAGTCCCTGATATTGGAAAGCTTCCTGCCATGAGAGATGTTTATACCTGATCCTGTGGTTAACATGGAACCATCCATGGAATTTATGCAAAAATACAATATTGAATTTGCAGTAGTTTTCCTGCCTGCTTTTAACACATTTGATCGATCTTGCACATTGCTTCCAGAGGAATACTTCCTTTTTTAATTTTTATAAAAAGTTCTTGAAAGACAAAAAGGTAAAGTCCACAGAATCCCTTAGATGTCTTGAGGGTGGGTGGAGGTACTTCTAACCAGAATAGGAAATACAGAAGTACACTTCTGGAAGTGGAAGATAACTGCTTGTAGGGCATCTAAGTAGTTGGAATTAGGAAAGGCCTGTGCCAGAACCATGTATCTAGCTGTCCGTTAAGGTGGTGCTTAGAGCCAGAGGATATAAGATCATACAAGGAGCTGTGGTAAGGAGAGGTAATGTCAGCATAAAGAGGAGATTGCAAAGGAAAAGAAAGCTAAAAGAAACCAGCCTTAGGTGATGTTATACAACCTAGAGCTTTTGAAAACCACTCCATGCCACAAAAACAAGGGTTAAAGGGATTCTTTTGGGTTGGCACAAGATGGTTGGTGACATTTATTTGCCAGACACTTTCAGTAGAGTAACAATCTTGATTGCCATGGATGGAGAAAAGTGTTGAATTTTAGAGGAAATGGGAGTCAGTTTGGTCTAAGATCTCTGTTGGTTTTTGATGTATAGCAAACAGATCACCAGTTTTAAGCATTTCATATCATTGTCCTGGAGTGCTTTACACAGTAATAGTTATATATATACCATGAAGAAACCCATGTGGTGTTTTATTTTGGAAAGGAAAACATACTTTTTTAGTTACGGTGTTTTTTAGCATGGTGCAAAGATACCTACCAGTTAACTGAGTTATTTGTGCAAAGCAGAGTGCTAAGCACTTTATTTACATTATTTTTAGTCCTAACAATGACTCTGAGTTAGGTACTGTTTTATTCCCATCTTACAGATAATTGAGGAAAAGAGAGATTGTGCAACTTGCCCAAGGTTTGCAGTTATTAAATGTTGAAGCTAAGATTTTCATTGTGGTAATCCAACTTCAGAGCAAGTGCTGGTCTACCTCTGTCTACAAAGAAATAGGAATTAGTGCTTACTCAGCAGTCATGTTTGAAAGAACCTTTTCATTTTAAGTACTTAACAATAAGATGTGTTTAAATTTAAGAATGTATAATCAGGCTGGTCATATCTTTTATAGTCCAAACCAGAACTTTTTTGAGATCAAGAGGACACTATTAGTAATTGGAAGGGGCAACAAACAAAAAATGGGGATCTCCTGGGCAAGCTGGGATGTATGGCACAGTGTTTAAACTGGTCTTTAGAAAAAGCATTTTGGGGTTAGTATTGGGTTGGCCAAAAAGTCTGTTTAGTTTTTTCTGTAAAATGAAAGGTATTTTTCATTTTCACCAATAACTTTATTGATTTGGCTATTTTGAGTATGCCAGCTATATCCCACATGGTATAACATTGATTGTTCTCAGTGTCTTGATTTGGTGGCTGTAGACTGCTCTACCCGACCATGGAGCATCGTCCAGTGAGAACTCTTCAGCATGAAACTTCACAAACCACTTTTCAGACGTTTGATCGGGTACAGCACCTTCTCCATACACTGCACAAATCTTTTTTTTTTTTAGTTGCGTTTTTATCTTTCTTGAAATAATAAAGCATAATATGTCAAAAATGTGTATTCCATCAATATTAAAATGACTACACAAAAAAGCTCACCAATTTTGATTTTTTTAAATGCACAGTGATATGACAGGTGTCATAATACAATCTAACAATTGTTTTGAATGAAGTTAAAAACAACTAAGCACTACTAGAGCCATCTTATGGAAAAAACTGAACAAACTGGCTGACCCAATATTTACTTTCAATGTTATGCTCCTAGATATTTAAATTATAGCCATGTATGTTTGTAAGTGTATGATGGCTTTAGATAGATTAAAGGTATGATTAATACAAAGCAATGCTCTGAGACACACCTACTTCCAAAAATGCTCATATATAACATCTATGAAATTGAGTAAGGGGAGAAAAGTTGAGAAAGCAAACACTGCTTTTGTAGGCTTTTGTATAGTTAATTACGGGTAAGCATTAACTGGAGCTCTCCACTTTGCTGTAGAAGCATACATTCGATGGAGTGGAATTAGATGAGCGTGTTATCTTTAGAAAACTTCATACATGTGATTTAAATGTCATCTTTCATTAAATGTGCTCAAATGCAAATACTGAACTGTATGCACATGCAAAGGATTCTATGTCTACAAAATGGAAATCAGTACTCAAATCAGCAACGATCAACAAGATTTTCTGGTTTAAGTTACTAAAAATGTTGGGGTGGAGTGGCAAGATCAAAAGTATATGAGATACCGATACATCAAAAATTTCAGTAAAGAAAAACTAGAAAATACCAGTGACTTAAAAATACAATTATTATATTAAAAACTTGGATAGTTTTTAAGTATTGATCAGGCTACATATCACCCTGTTATACACCAGTTTAAATCAGATGGAGCTCGTAGTCCATGCATTAGAATTTTTCTTAAGACTGCATCTGCTCCTCTAGATATATCAAGAGCCCATTGAAGAGCTGTGTGTCAACAGTAAGTAATCTAGATAACACTGGAGGCTATGTGATGCTACCACTCTGAAACTTGCATTTTAGGCTTGCTTTAGCTTCTATCCCCTTCTCCCATTCCTTTCATTTGATTTAACTATTTTAAAAAATACATAACATTTACATGGTTCAAAATGCAAAACTATATTAAAAGTTAACTTTCAGAGAAGTCTGGCTGCCATCCTTTTTACCTTCATATTGTCTCTACCCACCAGTTTTAGATAGCATTTTTTTTTTTTAATCCTTACTCAAGGACACTTTTTCATAGCTCTTGGAGAGAGAGGAAGGGAGAGAGAAAGAAAGGCAAACATCAGTTGGTTGCCTTCTATACTCCCTAACCCCCAGTGCCCTGACCGGTAATCGAATCCACGACCTTTGGGTCTACAAGCTGATGCTCCAAATAACACCGCACCAGCCAGGGCAGTCATCAACCATTTTATTTTATTTATTTTATTTTTTTATTATTTATTTTATTTTATTTATTTTTAGAGAGGGGAAGGGAGAAAGTGGGAGAGAAACATCAATGTGTGGTTGCCTCTCGCGCGCCCCCTACTGGGGACCTGACCTGCAACCCAGGCATGTGCCCTAACTGGGGTTCTAACCAGTGACCCTTTGGTTTGCAGGCTGGCACGCAATCCACTGAGCAACACCAGCCAGGGCAACCATTTTCAATTTATGATCTCATATCTCCTTTGTTTCTTTTTATAATTAATTATGCATAGCCCTAATTCCCTCTTTTTTTATACAAGGTGTAGCATGCTGTATACATTTTTTGGCACCTTGATTTTTTTTCATTGGATATATCCTAAAAATCATTAATTCATAGTGTACCATTGTTGTTTGCATATACCATCTCCTAAAAATGGACATTTGGAGGTGTTTCCAATCTTTTGGTATTTCAAATAATGTCTCAAAGACATTATGCATATGTTCTTTGGTTTTTGTGGAGGTACATCTTCAGGGTAGAGTCCTAGAGTAAGTGTATAGTTTTGCTTGTATTGCCCTTCATAACTATACTGTGTTAAATTCACCCAAGCAATGTATGAACGTGACTATTTCTCCTATAGCCTTGCCACCAGTCATGTATGGTGAAGCATTTGTAGTCTTGCAAATACAATAGGTAAAAATGGAATCTTAGAATAGTTTTAATTTGTATTTCTTTTATAGGTTGAGTGGTTTTTCATATATTTAAGAATTATTTGCCTGTTTTTTAAATGATCTTTTTTGAGATACGGTTATGTACAGTAAATGGAACAGATCTTAAGTGTACAGTTTGAGTTTTGACAAGTACACTGTACCTCAATCAAGAATAATGCATTGCTCTCATCCTAGAAAGTTCCCTTGTGTCCTTTTTCATTCTATCCCCTTCCTCCTTTGCTGCCCCTTCACTCAACTGCTTTTCTGATTTCTATTCTCATAGATTAATTTAGCTATTTTTAAATATCATAAAAGTGGAAGCATGAAAATGTACCTTTTGTGTGTTCAACTTTCATGAGAATAATGGTTTTGAAATTCATCTTATGTTGCTGTGTATATGACTAGTTTTATTCTTCTGAGTAGTATTTCATTGTGTGAATTGTCCATTCTGCTAATTGACATTTGGGTTGTTTCCTATTTTTGCTACTAAGAATAAACATGCCTGGATCATGAGGTAGGTATATACTAAATTTATAAGAAATTGTTATACATTTTCCGCAATGGTTGTACCAGTTAACACGTCTACCTGCAATATCTGAGAGTTCTAGTTGCTCTGCATTCTTACACACACTTAGTGTTGTTACTTTTCAGAAGTTTAGCTATTGTAGTCCATGTGTGGTATGTCTTTGTGGTTGTAATTTATATTTCTGTGATGACTGATGTAGAATATCTTTGCATATGTATATTGACCATTCATTTAACTTCTTTTATGAAGTGTGCAAACATTTTGCCCATTTTAAATTGGTTTGTCTTTTTATTGATTTGTGGAGGGCTCCTTGTCTAATCCGGTTATAAGCCATTTGTCAAATATTTGTGTTACAAATATTTGTCCCAGTCTATGATTTGCCTTGCCATTTCATTTTCTTAATGGTGTCTTTTAACATTTTTTTTTTTTACTTTTCAATTACAGTTGACATACATTATATTAGTTTCAGGTGTACAACATAGTGATTAGACATTTATATAATTTACAAAGTGATCATCCCAGTAAGTCTCTTCCCATATAACATCTTAATGGTGTCTTTTTTTAGTATATTTTATTGGTTGTGGTATTACAGTTGTCCCTTTTTCCCCCTTTATCTCCCTCTGCCCAGCACCCCCCTCCCTCCAGCATTGCCCCACCTTAGTTCATGTCCATGGGTCATACAAGAAGCCAAGTTCCTTGGCTTCTCCATTTCCTATACTATTCTTAACCTCCCCCTGTTTATTTTGTACCTACCAATTATGATTCTCACTCCCTGCACCTTTTTTCCCTATTCTCCCCCCACCCCCTTCCCACTAATAATCCTCCATGTGATCTCTATTTCTGTGATTCTGTTTCTGTTCTAGTGGTTTGCTTAGTTTGTTTTTGTTTTTGTGTTTTAGGTTCAGTTTTAAAGATTTTATTTACTTTTAGAGAGAGGGGAATGGAGGAAGAAAGAAAGGGAGATAAATATCAATGTGTGGTTGCCTCTCGCGTGGCCCCCACTGGAGACCTGGCCCGCAACTCAGGCATGTGCCCTGTCTGGGAATCGAATCGGCAACCCTTTGGTCTGCAGCCTGAGCTCAATCCAATGACCTACACCAGCTGGGCCAGGTTCAGTTTTTGATAGTTGTGAGTTTATTGTCATTTTACTGTTCATAGTTTTGATATTCTTTTTTTTACATAAGTCCTTTAACATTTCATAAAATAAGGGCTTGGTGATGATGAACTCCTTTAACTTGACCTTAGCTGGGAAGCACTTTATCTGCCCTTCCATTCTAAATGAAAGCTTTGCTGGATAGAGCAATCTGGGATGTAGGTCCTTGCCTTTCATGACTTGGAATACTTCTTTCCAGCCCCTTCTTGCCTATAAGGCTTCTTTTGAGAAGTCAGTTGATAGTCTTATGGGAAATCCTTTGTAAGTAATTCTCTCTTTTTCTGTTACTGCTTTTAAGATTCCTTATCTTTAATCTTGGGTAATTTAATTATGTGTCTTGATGTGTTTCTTCTTGGATCCAACTTCTTTGGGACTCTCTGGGCTTCCTGGATTTGCATGTGTAGTTCCTTTGCCAGATTGGGGAAGTTTTCCTTCATTATTTTTTCAAATAAATTTTCAATTTCTTGCTCTTCCTGTTCTCCTTCTGACACCCCTATGATTCAGATGTTGGAATGTTTAAAAATGTCCTGGTGGACCCTAAGCCTCTCCTTATTTTTCTGAATTCTTGTTTCTTCATTCTGTTCTGGTTGAATGTTTATTTCTTCCTTCTGCTCCAAACTGTTGATTTGAGTCCTGGTTTCCTTCGCTTCACTGTTGGTGCCCTGTATATTTTTCTTTATTTCATTTGCATAGCCTTCACTGCTTCCTCTATTTTGTGACTATACTCAGTCCTTTCTGTGAACATCCTGATTACCAGTATTTTGAACTTTGTATCTGATAGGTTGTCTATCTCTTCATCACTTAGCTCTTTTTCTAGAGTTTTGATCTGTTCTTTCATTTGGGCAATATTTCTTTTTCTCATGCACCTGTTATGTTGTAAGGTGTGGAGCCTTAGGTACGGGCCAGGGCAGGGTAACCCACTTTGCTGTGCTGTTTGCTGGAGCTGTATGTGGGGGAGGGATCAGAGAGGGAACAATGTCACTTGCTTGGCTCTCCACCTGCTTTCAGTAATTTCTCCCACTTCCCACAAGTGGATTGTATCCTTTCTGGCGCTGATTCACAGATGAGTGGGCTTGTGTATGTTCTAGGATCCTGTGGGCCTCTCCTGTGAGACTGGGAGTTTCTCCGACTGCTACAACCCCCACATGTTTTTATAGCCAGAGGTTTTGAGATTTTAGTTTCCTACATTGGAACTCTGGGTTGTGTGATCTGTCTCACTCCCCATTTGTTTTTCTTGGTTTATCCTTTCGCGAATGTGGGATATCCTGGTCAGTCAGCTGTTGCCTTATTGTGCATCCTCGCTGTCTGGCTTCCCATCTTCACCCCTCCTATCAGTCTGGATAAATGTTTCTTCTTTAACTCCTTGGTTGTTGGACTTCCACACAATTTGAATTAATGGCGGTTCTGGTTGTTTTCTAGTTTTAAATTGGTTGTTATCCTTCTTTTGGTTGTGTGAGTAAGCCAAGTGTATCTACCTATGCCTCCATCTTGGCTGGAAGCTCCCTTAATCTTAATGGTGTCTTGATGAGCACAAGTTCTTAATCTTGACAAAGTCTAGCATACCATTTTTTGCTTATAGTTAGTGTTTTTTTCTCTGTTCTGTATAGTAAATCTTGGTCTCAAAGATATTCTCTGTTTTCTACTAGAGGAGTTTTAGTTTTTATGTGCAGTTCTCTAAGTCATCTCAATTTAGTTTTTGTGTTCTATGAAGTCTTCCAATCAGGTAGTGTAACTTCTCCAACTTTGTTATTTTTTCCAAAGTTGTTTTGAGTATTCTAGGTCTTTTGCATTTCTTGATGAATTTTAGCATTAGCTTGCCAAATTCTGCAAAATAAATCCTGCTGGAATTTTGACTGAGATTACAAAGAATCTATAGATTAATTTGTGGAGAATTGACATCTTAACAGTATTGATTTTCTGACCCATGAAAAAGGCATATTTCTCCATTGATTTAGATATTCTGTAATTTTAGCGGTGTTTCATAGATTTCAGTAAACATATCTTCATATCCTTAAATATTTGATATTTTTGATGTTGCGAATTATAGATTAAAAATTTTTAATTTCCAGCCCTGGCTGTTGTGGCTCAGTGGATTGAGTGCTGGCCTGCAAACCAAACAGTTGTCAGTTCAATTCCCAGTGAGGGCATATGCCTGGGTTGTAGGCCAGGTCTCCAGTAGGAGGTGTGTGAGAGGCAACCACACATTGATGTTTCTCTCCCACTCTTTCTCCCTTCATTCCCCTCTCTCTGAAAATAAATACATAAAATCATCTTTTTAGTAGCAAAAATAATTGAAAAAATAAATTTTTAATTTCTATTTGTTGCTAGTTTATAAAATTACACTTGATTATTGCATATTGAATATTGACTTTGTGCCCTGCAACTTTGCTAAGCTCACTTATTAGTTGTAGTAGCTTTTCTATAGATTCCTTAGGATTTTCTACATAAATAATTATGTTATCTCTGAATAAAGATAATTTTACTGCGTTCTTTCCAATCTGGAGGCTTCTTATTTCTTTATCTTGCCTCTTTGCACTGGCTTGAACCTTTAGTACAATGTTGAATTGAAGTGGTCAGAACAGACATCCTTGCCTGTTTTCAGTTTTAGGTGAAAGTAAGGACAATGTTAACTGAAAGTCTTTCATCAAAGTCTTCTATCAGATTTAGGATATCCCCCTTCTATTGCCAGTTGGTTGAGGTTGTTTTCTTAAAATTAGGATGTGTGCTGTATTTTATAAATAATTTTTCTGCATTAGCTGAGGTGATTATATGGTTTTTATTTTTTAGTCTGCTAAGATGGTAAGTTACATTGATTTTTAAATGTTAAAGTAATCATATACTCCTGGGATAAAGTCCACTTGCTCATGATATTTTATTATTTCACATATTGTTATATTATATATTGTCAAAATTTTGTTGAAAATTTTTGCATCTGTGTTCATGAGGGATATTGGCCAATAGTTTTGTTTTTTTGGTAATGTTTTTGCACAGTTTTGTTATCAGAGTATCATTGGCTTCAGAGTATGAGTTGGAAAATATTCTCTCATCAGTTTACATGAAGAGTTTGTGTAGAACTTGTATTATTTCTTCTCAAAATGTTTGATAGAATTCATTAGTAACGTCACCAGGGCCTAAAATTTTCTTCGTGAAAAAGTTTTTAACTATAAAATCTATTTCTTCAATATATATAGGCTGCTCAGGTTATCTATTTCTTCTGGAGGGAGTTTTGGTAGTTTGTGTTTTTTTAAAAGTAATTTGTCCCTTTTAATATTTATGGAATCTTTAGTTCTCTATCATTCCTGATATTAGAGAGTTGTGTCTTCCCCCCACCCCCAACCCCAGTCTGGCTGGAGGTTAACAGATTTTCTTGATCTTCTCAAAGAACCAACTTTTAACTTCTAAGATTTTCTTCCTTACTGTATTTCTGTTTTCCTTCATCTCATCTTTATTTTTCTTCCTTCTGTTTACTTCAGATTTCTTTAGTTGCTCTTATTCTAGTTTCTTTAGGTGGAAGCTGAGGTCATTAATTTAAGACATTTTATAGTACTGTTGACCCTTGAACAATGAGGGGGTTAGGGGACACTGACCTCCTGTGCAGTTGAAATTGCTCATATAACTACAATCGGTGCTCTTCATATGCCAATTCCCAACTGCAGAGTTGACCCTTGAACAGTACAGCACTGAACTGTACAGTTCAACTGAAAAACAAAATCCATGTATAAGTGGACCTGTGCCATTCAAACCCAGGTTGTTTGAAGGTCAACTGTATAGTAATTCAGTCCTATAAATTTCTATCTAATTAATAGTGTTTTAGCTTGTGTCAGGATCCCCCAAGACCAATTTCAGGCTTGCTGACTTGCTATGGAGTTACAGGTCTCAGAAACTTTTTATGCATGGTTATAATTTATTTACAGTGAAAGATGCATATTAAAATCAGCAAAGGGAAAAAGCAGATGGGGAGAAGCATGAGGAAAACCAGGCACAAGCATGAGGGAAACCAGGTTTCTAGGTATCCTCTCTCAGTAGAGTTGCTCAGTAGATGTGCTTAATGCCTCCAGCAACAATGAGTGACAACATGTGAAGTGTTGCCACCCAGGAGAACTTCAGGATTTTTATTGGGAGTGGGCACTATAAATCACATTAGCAGCATAAGCTACCTGGTTAAACTGGTAGAGCATGGCCCAAGACCTCAGAAATACAAAAACACTGAACAGAGAGAGTGTTTCCAGATCTCAGTGTTTCGTTCCCAGGAGCTGCCCAAGAGTTTTTCTGGATTTCTGGATGTGCAGGATTTGAGCAGCCTAGGCCAACTGAGTTAATCTTTTCCTGTACAAGTACCTTCCACAAACTTGGATATAATGTATTTTCATCTTCACTCATTTCAAAATGCTTTATGATCCTCCCCTTTGATTTCTTTCACACATGGATTTAGATAATAAGTGTGTTATTTAGCTTCCAACTTTTGAGGGCTTTTCAGGATATTTTTCTTGTTTGTAATTTAATTCCATTGTAGTCAGATAATATATTTTGTATGTCTTGAATGTTTTTAAATTTATTCAGACTGTTTTATGGCCTGAAATATGGCCCTTGGTAAATGCTCCATGTGTGCTTGAAAAGAATGTGTATTCTGCTGTTAGACGGACTTTTCTGTAAGTAATAGTTAAGGCAAATTGGTTGACAGTGTTATTCAAGTCTATTTCTGTACTGGTTTTCTGTCCATTTGTTCTATCAATTATTGAGAGATTTGTGGATTTGTCTATTTTCCCATGAACTTCTCTCAGATTTTACTTCATGTATTTCGAAGCTTGGTTATTTAGGTGCAAAAACATTTAGAATTGTTATATTCTCTTGATGAACATAACAGATGAACAGACCCTCTTTATCATTATGAGATGACCTTCCTTATTCCTGGCAATATCATTTGCTCAAAAATCTATTTTCCTTTTATTAAAGCCACTCCAGCTTTTTAAAATTAGTTTCAGGATGCTTCATGTTTTTTATTTTGGTGAAGAATTTTAAATGTTTTATTTTTTTCCTTTTTATTGAATCTTTTGGGGTGACACTCGTTAACAAAATTATATAGGTTTTAGGTGCTTAGTTCTACTACACATTAATTGTACACTGTTGTGTGTTCTCCACCCTAAGTCAAGTCTCTGTCCAGCACTATTTACTGCCCTATACCCTCTTCCACTGCCACCCACTGCCCTCTCTTGGCAGTCACCACACTGTTGTCTGTCCCCATGAGTTTTTTCTTTTTATTTCTTTTTAGCCCCATCCTCCCACCCCATAGACAGCTGTCAGCCTGCTCTCTATGAGTCTGTCTCTATTTTGCTTGTTAGTTCATTTTATTC
This sequence comes from Trachops cirrhosus, assembly GCA_028533065.1. Lineage (NCBI taxonomy): Eukaryota > Metazoa > Chordata > Mammalia > Chiroptera > Phyllostomidae > Trachops > Trachops cirrhosus. Next base: position 45,266,819 of record CM052552.1, read on the forward strand.
ATTAGATTACACATATGAGTAAAATCATATGGTATTTGTTTTTCATTGATTGACTTATTTCACTTAGCACAATGCTCTCCATGTCCATCCATGCTGTTTCAAAGGATTACATTTCCTTTTTTATAGCCAAGTAGTATTCCATCATGTAAATGTACCATTGCTTTTTTTACCCACTCTTCTACTGATGGGCACTTGGGTTGCTTCCAAATCTTCAGTATGTAAATAACACTGCAATGAACATAGGGGTGCATATATACTTTCAAATAGTGTTTTGGTTTTTTTTTTCAGATAAATTCCCAGATCCTTTAATTTTAACCTTTAAATAAAGTTTAACTAACCTTATTTAAGTAACTTTTAAATGTCTTTAAGTAAAGAGGTTTTTAAATGCAGCATATAGTTAATCTTGCTTTTTAAAAAAATCTAATTTGATTATCTCTGTGCTTTCATTGGAGTGTGTATTAGTATTCTATGGATTCTATAACAAATTACCACAAACTTAGTGGCTTAAAGCAACACACATTTATTATCTTATGGTTCTGTAGGTCAGGAACCTGGTATGGGTCTCATTAAATTAAATCAAGGTGTCAGCAGACGGCATTCCTTTCTGGAGGCTTTAGGGGAAAATTCCTTTCCTGCTCATTTGGATTGTGGACCAAATTCAGTTCCTTACGTTTTAGGACCAAGGCTCCCATTTTCTTGCTGGCTGTAAACTGAAAGCCATTTCTGGTTTTTAGAAGCTGTTGCATTCCTTGTTTCATGTTCTGCTTCCTCCATCTTCAAAGCTAGCAATGGCAGGTTGCGTCCTTCTTATGTCACATTTCTCTTTGTTATTCTGTCTCATCTCTCTGACCTTGCCAGGAAAGGATTTCCACTTGTAAGGACTTTGACATTGGATTCACCTGGATATTCCAGGATAACTTCCCATCTCAAGGTCCATGCCCTTAATCACATTTACAAAGTCCTTTTTTTTGCAGTGCAAGAAAATATATTCAAAGGGTCTAGGGTCTCTAGGAGTGGGGGCATTCTTCTGCTTACTACAGGTTGTCTACATCAACTTTAGTATGTTTATTGATATGGTTTGATTCAAATCCACCTTGCTCTTTGTTTTTCATTTGTCCCATCCGTGTTCTCTTTTCTTTTTCCTCTTTTTTCTCTTTTTCTGTCTTCTTTTAGACTGTTATTATGATTCTATTTTTATCTTCTTTGTTGGCTTAGGAGCTACAGATTTTTGTTGTGTTAATTTAGTAGTTGCTTTAGGGTTTATATTATACATCTGTAACTTACTACAGTCTATCTTCACATGATATTATACCACTTTACATATAGTTTAATAACCTTACAACAGTATACTTCTATTTTTTGTTTTATATCTACATGTATTATAAACCCCATATACATTGTTGTCAATTTTTCACTGTTTTATTTATTTATTTTTAATTTTAATTGTTGTTCAAGTACAGTTTTCTGCCCTTTACCCCCATCCCAGCCCACCCCCCAGTCCTCCCCACCTCCCTCCCATCTCCACTGCCCCTTGTTATTGTCCATGTGTCTTTTATACTAGTTCCTGCAAACCCTTCCTCCTTCCCCTGAAATTCCCTCCCCTCTCCCCTCTGGTCACTAGTCACATCTAATCAACAAAACAAACAAACAAGCAAAATATAACCAAAGACACTGAAATTGAGAACAGGCTGACAGTGATCACTGGCTGTTTTTAAACTTTTTTCTTGTTTTAAGCAATTTGATTATGATGTGCTTTGGTGTAACTTTCTTCATGTATCTTTAACTTGGTGTACTTTGATTTTGCTGAATTTGTGGAGCTATGGTTTCATCAAATTTGTAAAATTTTGGCCATTATTCCTTCAAATATTGGTTTTTGAGTCCTTGTTCAAGGACTGTAATTATGAATATGTTAGGCTGCTTTAAGTTTTCCCATAGCTCACTGATCATCTGTTTATTTTTCAGTCCTTCTTTCTGAGTTTCATATTGGTTTACTTTTATTTTTCCATCTTTGATTTCACTAAACTTTATTTCCATAGTATTTAATTTGCTCTTAATCCCATCTAGTGTATTTTTTACATCTCAGACATTGTAATTTTTCTCTCTAGAAGTTTGACTTGGATTTTTAAAAATATTTTATTTATTTTATTTTTAGAGAGAGGGGAAGGGAGGGAGAAAGAGAGGGAGAGAAACATCAATCCCATGCTCAATCGGGCCACACTCAGTCGGGCCCGTGCTGAATCCACTGAGCTACACCAGCCAGGGCTGATTTTTCTTTTTAGAGAGAGGTAGGGACAGAGTGAAACATTGATTGGTTGCCTCCTGTGTGCACACTGACCAGGGACTGAACCCACAACCCAAGTATGTGCCCTGATGGGGAACTGAACCCATGACCTTTTGGTGTATGGGATGATGCTCCAACCAATTGAACCACCCAGCCAGGGCTGCATTATAGTTTTATAACTTCTTTAATGTCCTTGCCTACTCATTCTATCATCTATATCACTTCTAGGTTTATTTTGATTGATTTTTCTTTTAATTATGGTCATATTGTTCTGTTTCTTTGCATGCCTGGTAACTTTGTATTTAATGCTAGACAGTGTGAATTTTATCTTACTGGTCTCTGGATATTGTTTTAATTCTATAAATATTCTTGGGCTTGTTCTGAGATGCAGTTAAGTTACTTGGAAACAGTTTGTACTTTTCAGGTCTTACTTTGAAGCTTTGTTTAGGTGAGACTAGAGCAGTGGTCAATCTAGTTCTAATTTTGCCCCACTACTGAGACAGTAGCATTCAGAGTACTCTACATGATGCCATGTGATTTATGAGGTTTTCCAATCTAGTTGGTGTGAACAGGAACTACTGTTGCCTAAGTTAGCTCTAGGTACTCTTTCCTTTAATCTTTTTGAGTTTTTCTCTTCTCCCTTATTCCTCCTGGCCTCAAACATTTTCTTCACACCCATGCTGATCCTTTCAGTTGAAAATTTGAAAAGAATCCTAGGCAAATCCCCACAGATAATGTTCTGTGCATTTCTGTCTTTTCTACAGTACTCTGAATTTTTAGCTGTTTTGGCCTCCTTGAATTTTCAAATTTGTTTCTTCAACTCAGGGAAAGCTCTGGGCTCTGGGTACCCCCTCTCTGGACTGTAACCTAGAAACTCTTTCCAAGAAGAAGCTCGGACAGTTGTAAGGATCACTTTAGTTGTTTCCCTTTTCTGTGATTACTGTCTTTTGATGCCTGGTGTCCAATGTCTAAAACTATTGCTTAATATAATTTGTCTAGTTATTTCCTTGTGTGAGGCAAGAAGGTAGTCTTGATACTCTATATTTGCTGGGAGCAGACATCTCTGCCAAGGATGTGAGGAAGACTCTTCTCTGTCTATCCTTTAGCTGTGTGCCTTTTGAATTTTGTATTCTTAGTTACCATACTGCTTGTGTTAGCCAGGTTATCAAGAGAAACAGAAGCAGTAGATTTTATCTATATCTATGTAGAGAGATGCATTTTAAGGAAATGGCTCATGTGATTGTGGAGGCTTGGCAAATACAAAATCTTCAGGGTAGGCTAGCAGGTGTTGCATTTCAAGTCCAAAGACAGTTTGCTGACAGAATCCCTTCTTGCTTGGGGAGGTGAATCTTATGTTCTATTAAGGCCTTCAACTAACTGGATGAGGTCCACACACATTATGGAGCGTAATCTACTTAAAATCCATCAATTTAGATATTACTCTCACCCAAAAACACCTTTACAGAAAACATCCAGAATTATGTTTAACCAAATATCTGGGCACCATGGCTCAGTCAAGTTGACCCAAAAAATTAACCATCACACTGCTTATTTTTAAAGACAAATTATTTATTAAAAATACATTTGAAGAGTACTAATCAAGTATTTTGTAGAATATGTCTCAATTTGGGTTTACCTGTTTTGTCATGATTAGACTTGAATTATGGGTTTTGAAGAACACTATATAAGTAAAGTGCTCTTCTTACCACATCATATCAGTGGGGTCCATGATATCACATAAATTTATCACTGGTGATTTTGACTTTGATTATTTGGTTAAGGTGTTGTCCATGTGTTTCTTCTACTGTAAAGTTACTAGTCTCCCTTTCCATACTCTATTCTTTCTAGGTGAGTCACTAAGTCCATGACACACTCAAGAAGAAGGAATTGAACTCCATTTTCTAGATGGGGTAGTATCAATGTGTATATTACTTGTAATTCTTCTATAAGGAATACTCTGTAATAAATATTTGTCCCTTTCACCCTATTTATTTATTCATTCATTCATTCATTCATTCAATTATTTATTTCTATCAGTATTGACTCATGGATATTTATCTTATTTTTGCAGTTATAATCCAATACTGTTATTATGTATTTTGTTACTCAGACTTTTCCAGCTTTGGCCATTGGGAACTCCTTCAAGTTGGGTCTTGTGTACTTTTCACAAACTCCATTGCATTTTTTAAATTACTTCCAAATTTTCTGGTGCCGTAAAATGCTTTAGGTTCAGCTTTGCTCCAGCCCTAATCTTAGTCATTTCTCTTATTTCCTTGGTTATTTTTTTATTGAAGAATGGTATTTGAAACCAAGATCTAGATGACGGATGTGCTCATTACTACTGGGATGTCACTGCTTCAAAACCCTCTAAAAGGACAGAACTAGAAAATATATGTATGCAACACAGGTATACTTGTATATCCATGAGCCTGTTTCTATATTCATGTTTATTAAAGTAAACACTGGTTTACTCACATAAAAAAGTATAAGAAAACTGATGCAAAAAATTAGTCATGCCTTTCCAATCTTCCATAATTATTTCATCTATAACAAAAGTGAATGTTATGTAATCATATAAATACACTATCTTGAGTTCATACTGATATCTGTGACTTGAATCCAGTACTGCTGGGTTCAGTCTAGCCTTCCGCCCTCCCCTTTGTTTATTTGTAACTACTTACTCTGATATCATGGCTCCTATTATCTACAATTTGTTTACTCATTTGTTCAACCCTAGAATACATACATGTAAAGTAGTTTCAGAATTATTATCCTGTTGCCCTGTGATTAAAAAAAAACTTTATAAACTGCATAGTTCTATGCATAGTTTTATGCATAGTTCTTTTTTTCTTTAGTCTTTGAGTATCTAATTAAAACACTGTTTTCCAAAGTTTATTTGGTCAGCTCTATTTATCCTCACCTGCTTCCAGGTTATATCATACATTTCTAATACAGTTAGATTCATTTGTCACAGTCTGCATTCCATTCATCCTGGACTCCCCTGGCACTTTTGTTGATTTTTTAATAAGTTGTGTAAAGTTCCCTCTGTATGGGTAGAGTCCTTTATTCACCACCTCAGGACAGTTCTCATCCTAAAAATTTCCCTTTGTGCCCTTCACCAGCTCCCCGCTCCCCAATCCTTAGGGCCAGAGCCATTTCGAAGATCTGGTTTCCAAGTCTGCAGAAACCTTAACATTGACCCACTGAAACTGCTGAGATCAAAGACAGTTGGGTTGCAACAGAACAGAATGTGATTTATTCTTTTTGGCTGCACTCTAGAGGCTGAATGAGGAGCCAGCAACAACTCCCAGAGGACTAGAAAAGGTGGTCCATAATCTTCACATAAGTATCAACCAATTGGGCCCTGGCTGGTGTGGCTTAGTGCTTCAGTACCAGGCTGCAAGCCAAAGGCTGGCTGGTTCGATTCCCAGTCAGGGCACATGCCTGGGTTGCAGGCCAGGTCCCCAGTGGGTGTGTGTGAGAGGCAACCACACATTGATGTTTCTCTCCCTCTCTTTCTCCCTCCTTTCCCCTCTCTAAAAAATAAGTAAATAAAATACTTTTTTTAAAAAAAGTATCAACTGGTTGAGATTATATGTCTTCCTTATGGATAATCATAAAGAGGAAAAGCCTATTTACATAGTCTGGAGGGGAATAAATCTCTTAATATTACTAACATGATCTCACAACCTAACCTTTAAGCAGTGCTGTGAGAGTGCCTGTGAGAAACAGGCTCATGGATATACCAGAGAGGAGACCTATGCTTTTGAATAGAGACCTTGCAATTGGCAATGAAGTAGGTGTAGCATTTTTCTTATATGCCAGTGAATTCATTTGAAAATATTTCATTTAGCATTTTTGCATCTCTAGTTTTAGTGGGATTAGTTTATAGTTTTCTTTCTTTTTTGCTTTTGCTATCTTTGGGGAGATTTTGGTATAAAGATTTTGCTCCTTTTGAAAAATACATTAAAGTTAGAATTCTGTAAAAGTGATATACTGGATAGGGTATCAACAGAAATATGATCTGCTTCTGAAGCTGATAGTTGAGGCAAGTGAGGCTGTGAGCCTCATGGAAGTCCTAGCAGGGAGAACATGGGTGGAGCTTTTTCCAGGGTAAGGCTGGTCAAGCCTTGTAACCAGGACAGGAGAGCTCCAGGGAGAGGATTAGAATGAAGTGGATACTACAGAAAGCTCAGACCACCAAGGCATGGATCTCAAGGTGTGGGGGAGAAGGACTGATATTGGATGCCCTCAGGTGGGTTTGATTCTCTGGGCTTCCAAGAAATCAAAGAGAGCTAAAAGGTAGACTGTGTCTTCTCCAGGCCTGCATCTAGGGAGGTGAGAGGAGACTAGGGAGCAGGAAGGTTTTTTTCCCCAGGGCCTCCATGGGGTAATAGTAGCCTGCCTGTTGTCATGGGGAGCTAGCTCATGAGGAGTGAGGCTAGTTTGTCTTCCCTGACTTTGAGGCCTACTGTCCCTATACTTGAATAACTGGACCTCAGCTCCAACTAGAACTAACTCATCTAAGGGGTGCCAAGGCTAGAGAAAGATCAGTCAGAACAAGGATAACATGTCCAACAAAACTTGCTCAAGATAACCACTTGAGTTAAAAACATATATATAAATACAGAAAGAGTCACTTGTAGGGCAAAGTATTTCTGAATTAGCATGACTTCCCAGCTATTCAACTGAGTAGATTATTAGAAGAAAAACATAGCCATTGCTGGGACACAATATAGTGACCGGCAAACTAAAGTGGAAGAAATACTTCAAAGCATAGAGAAAACAAAAAGATGTGAACCATGAGGAACTTGTCATGAACTGGGATGAATAATGCATGAGTTTCTTTAGTACATACCCAAAACTACTAGGTCATAAATATTCTTTATATATTCTGAATGTGAGTTTTTTTTTAATTTTATTTTAATCACTGTTCAAGTACAGTTTTCTGTCCTTTACTCCCATACCAGCCCACCCACCCATCCCTCCCCACCTCCCTCCCATTTCCATTCCCCCTAGTTTTTGGACATGTGTCCTTTATATTTGTTCCTGTAAACCCTTCCCATTCTCCCCTGAAATTCCCCTGAAATTCCCTCTCCT
>CM052552.1:45274699-45285652 GCA_028533065.1 Trachops cirrhosus
TCCCTGTGCATTTTTCTTCATTTCACTTATTGTAGCCTTCATTTTTTCATCTCGTTTGCAACCAAAATCAACCAATTCTGTGAGCATCCTGATCACCAGTGCTTTGAACTGTGCATCTGATAGGTTGGCTATCTCTTGGTCGCTTAAAAGGATGGGTTCTGGGGCTTTCAATTGTTCTTGTGTTTCAGCCATTCCCCCCACTCCCTGGTCTTATCACACCTGTTAGGTATGAGGGGTAGAACCTTAGGTGTACACCTGGGCAGGGCACCCCAGTTGCTGGGTTTTGACGTTGTATGTGGGGACAGGGTCTGAGAGGGAACAATGGCGCTTGCTCTGCTCTCTGCCAGATTTCAGTCCCTTTTGCTGCTTCCCCCAAGCAAACTGGGCCTTTCTGGTGCTGATTCCCATGTGGGTGGGCTTGTGCACCCCGTGGGTCTTTCCAACGACCACTCCTGTGAGGCTGGGAGTCTCTCTCTGTGACTCAACCCCCACAGGTTTTTTCAATCAGTGCCCCAAGGCTCTATTTCCCAGCACTGGGATCCTGGGTTCCGCGCAGTGCCTTGCATCACAATCACCACCTTGCTGGGTCTGCTGGTTGCCATCCCTGGGCTGGGGTCTGCCAGCCACTGCTTGCGCACCCATGGTTTGCCCATTGTGGTCTTATGTGCCCGATCCCAAGCTCTTTGTGCCTCAATCCCTCTCTGCCCAGCTGCCAGACTCCACCCCTCCTACTGGTCTGGATGAACGTGTCTATTTTATCTCTTTGGTTGTCCTACTTCCATACAGTTCAATTTTCTGTCAGTTCTAGTTGTTTTTCTGTTTCTAAATTGTTGTTGTCCCTATCTTGGTTGTGCGAGGAGGCACAGTGTGTCTACCTGTGCCTCCATCTTGGCCAGAAGTCTCTGCTTTGCTCTTTTTTCTCACTTAGCAGTATATCCCACAAATCCATGTCAGTTCATAGAAATCTTCCTCATTCATATAGAGAGTTGCCTCCATTGGATGAATGTACCAGTCTATTCAGTCACTCTGCCATGTATGAGCATTTAGGTTGTTTCCAGTATTTGTAGTTGCAAACAATGCTACAATTAACTAACTTTGGTGCACTGACTTTTGCAAGACGGGCTAGCACAGGATCTGAAGGCAGATATGTCTGCTTACAGAGCCGCTGCTCCCTCTGTACTGCCACACTGACTCTATAGTCATAGCCCAGGCCTGAAACTATGCTCTGGTAACCCTAATGGGACAGGGTGCTCCCTGTCCTTGTCTACTTCTACAAAGAGCTCCAAAGGGTGGGACACTTGAACTGGTTGCCCAGTTTCCCTTTGCTGACTAATTTCTCTAAGTTGCCTTCTTGGAGGGTTATTAAATCTGCAGATTGGGGCCCCTGCCTGGGAATTGACCCTCTTACACAGCCCACAGCAGCAACCATTCTTAAACAATGTCATAAGGAGCTGTGGGCAGACCAGAGTGTACTTGTGTGCATGTGAGCAGATATGCCAATACATGTGGGCAATAGGCCCAGAGTAGGCAAAGAAGTCACATTATCACCAATAGGCAGTGAACTTTCAATGGGCCAGTCTAACTTCCACATTTCTCTGCAATACTGAGTACAGATGAACTTCACAAAGCCCCCAACACTACCTGATTGAGAAAGATTCCCTTTTGAGCCTGGTGGAGGGCTGGGTTGTGGAGGTGAGTGTAGTGACCAATCAGCTACCATTCATGATCAACCTAGAGTCCAGATAGCAGGAGGGAAGAAAAATGGCCCCAGTCAGGCTGTCTTAGCAATTTCCAACAACCTGGGGATTCCTATGGGCTAGGGTAGTAGTGGCTTGGAGCAAGGATGTGGGTCCTTTTGGAAAGGCTGCAATACTACTTTGGCTGTGTGAAGAGTTGTCTGCCAGGAGGCCCTCTGCTCTTTTCCTACATTTGCCTTCAAATACAGAATACCTACATATGCCAGGCCCTTGAGAGACATTGTATTATTTAAACAGGACAATAACCCCACAGGGGTGAAATTTTTTCTCTCCATTTTTTGGATAAAGAAAGTGAGGCTCAGAAAGTTTAAGCAACTTACGCAAGGTTACACAGTAACTAGCAGAATCATGATTTGAATCTAAGTGTATCTGCTTCTAGAGCTCCAGATTATTCCCCAGACTCCACACTCCCAAATCCAACAAATTATTTATTGTAATTCTAGGGGAAATGTTCAGGCTCATGGAATCACTTAAAGGCAGAAGTCAGATGCTATAGAGGAGGACTGGGAAAGCAGGAGACCTAAAAATTGTTGCTTTGAGCAAATTATTTGAACCAATTTCTTCATTTGAAAAGTAGAATTTACCTGCAAAGTTGTGCTTATGCCCACCTCGTAGATACACCAGATGGGGTGTGTTCTTATAAGTCAGTTCCCTTGCCAAGAGAATTGTTAAATATTTTATACATCACCTCTAGTCCCATACCTACTCCCCTTGGTTGTGGAGGTCAAGTAAGACCTCAGTAAACCCCAAGAACACTCTACTCTGATGTTAACAAGAATTAGTATTCTCAGGGACTCAGGACTAACTTCATAGTCATGCAATGTATGCAGTCCCACAGGGCTTGTGCTTAGTTTAATGCCCTGCCGTCCCCCATCTTGCAACTGTTAATGACAGGAAGCCCCATATTTTCATATTGCATTGGATTCCACAAATTGTGTAGTCAGTCCTGAGGACAAAAAAAGGCAGTGACTGGCAAAATTCAGGAAAATACTCTAATGTGTCCAATATGATACCAGAGGACTAAGAATATACCATGATAATTTTTTTCTGGCTGAAGTCCTTTGAGTGTTGACTCACCTGCCTCCTGACTGTTGAGAGAAGAGTTGCTCTTGAGGAAGTGTCTGTGTCCTGTACAGTGTGGGACAACAGTAAGTTTACATTTGTTCACATGGAATATAATACAATGTTTAATGAACAATAATATAAAAATAAACTCTGTGTTTTGCATACTCACAACCATTTTTGCCCCATCCTGTACATGGTCAGCATGGTGTGTTAGTCCATTCAGGCTATTATAACAAAATATGATAGACTGGGTGGCTTATAAGCAACATACATTTATTTCTCACAGTTCTGTAAGCTGGCAGTCCAAGACCAAGGCACTGGCAGATGCAGAGCCTTGTGAAGACCAGCTTCCTGGTTCATAGCCTGTACCATCCCCATGTGTCCTCACAGTGAAGAAAGGGCCAGGGATCTTTCTGGGGTTTCTTTTAAAAGGGCGTGAATCCCATTCATTAGGGTTCCACCATCAGGATCTAATCACCTCTCAAAAGTCTCACCACCTAATATCCTCACCTTAAGGGTTCAGATTTCAATATATGAATTTTAAGGAGACATGAACATATAGTCTATAGCACATGGTGCATGAAAAACAGTAAGCAAAAACATCTGAAGAACACAAACACAGTCTTCAGAAAGAACAGCTTCCCAGCACCTGCTCTGTGGCCAGTCCTGTGCTGGTTGCTATAAGAATACACAGCTATCCCCACCATCCTCAGAGGTCATCCAGCTTGATGGAAAGGTGGGACACAGAGCTCTCTGGATTTCTCTTTGGGATTAGCTTCAAATGGGGCACAGACCTGTGGCTCAGGGGTACAAATATGCGATTCAGAAAGGGCATGTAGGATTTTGTGCTATCAGAAAAATCTTCTGGTCAAGGTGAGACATCTGACAGAGTCTTAAATGATGCAGAGGAGGAATGGAACCAGCCAAGCCTCAGCCCTGGGTATAGACGCTAACACGCTCCTTCATGTTGGGTCTGACTTTTGAGTCCATCACAACAGACTGGAGTTGGGGGTACTGCATGTTGGGTTCTCTGGAAGCAGACACTCAGATGAAGTTCATAGTATGTATTCATCTCTTGAGCTGCAGTAACAAATTACTACAAAGTGGATGGTCTGAAGCAATAGGCTTTTATTCTGTCACAGTTATGAAGGCCAGAAGTCTAAGATCAGTTTCACTGGGCTGAAAGTAAGGTGTTGGAAAGGGTTGTCAATCCTTATCCTTCAGACCAGGCTAGAAGGCAATTGTCTCAGACTCTCAGCCTGCCTGACCCTGCCCTTCCAGAAGCTTGGCCTGTCATCTTCACTGTCACGGCTGCCCCAGGGATAGTGCCTGGAGCAGTCAAAAGCAAATCCCTCAAACAACTTCACTGCCATAAAATAGGACTTTTCTTGGCCCAACTTTAAATGTGAGTGAAAGGACCAAGAAGCAGAGGCTGAAGGGGAATGCAAGAAGAGCCTGGACTAGTAGCAAGGGTTCTGAACTATCCCAGCAAGTCACTCTTCCTCCCTGGGCCTCAGTTTCTATGTGTGCACTGTGAAGTCTGTTAAGCCAGGCCTTCTAACCTAAAGGTGGTGATTCAGAGGTAGAAAAGAGAGGTTAACTAAGAAGTCCCTGTGGGGTACAGGGCTAGCAGGGAGACTGGGCAAAAGTTTAAAGAGCTCACCACTAATGTCTGTGGGCCCAAGGCAAAAATATACATGGAGGCCCATATACCATATGGCTAAATATTTAAAAGCCATAAAGCAAACTAACAAACATTTGGTAAAATATGTTTTGTTGCTGACCTTGAAAAAAATTTTATAATAACCTGTAAGGTCAAGTTTCAATGAAAATTCTCAGATTCCTTAGAGTCCTACATTGGAGGTCACAAAGTGGAGAAAGCTGGCCTGGGTCCAGCTGTGGCTACAATGAGAATGATCTGCTCACAGACCTCTTGCTCCAGGGAATGGAACTGGCTAGGTGCCCTTTACTGAGCTTTGAAATCCATCTTTGTGGTTGGGCTGAGGCCATGCCTCCCCTGGGCTGTTCTCTGCAGCAGAGGCATAAGGACTGCCCATTACTGGAGACTTGTTGCTCATCTAATGGCTAGCTTTGGCTCAAGGACACTCTGACAACCTTGCCAAAGCTTCTTTCCATTGTGTAAAACAGTCTAGGATACTCCTACTCAGCCTTTGGGCTCAGACTTGCAACCTGGCCTGCTGGCTCTTCCAGCTGTTTCTGGGTCCCTCCTTTCCTTCCACACAAGTACCTTCCTTAATACAATCCTTGACTGTTTTATCCTGTCTTGATACTTGCTTCTCAGAGGATCTGGATGAACGCACTGGCCTCCAGTCCATTCCTCACTTCTTACCTGTGGCTCCTTCCCACACCATGATGTGCTTTACTTGTACCTATATGAGGCCCCAGACATCCAGGGTGTGTTTTTATCCATATGTGCCTTTGGCCTGCAGTCTTCTTACCTGGCGTGGTGTGGGGAGTGTGACAGAGGTAGCTAGCTCAGAGGTAGAGGGAGCAGGAAGGGGTCCCTTTTGTCTGAGTCTAACCTAACGTGCTACTGGCCAGGGGCCTCACTCTTCACGCCAGCCTCTTGACCTCCACTGTTCTGCCTCATTCATCCTGCCTGAGTATACTTCTGAACACACCTTATAACCACCTGGGCTGAGAGTAGGAAGCATATTTCCCTGGTCCTTTACATCTCTGTCTTCTTTCACTAATTCAAGACTCTGGTGGAGAACAGAGGAAACAGAGGCTCAGAGGTTGAGTGAGTGTCCACACTTGGATCTTCTGATGCCCACCTCTGGCTCTTTTGTGATGTTCCAGCCAGTGGAGACAATGATACCGTGTCACACAACTGCCCTCCAGTCATTGGAATGTTCCTTAGTCCCTGGGAAATTAATGTGCATTTCTGCTAATGTCTAAAACATCTGCTTCTTTCAACGTTGCAACAACCCAGCATGGAAATGGAGAGCCAAGGATGTTGTCCGTGGAGGCCAGCCAGGCTCCAGCTCTTTAGAACTTATCATTATACTTGCAGTCTGGATAGCGGTAGGCAAATCTGGAATCACAGGTTCTCAGGGGTCTCAAGATGTCCTTCAACTGGCTGGCAGCCCCGAGAACTTCGGGGTCTGGGCGGGTACCCTCCCCACACTTAACCAGGAGGACATCTATCTGCTCCTGCACTGGAGAGGGGAACTTTCCCTGGAGAAGTTGAGGCAGCACCTGCCGACACACCAGCACCAGGCTCTGCTTCTCAGGGATGGTATCACAGGAGGGCAGCTCGGTGTTGCAGCCAGCAACCAGGCAGCTAAAGATGTCTTTATTCTCTCCTGCCCTGGTGGCTGCTTGGATGTCTGGAAGAGAAACAGGAAATGTTATACACCCTACAACCTGCTCTCCTTGGGGGAGATGCCATTAATTACAATTGCTGGGCGAAGTGGTTTAGTCTCCTAGCATCTCCTGTCAGCAAGAGATTTAGGGCTCTGGAACACAATGGCCCCTGCTGAGAACAACATGGGAAGAACTGCTACAATAGGTTGATTCCCAGGCATGGAAAACACACTTATCCCTACCAGAAGTTGGGCTTATAACTATAGGGCTAACCTCTGTATTGTGATTCTCCCATTCTTACTACTGCATTAGGGAACTCAGGAAATTACTAGAACCAGTATTATTTGCCTTTTAAAAATACAAAGTTGGTAGAAAGAACAGGTAATTCAATGGGTTGTAGTGGGACTGATATTCAGTGGTTTACATATCCCAAATATTCTGAAATCAGCCATATTTCTTCTAATAAAGGCAAACAAGGAAATGAGCAAGTGTGGTTTAATTGGTCTATCTTGGTAGGCCTTCTTATACAAAAAACCCTCTGTCCTATTATTTGGTGCCTAACATTTGGTTGCCATTAGAGACTGGGTTACTGAAAGGGCTCCAGAAACCCCGATGAGTCTGTACACACTGAAAAACATGATTCACTTGTATACCTCATGTGGTGCCATGCTTTTTAATTGGAAACTTTATAAAAAGCAAAGGTGCCAAAATGTTGTAAAATATACAAGTGAATCAGCCAGATAATTTTCAGGTAAAGCCTAAAAGCGTCTGATGAGAAAGGCGCTGAAAGGGAGATAGAACCAGGATCAGTGTGTGTGTCAGGAAGGGCAGACAGGTCCATGGGCCACAGACCAAATTGGACAACAGCATTGCCCTTGGGGCCATGCCATGATGCAAAATGCCCCCCGTGGACAAGATCAAGGCCAGTTCCCCTTTGGAGACAGAGTTGGCAGCATGAATGCTAAAGGGGGAGAGGGACATTTAATCGGAACTTGGCTGCTCTCCTATGATATACAGAGACTGGAAAGGCCTAATGGTGCTATCCCTGGGCACCCTTTCAAGCTCCTGTCACTTTGACTTCCCTTTTGACAGCTGCTCAGCCAGGCCCATGCTGAGTACCTTCCTGCTTGTCGATGACACCCAGGGCACTAGCATCCCGGATGAACAGATGCCCATTGTTAAAGATGCCAAACATGGCAGCATCCACATGGGTGAAGTAGAGGAAGTAATTCAAATCGTTGCTCCTCAGAGACTCCAGGACCCTAAGGAGCTGGTAGGCCAGGTCGGCTGCCTGGTCTGGGGGTGCACCATAGAATTCCTGCAGTAGGTTGGTGCTTGTGCTGACCAGGAATCGTCCACAGGAGCCCAGGTACTTGGGCAGTGGCCATCCTTCAGCTCCAGGGAAGATCTGCCAAGCCAAGGGGAGGAGGAGGCATTAGATTAGAGAAAAAAATCACAAACACAGTGTTCTCTCTCTCTCTCTCTCTCTTTCTCTTTCTCTGTCTCTGCCTCTCAGTCCCTTGGAATGAAGCAACACTGGCACCCCATTCCTCCCCTCTTTCTATGCTTGCTTTAGATGAATAGATTCAGAAAAGGAAGCTCTTATTTCTATGTGCTGGATTGAATTTTAACAGTGTCTCCAAGTGAGGTATAAGAATGTAAGCTATGAAAATGCTAAGGCACTTGCCAGGATTTTAGATGGTATTCAGATTCAAAGGAATATGTTTATTTTTAAGAGTTGTATAGTTGAAGAAATATGACTACTATGTGAGATTTCACAGATATCACTGCTTAGGAAGAGGCCATGTGGGTGGTGGAAAGAGGGTCAAGTTTAAGATGATTTAGAGAAAAATATTTTTAAAAATAACAGTGCACGGGGAGGGTAGGGTGGAGATGGAAGAGGGAATAGGGGGATAAATGGTAATGGAAAAATAAAAAATAAATAAAATTTAAAAAAATTAAAAAAAAATAACAGTACAAACACCAAGTTCTGTGCAAACGCCAAGTTCTGTGGTAGGCCAAAAATCGAGAAGCCTCCCCTTGGGAGACACCAGTTTTGGGAACCACTGAACTGGCCCAGAGTCCCTTTCCACTCCCCTGTCTTGTTGACAAGTATATCCCCAGACTCTAGTGTTCCTCATCATTCCCCTATTGATGGACATTTAGATTACTTCCATTTTTTTCTCCTTTCCAACTGTATGTACCTACAGGGTACTCTTCCTGGGGGATCATTCTTTGGCTATTTCCCCACCTCCTGGGCTTTCTCAAATCTTACTGATCAGAGTTCCTGTCCTTCACAGAACCCTTTGGGGCTACCTCATACAGTGAAGGTGCCTGTTATACCCCCACCCACCCCAACTCCCACACTGCTTTCCTTTACAGCAACTATAGCACTTTTTCCCTACAGAAGCCAATGAACCGAATGCCACAAAGGTACTAGCATGGGCTGGTTGCTCCAAATCATGTAATAAAGGGGGAGAGAGCTTAACCCAGGGTTGTACCCCTAGGAGTCCAATGTGAACTTCTTTCCTGGAGTGCTTTTCAGAGTCACTATGTACCTGTAGGAGGATGGGATGCGTGTTGACAGCCAACGTGTAGAGCAGGCGCAACTTGTCGCGGTCCGTGAAGTGGTCCATGAAGATGCTACCAGCATCAGCTACCTCTGCATAGCGCCGAACCACACGGTCCAGAAGTCGCTGTGAGGGGCAGCGTAAGAGGGGGCTAGGCAGGCCCTGTAGGAAGGTGGATGAGAGAGACTCTGAAGGTTGCCGAACGCTTGTGGGGGGTCCCAGTAAGCCAGGGCACTGGAAGGCCCTGTTTGTGGGGGATACCTTAGGGTTGGGGGGCCAAGTGGACCCTGGGAGGAGAGAGACCCCAAGAAGGTGAAGGGAGTGGGGAGTGGGCTGAGTGCTCCTAGGGGTTGGCACAAGAAGGGGAGGAAGAAGACCCCTGGGGTGGGGGGTAGGGCAGGAAGAGGCCTAGCAGGCTACACAGGAGGGGGCAGAGAGGTCCTTGGAGTAGAGGAGAAAGGCCAGAGCTATCCTGGAGGCAAAGGACCCCCTACAGGCAGTCAGCAGGCAGTCTAAGCCATGGAGCTATGGTCTGCATTCTCATCCACCATGGTGCCTGACGCTGCCCTTCCACAAAGAGCTTATCTCAGACTGAATTGATGAGATCAGGCCTCTGTGACTGGCCTTTTTAATTCCCTCTACCATTTCACTAGGATGTCACCACAGTTATGATGTTGCACACTAGCATCTTATGTATGCCACTTTGTTCTTCTTGGAATAAAATTGGGATACGGGCCTAGGTTTCTTTCCTATGACTTTCTAATCCTCTCCTACACCTTTCTCCTCAGGCTGAACAAAAACAATGAGCCTACTAATAAAAGCAAAGAATCATTTCAGAACAGGGCCCTGGGGCTCAGTCTGCCACAGCTAACCCTGGCTCCACATATACCAGCTAGCTGTGTGACCTTGTACAAGTAACTTAGTCTCTCTGTATCTCAGGGTCCATTCTAAAATGGGGTGCTAGTAATAACACCTTAAGAGGTTATAGGGATCAAATAAATTAATAGATGTAAAATGCTGGAATAGGGTCAGGTGAGTAGTAAACACTCAATAATATTATCTGTTCCTATTAAATTAAAAAGTTAAACTCTCAGCACAGACAATAGTGGTGATAGGCAATGATACCAATGACAGTGAAAGTCGGACTTTGTGAGTGAGAACAGGATTTTCAAGTTCCAAGAGCCTGGCTTTGAAGATCACAAACCACGCCTGAAAATTCCAGGGCAGAACATGTGTCCACAGTGTGTCTGTAGACAGTGTTTGCAGGTGCCCTGCCTAGTGGAGGCTCTAGCTGAGTGAGCCATTGGGATAGGCAGCTAGAGGCAGTCCCCAGAGCCCTGGGCACTGCAGCATGGGGCAAGGACAGCAATGTGGAGCCCTTGATCTGCCCAGTGGGAACCCAGAAGGGTGGAAAGACTTCAGGGGACCTCGAGGTCAGAGCCTGGAGTTTGGAGAAGGCCTGAACAGGCCAACAGAGTAAGTTGTCCAACCATCCTCCTTGCTTGGGACTGAAAGTTTCCTGGGACATGAAATTTTCAGTGCTAAAAGTGAGAAACCAAGATGGTTGATCACACTTCCACAATGCCACAGCTTGATCATAGCCTTGGGCAGCATAAGCTCCTACCCTGATGAGGGCCAGAAAAGTCTGGCAGAGGTCACTGTGGATGCCTGTTGATCTACTACAACCTGGGCACTTAACAGGGGCCTTCTGTGCAGGGTGGTATTGAGAGTAATTGTCACACTTCTTCACCACAATCCCTAACAGTCTTTAAAATAGTCAATACAATTTACTGGGTTTGTCACTATATGGTCAGTTTTACATGTCAACTTGGCTAGGCTATGGTGCCCAGTTATTCAATCAAACACTAATCTAGATGTTGCTGTGAAGATATTTGTAGATATGGTTAACATTTCCAGTCAGTTAACTTTAAGTAGATGAAATGATTTTTGATAATGTGGGTGGGCCTGTCCCAAACAGTTTAAAGGCCTTACAAGCAAAACTAAGGTTTCCCTGAAGAGGAAGGAATTCCATCTGTGGACTGTAGTGTGAGGTCCTGCCCAAGGGTCTCCAGCCCACTGGATTTGAGATTTTTCAACCCCCACAATCATATAAACCAACTTCTTGAAATAAACCTGATTTACATATACATAAAATTATATATTATACTATATATATTTTATATGTAGAATTTTATATTAATTAGTCACATGTCAATTGAATATAAATTAATAAT